>JNFU01000003.1:721590-748330 GCA_010994365.1 Saccharomycopsis schoenii | reverse complement strand
CAAAAGAACTTACAGTATTCATTAAATCAGGATTATAGATAATCCGAAAATGACTCCTACCAAAGTCAAGATGAAAAGCGATTCGGACAACGATAGTTTGAATTCATTCAAGTCCAATCGGTCAAGTCACTCTGACAGAATTACTCAATTGGAAGAGAAATTCGAGGAAAGATTCAAAACGTTAGAACTTGGATTTAACGAGAARTTCGACAGAATCTTAAACTATTTAGATGCTCTAAATTTATCTAAAAAAGATGATACTGTTATTATTGATGAAAGTAAGAATAGTGTTTCTACTAGAGCAGATGATCCTAACCAAATCATCGGAAACACCAATCCTTCTTCACAACAAGTATCTTAATGATTGAAAATTAGCCTATTTTTTGTGAT
Source organism: Saccharomycopsis schoenii (assembly GCA_010994365.1). Taxonomy (NCBI): domain Eukaryota; kingdom Fungi; phylum Ascomycota; class Saccharomycetes; order Ascoideales; family Saccharomycopsidaceae; genus Saccharomycopsis; species Saccharomycopsis schoenii. The sequence goes on along the minus strand of JNFU01000003.1, from coordinate 747,940 downwards.
ACTTTGTGTACTTTTTTACTATGGGATCGTCATTTATGCAATTTGCAAAAAGTAAAGTGCAGCGTGGATGGTTTAGTGGTAAAATTCAACGTTGCCATCGTTGAGCCCCGGGTTCGATTCCCGGTCTACGCATTCTTTTTTTTTGTCGATACTTATCGATACTTATTATTAATGTGATTTTTGTTCCTTAACTTTTTTGTTCGTTTCATGTTTTGAGCACACAAAAAAAATTTTGTTCAAATAAAAAGTTTTTCACCTGTTTTTTCACTGAAAATCGCACATTGGTAATGGCGGGGGCTATGATAAAACAAAAGAAAACTGGCGAAAAAAAGCCAAAAATCAGATAACACGTTAAAAAAATATCAACAGTAGTTTTAAAGGGTACATACAGACTATTTATTGTATTTATAACCTTACCCTTTAATGCTGTTTATTGAACTAATCAGAATATAAAGAATAATCATCATAGGATATATAATTATTATAATTATATCCTTGACTTATTATTTTCTTGTTTCATAACATATTTGCAATCATGAATAGATCAGATACTTCGCAACAGCTACTTCGCATATCTGGTGATTATATTGAATCTGTTGTCCAGTTTGTCAAGACTCTCCCAGGTGGGGCTATTTTAATTAGATACATCCAACATTCATATCAGGATGATCCTATAAGATCTGTTATTGAATTGGGTTTGATTCTCTTTGCTCTTCGTTACTATTTTTCCAAGAAAACCTCCCCAGACTCTAAAGCTGCAGTCCCATTATCGACTAAGGAAGTTGATGACCTTTGTAAAGCTTGGAAACCTGAACCGTTAGTCAGTCCATTAAAGCCATCCGAATATTATAAACTAAAAAGAATTCCAAATGTCAATGGCGGAATCGATAAAAGATTGGAATTGACGAAATCTGAATATGTGTTGGATGACTACAGCAGTGTTGCAGATAATGCAGCTCCTGCGATTCAATCAAAAGATTTAAAGGGTGTTTTAAACTTATCTTCTGTAGATTTTCTTAATATGGGTCTCGACAAGAGATTGTTGGATGTTGCGGCTAACGTTATCAAGGATCATGGTGTTGGTGCTTGTGGTCCACCGGGCTTCTTTGGTAATCAAGATATTCATATATTTTTAGAAAAACGTTTAGCTAAGTGGTTTAACACAGAAGATGCAATTATTTATGGTCAAGATTTCTGTACAGCAGTTTCAGTTCTTCCATCCTTTTTAAAAAGAGGGGATATTGCTATTGTTGACGGAGGTGTGTGTTTGGCAATTCAAAAGGGTCTTGTTTTATCGAGATGTCAAGTAATCTATTACAGACATAACGACTTAGATCACTTGGTGGAAATATTGGAAGAACTTCAAGATGAATTGAAAGAAATTAAGCCATTAAACAGAAGATATATTGTGACTGAAGGCTTGTTTTCAGGCTCAGGTGACATTTCGGACTTGAAAAAGTTGATTGAAATAAAGGAAAAATATAAGTTCAGGTTATTCTTAGATGAATCCTTATCGGTTGGTGTATTAGGTAAACATGGCAGAGGTCTTACAGATTTATTTGATGTTCCAGCCAGCAGTGTTGACATCATTGTTGGTTCTTTGGCTAACGCATTAGCAAGTAGCGGTGGCTTCTGCGTCGGCGCTAAGCCTATGGTTTTCAATCAAAGAATTGCTTCTGCTGCTTATTGTTTCAGTGCTTCTTTGCCGCCGTATTCTGCGAAGGTAAGTACCGAAATGATTGATATTTTAGACAAAGACAACTGTTTAGTGTCTGCGTTGAGTAAAGTAACAAAAACATTCTACAAGGAGGCTGAAAAGAATAAAGTCCTACTGAAATATGTCAAAATTGTTTCTAACGAGTTGTCTCCACTTGTCTTAGTTGAATTCAAGGAAAATATAAAGAAAAAATTGGGTTTGAAAAAATATTATATCAATACCAATTCCAAGTTTGCAACCATCTACGAAAAGAATTTGAAATCTTATGAAGATAGCTTAAATGAATCTAATGATACTAAAAAGGAAAAGAGTAAAAAGCAAGTTTTAAAAACTGAAAGAATTGATTACTATTCTGAGGAAGCTGAAGCTGAAAGAAGACAAAATAGATTAAAGAAAATAAAGGCCAAGGAGGAAAGAACTGAATATGACCTTTTCAATTTGGAAGAATTCTTGATAACTAAGATATCCAATGATTTATTGATTGAAGATAAAATCATGATTGTATCTAATCAAGATATTTTAACTCTTGAAATGTTAAGAGTTTTCCCATATTTTAAATTCTATCTCAATAAAGATTTAACTAACGACGATGTTATCAGCATCGTCAATAGATTTGCCTTCCACGTTGATAACGTTCTTAGCAAGTTATCTTCAATTGAAGATATTGAAAAAATTAACCAACAATAGCGTAATTTAAATCGAAAAACCTCTATTAATGACTACATGATTTAAGTAATAATAATTTTTTTTTCAGTTTTTGTTCATGTATTCTATAATGTCTTTCTTTCGTTCCTATAATATAATAATCTAATAACAATATATAAGTAATACTTAATTATTTGTAATGTGGTGCCTGTCGCTTTTATTATCTCCTTAGTAAATGTTCTGCGTTGCTAAGTAAGTGCAATGACAAAAAAAAAAAAAAAGGAAAGAACGAAAAGAAAAGAAAACAGAGCAAAAGCAACTTGTAAAGAAAGTCATCGAGTTTTAGGTAATGTCTTGTTATAATTTGCTGAATATCTTATATAAAATAACGGATCTGCATTGATATGGTAGGTATTTACATTAAAAATAAGCATGATTTTAAAGAAGCTATTTCTGATTTGGTGTCTCTCGGTTTCACTTTTGGGACAATCTGTACGTTAACTGGTGTATCAGAACATAAATTACAAATATGGTTCCAAGAGCTTGGGTTTCCCACGGAAATTCAAACTAATAATAACACACAACTGAGTTTTGCTTTAAATATAAATGCCAGTGAAGTATCTACTATCCATAAATCTGACACAGTCGAACTAAACTCCAAGGATCCAAGACTTCAACTTAAGAGGAAATATGATAATGCATTTACATCTGACATAAATGATAATAATAAAACTACTGATGTAACAAATAAAAGAATTGTTGGTATAGATAAAATGCCTTTAGGTTCAAAGAAATGGCTTATGAATCTAATGATTGAAGAATCTACTGATGAAGAAGAAAGTGATGGGGATTATACATATGGTGCACAAATAGATAATGGTACAGGTACTATATCTAGTATGAGATTGAAATCTCTTATGTTAATAAAAATCGAACAAGAGAAAAGGCTTGAAGAGCTTAAGCAGAAAATTAAGGAAAGGGAAACGATGAATCACAACAAAATACAAACTAAGACTGAATTGAATAATCATTCTCGGGGTGAAAAAATGAATAAGGTATTGAAAGTTAAAAAGGAAATTCTTGTAAAAAAGATCGAAATTAAAAAAATATCACAATATCTTAAAGATAAGTTGAGTGAAATCAAAGAAAATGAGGAAAAAATTAGAATGTCGAGACAGCAGGTTAAACAAATAAGAAAGTACATCAAGCAGTTCAAACTGCAAATAAACGAATCAAGAAATATTTGTAATGAATTTGAAAAAAATAAAAGAGATTTAGAACAAAAATTACAAGTTTTAGAGAATGAGTTGCAAAGTAATGAATTTCATTTTGGGAAGGAAAAAGTGCCGCCTTCAAGTAGTAGGAATACATTAGCGGAGGCTTGTGGATCTAAAATAAAGAATGGAATAGGACTGGAAATACCGTACAGTTTAGCTAAAGAAATGAGGATGAATGATGAAAGTGTTGATAATACTTCTAGTAAAAATGATAAGCAAATTCAATCTACAAATAAGAATGTAAAAATATCAAGCAAACAGGGTCAAATAATAGAAACGTGTGGAAGTATGACTAAGTTTGTAAAGCATACCGATAATGAATTTGTTGACCCTTTTTATAAAGAAGAAACTAAAGTAGCACTTGTTTGCAGCTCCAATAAAATTGAACAAATGAGTAATGGAAATTTTACATCAACGGTAAGTATGATACCTTTTTTTTTCTTCTGTTGTATTGGTACTAACAACTTTTTTCTCTAAAATTAAATTTATTTATCTTTTTGAATAAAAGGATAAATAAAATTAATATAAATGAAAATTATTATTTAAATTATAATAATTCAATAAAAAATAATGATGATATTAATCATGCAGATAAATATGGCATAGATATGGTAGTACTTGTAGGACACGTGTCCTATTCGTGTTAAACTATTCGAATGTTTTGACAGTGATCATACTATCATATTTATTACCATGATTTTCATTATTGTTATTGATTCGTTATTATTATATTATTTTCATGATTACAGCATAAAATTGATACGAACAAGGTACTAGGTATAAGTGGTAATAGTGTCACTACTATTAGTTCTCAGCCACCTATCGGTTTTCTTCCTGTTAATTCTTTAAATCATGCCTTAGTATCGGTGAAGGACATTGATTATTCGAAACCCTTTTGTACGGCCGAGACTTCTGGTGGTGTTTGTAATGATCCATCCTGTACGTTTCAGCATTTTAAAATTGTTGAAGTTACAAATGACATGATCACTGGAGAGATTAATAGGCGTTTGAAATATTTAACAAACAAAGATAAAGTGATTCAACAAGAGGAATTAAGGATATTTTTAGAGAAAAATGTACAGAAAATCAAAGACAATTATTCTTTATTGAGATTAGTTCGTGATTTTTTCGACAATTAGTTAAGTATATTTATTAGAATTATATTAGTTTATGATTATTTATGTGAGTAATGTAAGTAAAAAATTATTGAATGTTTAAAAAGATAAGGCTGTAAAGGATCGTGAAATATACCAAACTTTTCGTTCAATATGCTTGAAAAGTCCTTTATAAACTAGTTTTTCTTTGGTTTGTTGACTAAGCGACGAGCATAACTTTCGATCCAAAAGGCGACAAATAAAAAGGTTAAAGGTAACAAGTAAAAAACATTAACACCTAAAGCAAAGAATTGATTACTGTCTCTAATACATGGAATCAATCCTTGAGAATTATAATCAAAGTAATGGACAAATAAATGAGCAACAGCTAGGGAACCACCGAAGACGAACTGAGTGATTTGTAAAGTTGTTAAGCTTTGTTTAAAAATACTTGGAACCTTGATGTGTAAGGTGGATAAAGTGTAGTAAAAGTACATTATAGAGTGAATGAAAGAATTGAAACAAACAAAAATCCAAATTGGAGGGGAAGAAAATCTAACCCCAGCCCACATAGATAACATAGCACCAGCATGATGATAAGATTGTAAAAGCATGGATGGTCTACCTTTCAATAAGATGATGATGGTATCAAAGATTTCATAGAATTTAGATAAGTAAAATAAATAACCATAAAAGGCCAAATTTTTAGGAAATTGAGGATTGCTTATGCCATTCTGCAAATCGCAAATAGAGTTCCAAAATAAACTTTTAGATTTTATCGGATCTTGGATGACCTCATTTGTGGTGGAAACAAATTTTTCGTACAAAACTTTGTAATTTGAAGATGTTAAATTAATAGTAGAAATGATACCAACAAAAGTCCAAACAGAGTAAACACATAAGAACACATTGTGAAAGATAACTAGCAATTTGAATATTGGAAGAGTTGCAATATGAGCTGGAACTGCTGGTAATTTTTTCAAAAATTTTGGGTCATTTGTATCAAACTTGATTCCCTTCGCTTTGGCATTTTCAATTTGTTTTCTTGTAATATATGTGTTTATCAAATGAACAGAAATAAAATAAACAATTGCGACAGTGACAGGAAATTCAGTTTTCAAGGTGAATTCATAAATCTTATGAAAGACCGCACAATCAACGTAATCAGAATATGGATAGGCTGGAATAGAGAAATCAGAAGATGGCAATTTGAAAACATCAGATTGTGGAAGCTTGAAAACCCAATTGGAAAAACCAGAGACGCTCATGATAAAGGGTAATTGTTTATCTATTAATAATTTGTTGACCTATCAAAAGTATTGCGATTCTATTATTGTTTTTTACAAACCAAAAGTATAATATCTAAGCTTGAGACCTTTTCGCAAAGAGAAAGAATTTGGTAATTTTGAAACTAGCCACAAAGACGGTTTTGGCTAGTATTTATATACTGTTAGATTGTAGACAGGTTTGAATTTTTAATGAAAAATTTTGAGATGTTAAAAAAATTCCTCTCAATTTCCTTATTGATTATTGTTATTCTTTTTTTTTTTTTCATTTATTCTTTTTTTTTTTCACCGTTTTAATTTAGGAAAATAAACCTACGCACAAAAAAAATTTGTTGGTAAAAATTGTTACTCTGTAAGGAAAAAGACAAAAAGAGTGAGTCAATGAGGTCAAAAACGGTTCCAATTGGCTTTCGGCGCTACATATTCTTTTTCTCATCACTCAACAATATTGGGCGCGACCCTTTTGTTGGCCATTTGCTGCAATCATCGCTTGACTCAATGTAGTTGAATCATCTATTAAAGCTATCAGCGTATTCAGAAAATAATACATCTGAAATAAGAAAGTAGAATAAAAAAAAGGAATAAAAGAAAGGTTGAAGTCAAGAAATTTAAATCAAAAAAAAAATAAAAAAAACGAAAAATAAATAAAAAAGTAGACGCGAAATTTCTGGTATCTGCAATATGAGTACTATAATACAACTATTCCAGCTCTGAAAGTAAGAGGGAAATATATAAATAAATATTAACTGACCCCTTCGGAATCCTTTTCTCAAGCTGGACCATTCTTTATGTTCTTATTTAATTCCTGTACTATTTTTCTTGTCCTTTTCTTTTTATCTATATTTTGAATCATTAGAATCAAACAAGTCTTTGGAGACAAAAAATTATCTTTTCTGAAATATCACCATTTGAATTAACGACAAACAATTTGGCACATTATGGAATTAAATTGTTTTTTATTTTATCTCCATTTTGAATCCTATTAGTATTTAGTGTTACATTAATCTCCGAAAAGATTATCATCCTGTTAATATAAACTTTTTAAAATTATTTTATCATTTAAAATTACAATTTGTTATAATATTAGGTTGAATAGAAAAGAGCATACCGTTGCACATAAACATAAGAAAATTAATCTTTGCAAAATTCATTATTTAAAATATCTATACTAAAATTATTTATTTGAAACATATACTAAAAGCCATCATGTTAAATCTACAATTTCAACATTTTTTTTTATTCGCTGGCTCTTCTTTCTATTATCATTCGCGATTTTATTTTCATGTCCATCATCGTCTGTACTTGAATCAATAGCATAAATTACATGACTCTTAAAACGATCTCGTGTCTTGCTTAAGAGTTCCTCAATGTTATCTGTCTTATTACTTTTTTTGCATTTAATAAAATCCCTCTCTTCCATTATTTCCAATTCGTCATTATCAAAATCTTCTTTGATAGCATTATAATCATCATTACTACTACACCACATTGAATCTCGTTCTCTTTTTTCTACTGCTTCTCGAACTAACTCTTTAAGCAGCTTACCTTGTTTGTTAGTCAAAGTACAGCCACCTTCTTGGTTGTTGCCATTTCCAAGTCTTCTTGTTTCCGAAACATATTGTTTTTTCGGCTGATACTTTTTCAATCTCAACTCTTTTAAATCTGCTATATTTCGCGATGTGCCTCTACTTCCACCTAATTTTTCGTTAATAGAAAATTTTCCGGTAACATAAAAAGAACCTTTCATACCAATCATGTGGTAACTTTCTTTGTATTCGTCCAACAAATCATAAAACCTCTTATCATGTGGACCAAATGTGTTATGTACAAGCTCATGAAGCATAGTACCTATGAGATCATTCATAGGTAAGAATGAATTCTCGCTTCTATGATATCGAAGTCTGATAAGAATAGTGGCCCCTCCGTTAACATTAAGCCCCAAAAGATTATCATTTTTAGGATACATTTCTCTAAGAATGCCCACTTTGAGATTATACTTCTGAAGAATCGGCGCTACATGGGAAGCCAATGTATGAAGAAGATCTAATGCTTTACTTTTATTAGGCTTCCTTTGGAGACTTGCTATTTTCCCGATTCTCGTTGTAGGCGATGGCCTTTCAGGTGATTTCTCAGCCGGTAGTTTCCCCTTTCGACTATTTAATGTTGATGCTTCTTGCGGCATCCTTTGTTATTTATATATTATTCAAGTTTCCATTTGTAAATCCTGCTCTGATTAATGATTAATTTTAAAATAAAATAAGGTGATTGCTGATGTTTGGAAATAATAATAAAAAACTAGCATTGTCAGATTTTTTTGTCTTAGAATCTCAATGCATGCAGAGGAGAAAAAAATCAAGATAACTAAATTCAGTCATTATTCGTAGAAAAAAAAAATCAAGAACCTCTAATAAGTTGAGGTCAACTATATATATTTTTTGAATATTCATGTATTGAATTATGTTACAACAGAACTAAAGCAGATCAAAAAAAAAAATGAATGAAAGAGCAAAAAAAAAACAACAAACTAATATAATACTAATGTACATGTAGAAAAGATCAATAAATCAAATACAACTGAATATTCATATTCGATCATTTTGCAAAGCAGAAAATCACTGGAATAATCATTCAATTACTGCATTACTTCCACCAATCTTATTCAATTCAATTCTACTATCATCGATACTCAAATTTTTCAAACTTTCATTGTTGATTCTGTGAATACACCAAATGAATCGTCTAGTGACTTCTAATACCTCCATGATAAATAATACTAAATTCGGATCCGTATCATGAAAATAATAAAAGTATTTGCTTGAAGTGAAAATAAATTTAATAAGCCAGATGAATCTTAACCCAAAATCATAAATTACCGATAGCTGTAAGAAAATCACATATTTTTCATCGATACTAACTTCCATCAACTTCATGATATCCCAATCGATACAAATATCCCAATAAAAAGTGTAAAGTGAATTGATCAAGATTAAAAGCTTTGCGATATATTCTAACCTGTACTTTTCATGAGTATCAGCAGTGAAAATTCTGCTGAAAAAAATCATGATCAATGGAAATATATTACTAGCATATTTGCAACAATTATAAAATGATTGTTTATGTAGTTTTTTAGAGTCTTTATATTCTTGCCAACATTGACTTAATCTAATCAATTGAGGCAAACATAAGACAATCAAATCTGCACTTCCATATAATAATTCGTTCATGTCTTGTAATTTTGATCCAAATATGGAATACATATAAACTGTAAGGTCTAACAATACCTTTGAATAGGAAGTCAATGAATCGGATATTAACAAATCACAAAACCTTTGACCACCTATACTTATGGAACCTTTAAATATAGTTTTGAAAATGGATTTAAGCTTATCAGAATTAAAAATAAAATAAAAATTAGCAAGCACAGTGAATAGTGGAACCAACTCTACCAAGTTGGACATATTGGAGTTTCCATCAAAGAGAAATTTCTGTAAAAAGAAATAAGTAATATAACTAATCAAATTAATAACTGTTAAACTTTTCAAAAATTTTCCCATTTTCAAATTAAAAGACACATTCGAATTATAATTATTGGAATTGATATTACTTGACACATTGACAAACAAATCTTGAAGATTTAAAAGCTTTAAAATATCTTGGATTTGTAAAAAATGACAACTTATTAGGATTAATGAATAAAAATAAAAGGCCCCAAGATTCAAAAGGATTATAAACCTATATGAGATAGGCAATAAGTACAATATGTCGTCCTGTGTAATCATCATTAAACTGCCCTGTATTGTATACATAAATAATATTCAAAATGCTTTGATTATTAGTAGATCAAAAGATTTTTGATAAATATGTTCAAGTATAATAATCATAATGTTCACGAAATATTTTTTTAGTTTACATGGCTGTGGTGGCCGTTTTTCTCTAGTTTAAAAAAATAAATAAATGGAGCGTATCAAAATAGAAGAAAGACATTTTTAAAAAAAAATATATGTTATTTTCAACATGTAAAAATTCTTGAAGTGGTAATTAGATATAAAATCAAAGCCTTCAATTTATTAATTCGGATCCCCCACAATGTTAAACATAACTTTTAGATTATTCAATATTTACTTACTTGTCTTATATAAGAAGTTGGGGGCATGAGTTATTAGGACAATTAATTAAAGAAAAGAATAAATCGAAAGAGAAAGAATAAAATAATCAATTAAAAAATTCACTATTATAAAAAATTTGATATAGGAATAAAAATAAAGTTAGGAAGGAACAATATATCAAAACAAAAACAAAGGATTAACATACAATATATTATATAAAAGAGAGGGTAAATTATCATATTTGAATAACCCAGATAGATAAGACACTGTCGCCACTACTATCTATAATGTCGTCAACAACCTCCAAAGCCAACAGCCAGTCTTCTGGCAGTTCAATAGCAATATAGTCACCTTCTTCATCTTGGTATCTTATCTTGATAGAATCTAAAGATACAATGGCACCACACTGTTTCAACTTTTTCTCAATTCTAGACTTTAGTTCTGGTAAATCCGAATTTTTAGGAACAAGCAATGTAAAAATGTCCTGTTTAAAAGAAAGCTTAACTTTAATAGAATCTTCCAAAGTTGGAGTAAATCCCATAACCGGTGGTTGTTGCTGAGATACAGCTGGGCTAATATTTGGAACCGAGTTACCCATTAATTCTGAACCATCGACAACCATTGAAAGGCCTCCCATTGGAGCAATAAGAGAGTCAGGATGGTGAGGATGTTGCAGGAGATGATGAAGGTGATGTTGGGGAAGATAATCTGCAGGATTTCCGCCATTCATAGCACCATATTCTTCATTGACAGTCAGATAACCGGAGACAATATTACCATTACTGGAAGTAAATCTACCACCTGCCATAGAAGGTGATCTCGCACCATTTACACCACCATCTGGGGAACCTGTATTGCCGACTCCGGTCATGTATTGTACGGATCCGCTTGCAGTACGGTACTTGAGATGTTGCGGATGCACTTGCTGCTGTTGTGGAGTGAGTTGTTGTTGCTGACCTGTATATGGGTTGTATCTTAATGTGTCAAAATTAGTACCCAGCAAAGTTCTTCCAAGATATTGTTGATGTTGAGCAGCAGCAGCTTGAGCAGCAGCTTGTGCTTGAGCAGCAGCAGCAGCTTTGTATTCTTGAATTTCATCTCTGAGTCTTGTAACAAGGTCTCTAAGACATGTTTCCCATTGAGAACGGGTTTCTTCTGTACGGAATCTCATGACGAAAGAACCCGAATCTCTTGAACCAGACCAAGCCACGGTCAATAAATGACCACTATTTGCAGAAGTTGTGCCATTACCGGTGGAAATATTATAAATATTTGGAATATAGATTCTTCCCTTCAATTCTAAGCGAGAGAACCCGGAATTGGAGTTACCATCTAATTCATTAGAATTTCCATTAGATGAACTTGAGTTTGAATTACTAATAGACAGTTCTAAAGAGAATTTTTTTTTAGATTTTTTCACACCTTCTTTAAGAACGGATTCTTTAAAGAAGAGAATGATTTGTTCAAAAAGGTAAACATTAAATTCACGTTCAGTATCAGCATCTTGAACACCCAATGTTGAATGATAGAGTAGGTCACCAAAAGAATTCACATCATATCCCTTCCAATCATTGACTCTTTCTTGAAGTTCTTTTAATTGAACTAAATTCTCTACCTTTCTTTGAGCTTCATTGACACGATTAGCAGTTTCTTTCGATATTTGTAAAGCACTAACTAGTTCATTATAATGCGGCCAAGTTTTGTCTGTTGTTTTAACCAATTCTCGAAGCAATAATGGATATTTACAAAGTCTCTGGACTGGTTTCAATAAGAATGAATTCAATTCTAACTCACCGCGGATTATACTTGATGATTTTTGTAAATTGATTTTTTGTCTTTGAATAATTTCAGTGGCTGCTTTTTGACCTAAGGTCCAAGGTTCATAAGCCTTGAAAGGTTCAAAAGTGTGAAGGAAAATAGAACCAATACGTTGCAACTTTGGAGGTGCTAATGCATTTGCTTCAAGGCCAACCAATAAACGGCGTTGCAAATCAACAATTTGACTCAATCTTGGGAACAAGATTTCTAACTCATCAGCAGGGATCAAATCTGCATTTTTCAATTCTGTTTTGTAATTTAACATAATTTCCAAATCTTGAACGTATTTACGCTCAGTTTCCACTAACTCACGAACGACATTATGGCGAGCGATAGAATCTTTATTTTGTTGATTGGCAGCTGATGAATTATTACTACTGTTAGCTGATGAAGGAAGCAGAAGTTGAGATAATTGTAAGGTTTCCTGCTTTTCTTGTTCTGTTAATGCGAACTGTGGATTGATATCTAAAACATTGTTGACAACTTGAATTACTTTCAACAAATCAGAGGTGCTAGAATTGAAAACATAAGAAATTGGAAATAACTCATCATCACGGAAATTCAAAGAGTCTTTACAACGTGCAAAAAAATCGTAGACACTTCTTTTACAGATGTTCGTATCATCAGCACTGACTATAGGTAATGGATTATGAGGATTAACAGCATTATAGATGACACATAAAGGGGCACCTTGCTGGAAAAACTTCCAGATTTGAGTAACCGGATCACAGGAAACGTTAGCAGGCAACATACCAGACGTGAACGTGTAGAAGTTATAATGTGCTGCACTGAAAGCATCATCATTGTTATTATTGAGAGTAGAGGCAGTACTCATGGCGTAACTGGAACGGTGCTGAGGATCCTTCCTAGAATCATCAGACGAAGTGTGATCTTTGTTGGTAGTTTCGTCATTTGAACCATCAATGTCCACGACAGTGGTTTGCATAGAAAGGATAGAAGGGTGACTTGTAATAGAAGTTGGGTTTGTACTGGAAGCAGATGCGGACGTTCTTCTTTGAGAAGATAAGGCACAAGCTTGTTCTTCAGTAATAGTAGTGGCGGTAATTTGTGCGATACGTAAGTACTGCTGTAAGCCTGGTACTTTTTCCAAACGCTTTCTCAAGTTTGTACATATATAGAAGAGAGATCTATCAGCAGAGGCCTTTGTGTTCATTATGGAACCACTTGAGTGCATCGGTGCGCTCGGGGTTTCAAGCCTCAGGACGAGCTTGGTGGAGGATGACCTGGACATGGTGATGCTGTAAGTATATTCGTATACGGTGAATCAATGGATAATGCTATGACGCGTTCTTTCTAAAGCGGGATTAAAGTGATGATTTTGGTAGTGTTCAAGTCTTGTTGCTGAAGAATCGATGGCGAATTTATGATTCTTTGTCTTCAGGAAAAGGTTGTATCAAAAATGGCAGCGTAGGGTGAGCGTAAACAAATGGGTTGTATATCTACGATCTAGACAACAAGAATAATGCTTTGGTGTTTGGTATTCTTGGTAATACTTATAATAGAATAGATTACAATGATGGAAATATCCCTAGCAGAGAAAAATTATTAATCAGCCTCAGTGTATATATAAGTGGTTATAAATATAATAGAACAATTCAAATAATTTCAGTATTCATACTGACAATATCTAAAATACAAAATTTATAGCATTCTGGACACTTCACAAGTATTATTCACACATTAAAGACTAGGTTCTTGCCGGGGCTCAGAATCAGGAACCGTTTAAAGTCAGTAAATAAAAAAATTTTCTGTCGTTCGCGTTTCAGAAAAACTTCACTGATACAAACTATTCTTTCTGTGCTCCTTTTCTTTGGAGGAGGAAAAGAAACATTATGAGACTGTATTGGGAAATAGGGGTATAATTAATATGCGCACTCAAAGGAGATAAAAAGAACAAATACCCATAAAACGTGATATGCACGTGATAACGATATCTTGAAATGTTGAACACCAAAAGCAGTAAGTAAACATTGACTTTGCCAGGTTTGTTACAGCTGAATTCACGTTTATTTATGGTATTACTATTCACAATTATATTTCTAGTATTAATCAAATCAAACTATTTCATATTCACATCTAAATGGCTTTCAGAATTTTTAAATCCATTTTGCTTTACTTTTACTTTCTTTTTTGTTTTGTTCGTTCATGCTTTAGAAACAAGAACAATCAACGCCAACAATAAATTATAATACATCAACAATAGTAGTATATCTGTCATCTTTTGCCTTCAGAATTTTAGTGCCTCGGTATATTGAATGGCAAGGCTCTCCATCTTGTCATCTTCCGCATCCTCAGCTCTGCTGAAACTCCAGCTTCCCTTTTCCAACTTTAGCTTTTCTCGCACCAACCACCTAATTTTCTCAATACCATTATTACTGATTCCCCCATCACCGCTGAAGTGCGTAACTTCAACCAAAAATCCTTTAAATCCCCCATGTAAGAAACAATTTGCGCTCCTCACGACAAACACGTCTCCTACATCATTGTTATCTTCACCATCATGATCATTTATATCCCTTTCAAGGACTTTGCCTTCTTCTTTCCACCCGTTTTCAACAGTTCTACGGTATGCACCATTGTTCACGGAGATCTCATACGAGTTACCACCCTCTCCTTTAATAGTTTGGAACAAGCTCCAGCTTGCCTTAAATTTCTTCTGAAGAATGATGTCCACATCATCCATGAACCCACTAGAGCAGTTGCCATTCGTCAACGCTTCATCTCTTTCCGTGCTAAACACAATACTTTTGCCTTTGTTTGTCACAGACACACTCTTATGTGGCTCATACGATACTCGCAATGTGTGCATCATATTATTATTATTATCACTGCTTTCATGTCCGTCTTTTTCCACGTCTTTTTGCATCTCTTTGAGAAGCTTGCTGAAAAGAGTGTTCCTCTTATATATTCTTAAACTGAATGACCATGGTTCTAAAATCTTTGGAATCTCATTGGATATATGATCATGGAATGCGCTGATCGCATCTAGTGTAGTATTTTGTACAAAAACTACTCTATTAACAAGTAGAATATAACTCAATTAGTAAATAAGATCTTCATGTATGCTACTATTGATCTGAGAGATTGATACATACCCTGTGGTACACTCCATTTGACAAAATCTTTATTCTTTTCTATATCAACCAGGAAGCTTGTGAGATGAGTAATGATTTCTTATTTCTTATTTCTCTAACATTAATTAATCATTGGAATAAATTGATTTAATGCTATTTTTACTATCTTCTAAAGCTCTACTAAGCAATTGAAAGTTTTTTCTTTGGAAAATATTGGACTTCGTGCAATTCTGTCCAAAACAAGAAAATGCTGAACTTGATACTAATGGTGTTAGGGTTTCATATGGAGATGATGTGACCGGACTAATTATTAGCAAATGCATAGACTAGAAATTTTAGAGCATGGATTGACTGGTTCACTTAATATTATTAAGTGATATTATAATTTATTATAATACATTAATTATCTATCTTTTTTAGATTGATTATGAAATGATTTTGAATAAGGAGTACCCCTAGGATAATCAAATGTATGCTAGATCTTGTTCTTTGTGCAAATCTTTTAATAGAAATTTTTGAAATTATTATTAAAATCTACAACTCTTCGTTTTTTCAAATCTATATAAAATACTTTTTATTTATTATACACTTTTTGATGATTTCAAGAAGAAAAAAAATAAGCAAACAGTTCGAAGCAAATAAATATTACACACATTCAACAATAGCATTAAATAAGTCAACCATATCGATGCCTTCCAAATCGTTAGACAACACAGAGTTGAAAGTATGATTATTGATCTTCTTGCCGTACCAGAAACCATCCTCTTCCTCTCCTTCTTGTCTTCCATTCATTGCAACATCACCATCTTCATCTTTATTGATTGCTGGAAGATTTGCTCCATGTACTTGAATCAATCCAATCCTATGTAAGGAAGAATCAATACCATGACTAGCAGCGATTTTATTCTTTCCGGTATATGCAAGACTGTTAGCAGTAGCGCCAGAAGATTGTGGAACTACTCGACCCACGTTGTATTGTGAATCCAAGTAAATAAATCCTGAGAAGTCTTCTCCATGAGTAGAATCGTTACCAGTAGTCTTTAAAGTAATTAAATAGTGGTCACCCTTGATGGTTGCTGCTGGAAGTCTTTGACCATTTTTGAACATAACGATGATGTGCTTAATACCATTAAATATATAGTTCATTGCAATAGCAAGGTATTCATTATTGGAGGAATCATACCAGCAGTCCATTAAGTTACTCGAGTATTTCAATTGAGATTTGTTCGTGGAGTTGGCATTAGCAACAGTAGCGGTACCGGTGATAGTTGAAGCGGCACCATTATTTTCGCTTCCATTATTGCTGTTGCTGTTTCTCAATTTAAGTTTCTGGGTGGGTGTACCATTGATAAGGTTGAATTTTGTTAACAAGTCACCTTGTGAATCGGAGTTCATACTACTGTCAGTCATCACATACAAGTTGTAATCTCTTTTGGAAAGCTTAAGCCATTTCACAACACCTTCTATTCCAGACATCTTATCAAGGAATTCCCATTCAGCAGACATGTCAGACATGTCAAGTTTGTAGATACTATTTTTCATCAGGAGAACAAACAAACTGGAGTCTTCACTCCAGTCACAACACACAGGAAATCTTTCATTATTAACACCATTATTACTGTTTGAAAGGATAGGTGTTACGATTCGTCTCAAAGACCATGCAATAGCAGAAGCAGCATCCGCAGCCGAGTCATTTGTTTGTTTCTTGATAGGCCTCCAAATTCTTAAACCACCCAAGTAATCCATAGTGAGAAAAGCCAAACCATTGAAATAACTGACTGGAGCTGCGATCAAGCTAGCAACATTAACTGAAGCACCATGTGGGTCAACAATCTTAGTGAATAACTCCCATTCACTGCCATCATCTGTTTTCTTAGTGTTAGCACCAGTTATGGAGCCTGCAGAAGCAGCCGCGGTTTTCTTTCTCCAGAATTTCAAAACATAAGAAATTCTTGAACCGGATGTGTTTCCTAAGTGCGCAGCTGGGATTTCTTGTTTATCAACTGTCGCTAGCCAAGAAACGATACTACCGCCACTGTTCGTAGCAGTCATTTTGTAATGTACGAGTTGCGGATCCTTCAAGGATAGTTCCGCTTTCACTTTACCATAGGATATCTTGGCAGCTACATTAACATTGTATACTGGTTTATCCGCTAAGATATTGAAACACTGCAATTCAGCGCCGCTGGCAAGGAGCAATTGCTGAAGATCTGGAACAGGAGAAACTGCCAGCAGGGTGTAATCGTTTTGTATACCATGAAAGGTATCAGTAGATTTCTTTACACGTCTTTGTTCTTTAGCAAGTTGAGAGAGCAGTGTACTAGTGGCAATTCTCATACCACAAACAGAGAGACGAGATGTCAATTCTAAAGAGTTTAACACAAGAATTTCTGTTTCATTATTAATTGTATCTGGGATTTCTAATGTGAGGGTGTAGAAATCTGCATCTGCAGATGATGTGGCTGCAGCCACGGTATCCGGCGTTTTTTGATCTATGTATGACTCTTCAAGAATAGATGAACCACTAATGTCTATTTGAGTAATGTGGCCGTTCAAACGTGGCAAAAATTGATGCTTTTCCATTTCAATTTGCCAGAATACTAAAACATTTTCCTTACCACCAGATAACAAATATGATGAATCTCTAGTGAAGGCCAAAGCTGTAACAGCATTAATATGCCATCTTAATACCTTAGTATCCGTTAAGTCAAAAGAAGTAGAGGCCATGAAGTTGTAAATGACTTCGATTATACCTGAGTGGTAACCAACAGCACAGAGGCCAGAATTGGAAATGGCTAAAGTGGAGATCTTGTTTTTCTTGGGAATTTTTAAAGTCGAATTAATTTGTTCAGGTAAAATTTTGAAAGATTTCAATTCAATGTGTTTCAATTCGAATGAGTTATCGGTGCTATTGATGGTGGATACAATTAAGTGCTTTGAGTTTAATGATTGGGCGTATTGAACAACTTTTCCAAGTGGCACTAAATTTATGACCTCTAAAGAATTAGAAAGAGAATTATAATCAAAAAGAGCATCATTTGGCTTATTGAGAGCCATCGAAGATGGAATAGATTCTTGAAGATGAGTAACTTTAATATATAACTTCTTCAAGTATTTCTTGTGAGTCGAGTTCTGAGAGATTTTTCCACAAATATAAATCATTTCATAACTATTTAAAGAGTAATTAAATCTAAAATCAACGATACTATTTAAATTTGAAAAACCACTATTCTTCAAATTCCATGATTTTCCATCTTTCCAATTAATTATTGAAATGCTTTCGGAAACATTAAAGATCCAAACAATATTATTCACTAAAGGGTCTAATCTAATATCTGCCAAATGGCTATTGCCGCTCGCTTCTGTCGTTCCATTATTGCTAGTATTTTTTTTCGATATGTTAAATGTATTGACACACTGTCTTGTTGGAATGTAAAAAACCTTTAAAGTACCATTATTGAATGCTTGAAGGAAATATTTATTATCGGAAGAATAACAAGATCCCTTCTTAAGAGGTTTACCTCCGCCAATTATTGATAAATGAGAGGTAATAGATTTGTTATTATTAGTAGTTGTCGATGAACTGATATTGTCTTTATTAACTTCAGTACTTGCATTGCTACTTCTTCCATTAAAGTCAGCATCGTTTTTATTAGATTTCTTATTACTATTTGAATATCTTCCTGAAGCGGCCATACTGGTCTATAAGGTCAATCGATGTAATGATTAACAATGTACTGTAACGATTATAATTAATAACAGATCTTATAAGTAATATGAGAAAAGAGTAAGAAAAAGGAAAATTTTTCTCGGTAAATAGAAATACTTTTTTTTTTTTTTTTTTTTTTTGCGCTGTGATGAGCATGCTTAGAAAGAAAAAAAGAAGCTACAGAGAAACATTTATATTTATTTTTCAACATGTAAACAACCAAAAGTGGTAATTGAATTTATTGACAATTAATTCTAGCAATTGAATTATAAATTTAAAAGTTTTTATTATTATTTTGAACAAAACTTAATATGTATTTTTGAAAAAATTGTTATTCATAACTGATTGGTGAATCTTTTTACGAAATTCTAGAAAGGCTATTTCTAAATATAAAAAAATATACATTATGCAACAACAAAAATCAATAATAGAAAAAGAATAATAACGGTTCCAAGAAAAGTATAAAAGTGAAAATAAATAAGGAATAATTGGATTATAAAAAGGTTAACATAAACAAAGTTGGTAAGAAAGCTATGGAATCAGTGTACTTATATTCAGATATAAATGGATAATGATCACATATATATGCTCCATGGCAACCAAACATTATTCTGTAAATCTGTGTCACTATATTAAAAAGATTCCAATATATTAGTTGACTGCTTTATAATATAAGGCAAAGACTTTAATCTTCTTTGTATCTATCTGTCTATCTTTGATAAAACTTTAATTTCCTTTAAATCATTTAAAAATCCATCTTGTCACCACCGTTTTCCATTTATGGATTTCTGAATTTCTTCTATGAATATAGCTCCAAATATGAAGTCTCTATAGCTTGAAAAAAGGGTGCTCCATAGCTTCTTTGGCAGTTAATCTTTCTTGATGATCATATCGTAATAACTTATCAATCAAATCAATAACTTCTGGTACTGTTGCCAATTTTTTGTTTTTCTCATTGACAAATTCTGTCCATGGCACTCTTGGAAATTCAGTAATTAATCCATCATACTCTTTCGGTAATGGTAAATTGTATTTTTTCAAATATTTGTAAAGTGATTCTGTACCTAACACTTTGGCAATGACCACAAGTTGATCAGTGTTTGAGGAACCAGTAAAGAAATGGTCAACTTTGAATATTATGGCCGCAAGCATTGCACCAACAGACCAAAGATCTAAAGAGTAGTCATATTGTTGAAGATTGACAAGAAGCTCAGGACCTTTATGGTATCTGGAAGCAACACGTACATTGAAATTGATGCCTGGAAGATAGTATTCTGCAAGTCCCCAGTCAATAAGTCTGAGTTTACGTTGCTGTGGATCAATCATAACATTTTGGGGCTTGACGTCTCTGTGGATGATACCCATGGAATGGGCATAATCTAAGGCGATTAAAAGCTGTGTGAAGTAATATTGTATATCTTGTAGAGTGAAGCGCGGATACAACTTGCGGAAATCTGCATTGTGAACATATTCGAAGATTAAGGATGGGAATTTGTGGCTAGAGTCGTTGACAGTATCGTAAAGTTTGACGATGTTTGGACCACCAGTCAAGTTTTTGAGAATGGAGATCTCCCTGAGGATTTTCTTGGATTTGACAGGCTTAAGCACCTTGATAACACAAAGTGATTCATTGGCTGTATTTGTACCAACAAATACTTCGGAATATTTACCACGACCAACCTTACGAATCACCTCATATTGATGAAGCTGGTTCCAGGACACACGCGATTTGGAGTAGTTATAATACAGCTCTGGTTTAGCAATTGCAGCATCACGATAAACGCGAGCCAAAGAGTAGATGTCCTCACCTGTGGATATGGTATTCATTTCTGGGGGTCAATATTTTGAAAGATGTATATTGTATATTGTTATATCGTGTTGAATAGAAATGTGAAGTTGAATGATGGATCTGGAAGGGGTAATATGAATATGTAATATTACTTCTAATACTGCATTTCTCTTTAGGGAGAAAGAAGAAAATTTTTGTGGGCAATTTTTTTCTTGTTCTTCGTTGTTTTTTTCCACATATACATTTTTGTGTGTGTGTGGAATACGGCCCCGCGCAAGTAATATGCTTCTAGGCCAGTGTGACATATGCTTGGGGATGATTTGATGAAATAAAGGGATAATCAGAGAAATAAAGGAAAGCAGCAGAAGCCATTTATGCTTTACATCCTTTTCGTTGACTGAGTTGATCGAAATAGGTTATTAGCTAATTTTATCCACACACTTTCTAAAATTTTGAGACAGAGTTGCGATGCCGGCATCTAACCTTACAACAAAGTTTAGGTTGCGGATACGAAGTGATGGCTGCAGGGACACACGGCAAGTGATTTTGAAAGATATACGAATCTGTGGTATCTATGGTGATGGAGATGCCGAAGGTATTGATAGTAGCGGCTTGAAAGGTCTTAAGCCGCTGGTGGCTCTTGAAGCAAGTAGCACGACGAGTGAGGGCATCGATGACGGATCAAGAACGATAGACTTTGTTGGGGTGGTGCACACCTTTGCTATTCCCGAGCAGTTTGTCAGTAAGGATGCGGAGGATATGGGAGTCTGCAGTCCTGACTGGGGACGCGTAACTACGAACGATGGCGCCACGCTGCATGCCATCAGCGAGTTTTTGAAAGAGTGTCGTTTTGAGACAGTGGAGTCAGCGTCGCTGAGCGAGGTCGTAGCTATTAGCGACAAGGCATGGTTGGCGGTACAGTTGCTTGACGAGACGGAAAAGGATGTAGCAGACGGGAAGGCTGCTGCTGATAATGGCGACTGTTTTGTGATGTTTTATTTTACCAGGAGCAGTGCGAAAGGCGGTGCGGAGGACCGCGAAAATGTGAGATTCATGGCCACAAATCTCGCATTGGGGAGCTGCAGGGGCCGCAATTATGCTAGATATACTGGTGACAGCGATGTGGCCAGCGAGTTGAGGAGTCGTGCTTCTGCGATAAGGATGAGGAGCGAAGCGGCTGATGGTACGGAAGGCAATCCGATACAGGCTGTCGGTGTCCTTGAAAACACGCTAGCTAGCCTCGCAAGCACTAACAACGCTGGCAGCGGTGCTGTTGAGAGCGAAGCCTCCAATATAATCTGTTCTCGGGTCACCAAGAAGACAATTGAAACGATGGTGCATGCGGCGTTGCGGCTCAGAAGAGGCCAAGGTCGCGGCAGTGGTTACAGTAACAGCGAGTACGCAGAGTTGTGGGCAAACACTGTGAGGACGGTCGAGTTCATCTACGAAAGGCATATGAAGAAGTATGTTGCGAGTAGTGACCATGGAGCTAGCGACATAGATAAGGTACGAGAGTGGGTAGAGCGGTGCTTGGAGTTATTCGGGGAATGAGCTCGCTGTGCAGTGCCCGCTTTTACAGCTGGGTATTGATATACAGAATCTCTATAATATATAAGACTCCTTTATTGATATATAAAATCTCTGTAATATATAAAATGCCACACGGGCGTTCATTCCAATCCAATTCAAGAAAAGTACGCGTCTTCTTTACAAATCCTGAGGAGCACTGAGTCAGAAATATGTTTATCTTAGTCATCTCAGACACGATTACGTAGCGTACTTTTCAAGAGTGATGATGTGGCGCAGCGCTTATAGCAGACCAAAAATTCCAAATAAAAACACAGGAAAATTTTTTCTTTTTTTTTTCTGGGTTTTCTCGCTGTTCTTTTTTAAGCGGTGTTTTATAAATGTTTTGCATTGAAACCACCACAGGGTTTTCTGCTGCGTGAAATCAAATATATTTATTTGGCTGGCATTTAGTATTAATATTAACATCTCTCCATTCCTAATTGTATTCTTGTTTCTATTCTCCATAGGATATTGTCATCAACGTATATATTACATCAACGATCCTGGTCAATATTTGCAGGCAGAAATCGTACAGAGTCCCCATTTTCATTCGTTTGTTTATATACATCCTACTTTTGATTCTCCGTCTATTGTGACCATCTGGAACCTGCTATCCTTGTATAACAGAACAGCACAATACCACAAACCACTTTTGCCATAATACGCCGAATATCACACTAACAGGACCAGAGACAGCAAAAATGTCCTTCAAAGATACAGCCAGCGACGAGATATTGGTTCCTGACATCGGTGGTACTGAGATTAGACAAGACAACTATAATGCAACACATACTGCCACGTCTCACAACCCGTACAAATCCACCCCACCCCAGTCCACTAACAACATTCCTTTCCGCGACAGATTACCCACATTGTTCGAGGTGTTGAACAAGAAAACTGCTCCTCCTCTCGATCTCTGGTCGTTCTACGTGTTCATGCGTGATGACCAACATGCCATTGATTATTTAGATTTTTGGATCGATGTTGTATCTCATCTTGCGCTTTGCAAGGAGTATGTCAACGAGCTTCGCGCAAGCGTTCACCTTACAGAGCAGCAGAGAAGAGCCGCCAATAACACGGCCAACAACCATCTCTCTGTCTCGTCCTCCATGTTGTTGGACGCGCTCGTTCAGGATGAATCCATGAACAATAACAGCGCCTTTATGGACGATTCCAAGAGACTATCTGCATTCCTTCGTGGTGACGACGAATACGGCGCCTTTGTCACAAACAGTGGTATAACGAACGGTACCAGTGGCAGCGGTAATCCCGAGGACGCTAGATTCAACGAGCTATTGGAAAAGTTGCAATACCGTCAACGTAGTACAGCACAAAGAAGTACTGGTGCCACAGGTAGTAATATTCCAAGCGGGACTAACAACGACGATTACATGGCTAGTGGTGCTACTTCCAATAGTGCCGCTAACGGTAATGTCTTCTCTGCTGCTGATGTCGAATTAATCACCTCAGAGAAATCACAATATCAGAAAGTGAAACGTTCAGATCTACAAACTTCTGCAAGACGTATTCTTCTTTTTTACTTCCTTGATAATTCGGAGAAGAAAATTCAACTTCCGCAACAATTAATTAACGAAATTAGAACAGCTATTGAAGAAGACAACAGAGATGACCCTGAGATTTTTGATGCTGCAAGAGATTATGTTTTCCAAGCTATGGAAAATGAAGCATTTCCTGTTTTCCTTGAGAAACGTGCATTGCATAATATTTCCAATTTCTCTTTCCTAGCAAGACTTATCTTGGGTTTCTTTTTCTTCTTTGTTGCCTTTTGGGTTGGCTATACTCTCATATTTTTAGGTTATAAACCTTATCATGACCGTCCCGTAGTCACAGTCCCTTTCTTTTTAGCAAGTTATTGCATATTCTCCAGTTTCTTCAAGTTGGATCCTATCTTAGCTCTTTGTGGTTACACCGAGAACGTAACTAAAGCTAAAGGGAACGGCTGGCTTGTAAAGTTGGAAGATAAGTATGTGGCTAAGTTGTTGAGACAAAGAGCCATGTGGGTTGCCTTGTTTGTATGTGTTGTATCAGCAGCCTTTTCTATTATTTTTGGCTTAGTCCCGGGACACAGATTATGAGTTTGTTATTACAGGAGACAACATTATGACACTTTGCACTCAAATATTTTCAATTGAAAATTTGATCCAAAGGTTTACTCTGATCAGCTGTCGTGCACACCATCCTTAATTCCACCATTAATAATTCCTGTTTATCTTCTTAATCCATCAACTTCAATTTACATTATCAGTTTCATTATCATTAGATTCCCATTTCCAGCTTTTTACATATATTCTAGTTGCCTTCTTTAGGCAATTTTTATTATTACTATTTATTTTAGAAATTTTTGTTACTTTTTTATTTTTAGAGATTATTTAGAGTTACTATTATTATTTATTTTATTATTTAGAGTTATTATTTCCCCTTTTATTTCCCGTATGTATTTTATTTTAATATTATCATCGTTCTAGAAAAAAAAATAGAAGCTTTTGTTATTATTTGCATTTTTATAAGTCCTCTCTCTTTATTTACTCGGTAAAAAGGTTATATGAGTCAAGTTCAGATGCCAATATTTTAATAAGCGAATTAGTACCTTATACTTATCGCTTAAATATACTAAAACCGCTTGTTTCAGCTATGAAATTCTTCTATTTTCAGGAATAAAAAGCATGAGGCTAAGATGTCGAGAAAGCCAACTATCTTTGTTTAAAAAAAACTTTGAAAATACAAAATTATGTTCCACAGTAATTGGAAAGCTCAAAAAGCAAAAAAAAAAATACTTATTTTCCTTAATTTTCAATTTCCCCATTTGCTAAGAACTCCGAAATGCTTATATATGAGGTGATAATGATACATATGATATGATCTTTGTTGATTAATGTGATATGAACTCCACTATTATCAAAAAGATTAAATTTGTACAGCTTTCGTTCAACATAAAGATATATAGGTATGTCTATATCACTGATTATTAAACGCTCATACACACATATATGTATATACACGTAGTGGTGAATTAATGTTATTGAAGTCATCCAAAACACACAGTGAAAAACCTTAAAACATAGAACGTGATATTCACGTGACTACAAACCGTATTGAAAGACTGCATTCTTTGCTTTTTCTGTTTGTGCTTTCGAAATAATATAGAAAAATAAGAGAAGAACAAGAAAAGGGAGTGTAAACCTCACTCAATTTCATCATTAGATCTCGACTTGTTGCACATGCGATTGCTTAAACTGTTCATCAAAGAAAAAGACAATTGATATTATTACAGGTGCTATATTGTCAAAAGATAATATTGTGAAAATCCAGTTTTTAAAATATGAGTTTCTTCAAGAAAAAACTATCTTCTGGCCACCATAGTCATGGTAGTAGCTCACCAGCAGCGTCAGTACCACCACCAGCATTGGGAGGAGGAGCACCACCGCCACCTCCGCCACCTCCAATGGGTAGTTCAGTTCCTCCTCCTCCGCCCCCACCACCGTCAGCAATAGGTAGCTCTGTTGGAAGCAGCGGTTCTAATAGTGGAAGCGCAGGCGGCTCTTTACCGTTCTTAGCTGAGATTAATGCCAGAAGAAGAGAAGATCATGTTGTGGATGCAGTGGATAAGAACTTCTCTGCCGCTGACTCCGTTGGTGCTGATTTGGCTTCTTCATCTAAAAATGGTAGAAATGGCATTTCTTCAGCTCCTAAGATTCCTTCTATGTTGTCAAGTTCTAAAAGCAAAGGTAGAAGTAGAAAATCAGGAGCAAATCCGATGATGAATTCCCCTCCAGCACCACCACCGCCTCCGATGATGAGTTCTCCTCCAGCACCACCACCACCTCCGATGATGAGTTCTCCTTCAGTACCTCCACCACCTCCAATGATGAGTTCTCCTCCAGCACCACCTCCAATGGTTGGATCATCATCAGGTTTAAACGCTCCAAAGTCTGCAGCACTTCCCATGGCGGGCGGATTACCATTCCTCGCTGAAATTAATGCTAAAAGAAGAGATGATCATGTTGTAGATGATTCCACAATCAAGCAGAGTAGTGGCTCTTCAAGGGTAACTACAAAAAGCAAGAAAAAGACAAGTAAAAGCCCAATATCATCTCTGAAGATAAGGGCCCCTCCTGTTCTTGGAATGCCACCACCACCTCCGATGATGAGTTCCCCTCCAGCACCACCACCACCTCCAATGATGAGTTCTCCTTCAGTACCTCCACCACCTCCGATGATGAGTTC
>JNFU01000003.1:640390-721365 GCA_010994365.1 Saccharomycopsis schoenii | reverse complement strand
ATGATGAGTTCTCCTTCAGTACCTCCACCACCTCCAATGATGAGTTCTCCTTCAGTACCTCCACCACCTCCAATGATGAGTTCTCCCCCAGAACCACTGCACCCGATGATACCAATAAGCAAAACAAGGCCATCATCATCAGGAAAATCAACCCCAGCAGTGTCATCTCCGATGATGGGTGGCTTGCCATTTCTTGCAGAGATCAATGCAAAACGCAAGGAAGATTATGTAGTTGAAGATTCTACAGTCAAGCAACATAAATCTTCTTCCTACTCTTCAGCAAGCAAACAACTGCTGATGCTAGAAAAGAGACCACCATCAATGGGTGCTCCTCCTATACCTATGATGAGCGCTCCACCATTACCAAAAGGCCACTCGCCGCTGGTCTCGACATCTGCAGGTTTTATGAAGTCAAGTAAAACTGCTGCATCATTACCTCCACAAATAATGAGTTCCCCTTCAGTGCCACCACCGCCTCCAATGATGAGTTCTCCTTCAGTACCACCACCGCCTCTAATGATGAGTTCTCCTTCAGTACCTCCACCACCTCCAATGATGAGTTCTCCCTCAGCACCACCACCACCTCCAATGATGAGTTCTCCCTCAGCACCACCACCACCATCACTTCCAATGGGGGGTAGTCTTCCTTTCCTTTCAGAAATCAACGTAAAAAGGAGAGAAGATCACGTTGTTGATGGTGCATCAACAACAAAACCATCCACAAAATCTACAAGCAGACCATCTTCGCAGAAAACTGGAAGCAACAGTTCTTCTGCACCCCCAGTTCCCCATATGAGTGCTCCTCCAATACCTAAGCTGCAAGCTTCACTACTGACAATTTCTCCATCAGAGAATAATAACCTGCCTAAGCCCCCTACACTGGCAGTAGCAGCAATGACTGGCGAACTTCCATTTCTTGCCGAGATTAATGCTAAAAGAAATGATTCCCATGCAATGCCTTCGGCTAAACCATCATATTATTCTCCGGTGCCAGCGGCACCACCACCCATTATGGGGGCACCTGCTCTTCCAACATCATTACCACCACATTCGCAGATATCTTCTAAAGTACCCACAGCTCCAGCATCACCACAACTCCAGGTACGATCTAAGACACTTGTGCTGCATAAAGTTACACCACCGCCACCACCAGGCGCAGCATCCAAGTCTTCTAAAGGTGAAAGCCATGCACCTCCTTCTAAAACTAGTAGATTCACGGGTATCAGAGATCGCCGTAATGCTAAGTCACAGTTTTTGCCGGATGACCATAATAGTACTGACAATAACAGTCATAGCAATGAAGCAGATATTAGAGTACCCCATATGGAAGGAATTAATGATCCAAGGTTCAAGTTTAGCAATGAATCAAATATTCCATTACCAAGAAATTTTTCAAATTTGATTAAGATGTATCCAAGTACAATGTAAGATCGTTATTTTTTTTTACCGATGCTACAACTTAGGGTATAATACTTCTATATAGAATTAGTAATGAGTTGTATACATCTAAAGAATTACAATGTGTGAGTATATAATTTATTGTAATAGTACATTCATACACTTGGGAAAATACTGCCTTTGTCAGCCCAAAATTTTCTTTTAGCCGCTTTATCTTTGGTTTTCGAGAACTCAAGAATAGCATCTATAGTTGATAATTTCTTATTCTTTTTGATATCTTCAATTGCTTGCTTGTTCTCATTATTCTCTGATATTACTGTTTCTGTGATATCCATAAATCTTTCAAGTCCACTTTGTTTGCTAAATTTAGCATGTTCTAAGATTTCAGTAGTTCCTTCAGATTTAGAATTTACAGTTTCCTCAATTTCATCCTCTTTTTCTTGTTCAACTTGATCTTTCAAGATTTCCTCATCCGCAATTTTTTTGTCTTCATTTTGCCTATCATCGTCATTGTCACTAGCTTCAAGACCCATCATTTTATTAATCAGTTTTGCATCCCAAACAGTATTTGGTTTATTCTTAAGATATGCTTGTTCATCATCATTGTCATTCTCATCGTCAGTTTCATCTTCATCTTCGTCATCAGTTTCATCTTCATCAGCAGTTTCATCTTCATCAAGTTCATTATCACTTTCATCCGTCGTTAGGTCAACATACTCACTACCAGATTTTGTTTTTCTGCTCTTAACAGCATATATTATTTGATTATCAATGAACGCAATGTTTTTTACCAAAGATCTTTCATCCACAAATTCTCTCTGTGGACCTTTATATTTAATGATAGATCCTAAAATTGACTCATTTAGCCTTTGTTTGTATGACATAGAATTCAAATCCAAGCATTTATCAACAAGCAAGGTAAATGCACTGTTGAAAGCTTTCCTCCAATCCCAAATTTTAAAAGATCCTCTAGAGATATTATTTAGCGGGTCATTAGGGTCTTGAATAGCTAAAGCATATGAATTTCTTCCCGTGTCCATAGCAGGGTAAAATCGTTTTTCACCATAAGTAGGTTCACCGGTTTCTGGGGATTCCGGTATTATTACGACATTATCATAAGCAAAATTTCTACCATATAGTTCAAAAAATTCTATTAGCAATACCCCCAAATTTTTCAAAGGATCTATAGAGTTGGTGATAAGTCTTGGATGAAGTTTCAAGAAAGTGTAAACCATACAAATAGTGGTGAAACCACCGATTCCACCAAATCGTACGTTATTGAGTTGTCTAGTAGCTAAGAAATGTTTGAGAACCATCACAAGTTCTCGAAGACCAGGAGTTGTTTTAACCCATCTTGAAATAACTTTTGCGGCATCAATGCCATTCATTCTTTCAAAAGAAATATCAATATTGAGAAGCGATTCTCTATCGACAAGTTTGATAATAGGGACTTTTGCAGATGCAACAACCTCAATCGATTGAGGTATTCTTTTCAGCTTTAAATAACTAGATAACTTATATAATGAAGCCCTATTGTCTTTTTTATTCAATGAATCTGGATCG
Organism: Saccharomycopsis schoenii; assembly: GCA_010994365.1. Classification (NCBI taxonomy): domain Eukaryota; kingdom Fungi; phylum Ascomycota; class Saccharomycetes; order Ascoideales; family Saccharomycopsidaceae; genus Saccharomycopsis; species Saccharomycopsis schoenii. The sequence goes on along the minus strand of JNFU01000003.1, from coordinate 718,404 downwards.
TCTGTATTTATCACAAAATCTATGTCTGAATCTGGAAGATAAAGCTCAGAAGCATATGAACCGAAAACATAGACATGCGAATCTTTCCAAAAATTTTCAATAGTGAATTTCAATCTTTTAATACATTTATTACGTATTATAATATCTTCCTTTGATGGTGACATAAACTTCACGAAATCATGAATTTCTAAATTGAGCCAATCTGCTATTTCTTTTTGTTTAGAATGATCATGGTTCAATACCCAAGGGAATGCACTATGTGCCTTCAATTTTGACGTGTCTTCTTCGATATCTCTCAAGCAATGATCATCTATGTCTTGCTCTTCTTCCTGTTCTTCTTCTTCAAGGTCATCATTTCCAAAATTGAAGGATATAAAATCCTCGTTGTTTTCCAAAGAATCATGTATTTTCTTCTTTTTTACCTCTGGTGGACTCAAACTTTCTCGTGATTGGCGTCTTTTCTTATTCAGTGGTTTGATCATAATCTCTTGATTACTCTCCGGAGAAGCAGAGCCCTCCTTAGCCGAGCTATTATCATCATCCGAATCTAGAAGTACAACATCATTAGATGGCGGCGGCGAATAATTATCTTCACTGTCATAACTGGTTATCGGAAGCTCAATAGTATCGGATAGTTGCTGGGGCTGTAGAGTCTGCGGAGATATAACTTGAACTCCCAGAGGGCTCACCTTTGCAGGAGTCTGGTTTTGATAAACGTTACTGGCGGTAGGCTGAACATTGGATTTGGAGTTTTTATTGGTAGTTGCCGATGCTGTATAACTGTCACCGTTAGGGGCCTGCAGTTGATTTGACATAGTATGAATGTGCAGGTGGATATATTACTGTTACTGCTATTTTTCCTCTCTCCTTTTTCTATCTTCTCTTTTTCAATATTAACCTGCTTTTAGGTCCTCTTTTTGCACAAGATGATTGCAAATGTTTTAAAAACCAAAAAATTACGATGGAGCCTTCAACAGGAGTAGCTGGCCGGCTGAATTTGGATTCAGGTAAATAATTACGGGTATCTCAACAAAGAGAAATATGTCAAGAATATGATAGAGAGAATAGATTAACTTGGGGTAGAAACGGTGGTAGGACCCATATTTCAAATAAAATGGTGATATAAAGGAAAATATTTATGGAAAACTTTTCAGATGTGAGTGGTTATGAGAGATGCAAAAGGGAATAACTTTCTTTTCTACTTGGATGCACATTTTGCGGGCACGTAACCCAGTAGAGGAGGTACTTATGACTGGGTCCTCCACTGCACGGATATATAGCTTATCAACATGGATCTTATAATCAAATTGAACAAAGTTTTCAATCACAAAAAAAATGACTAAGTGAACAAATTTTGACGTAACAGTCTAGATGAGGACAACTGCAGTCCCAAACAGGGCTTAAGAGACATATATAAAGCATCATTGGATGTGGATAGCAGCAAGCCTCGCCAGTTACTTCTGGTACCTTGAAAGCTTCTGCTCTAGAATTGAAACGCAGTTGCTTTATACACAAAAATATGGGGCCAATTTTCTGCATGGATAATTGTTTCAAAAATTTAGGCGAAAAACTGACAACGGAATTCTGCAACCGAAGTTACAGCTTTTACTTCTTGGAAGCATATTGGAATAATTTATCTACATAAGAAACAGGCATCTAAGGGGCAGTTCCAGATGTGCGTCCGCAAAACAATTACACGTATATTTCTGTGAAGTTGTGTAAAAATCCAGCCTTTGCAGATATATTGTTGGCTTGCCCATTCTGTCTCGGCTACTGGACTCATGGATGTTTAGGCAGAACTAATCGGGTAAGTTGGTACCTAAGAACCCCAGCGCACGTCATATTAGGGCAGGATCTGTATGCAAGGAGTGCTTCACAACGCATCTGAAACAGGAACAGCGATAGCTAGATACAGATACCTGCATGTTCGATGTCAGTAGTATTGTTCTTTTCCGGTTAAGGTACCAGAATAATTGATTTTCAAGTTAAGATGGATTCTATTTACATGAGGTAGATTACATCAAAAATGGAAATAAAGACCCCTAAGGAAAACTGGTACCTAGTTTGACGATCCAAATAGGAAAAGAATATTCGGCAGGCAATTTACTTTTTTTTTATAGTTTACAAGGTTGAAAGTAATGGTATATAAACTTCAACAATTCCGAGAAAGTGTTTTCGAGGACTCAGGATTTTCAAATCTCTGTTTTCTTTTATTTTATTTTATTTTTTGAAAAGCTCATAGCCAAACAATCTGACAATATATAAATACTTACAAACACTATTTTTCGCTGCTTTGATACACCTGCCTTCTATAGACCTCAATAGAACTAATGAAAATGAGCTTTGCATTATTATTTTTATTATCTTTCATGAAATACGCTTCTTGTGATGACACAACTACAGCTTACTCTTACAGCGTCCCTGTGGATGAAAGTGCTGTTCAATCTGTTCTATCTACAATGACTGATACAGCTTTGAAGCAGCTTTTCTCCCAATTTCAAGCTGCCAGAGGTACATCTGCAGCGCTCTCTCTAGCTTCTGTTTACGGAACCCAAATTCTCGAAGGCGGTTCCATTGATCTCAACTCTTTGGCTGTGGCAATTGCTACCATTTCGGGAACCCAAAACCGTAATGGGGGAACCTCTATTATCACTGATTCTAATCCTATGACTACTTCATCTCCACTTTTGGTTACAGATAACTCCACTTCTCAAACAGCATCTGATGCTTCTACTTATAGTGGATTTACAAGTATATTTACTACAAGTAATGCCTCCAGTACCGCTAATTCTACGTCTACTGAGAAGGCTGCTGCCCATAGATTATTTGCTGCTTCTCCATTAGCTGCTGGTGCAGTTATTTTCGCTTTACTTTAGTTTCTTTGAATTACCATAGTTCCCAAAATTTTAGCTTTATTTCTTAGATTTTTTTTTTTGCGTAGAATAATATTACGTATGCCAGTTTTTTATTTTCCAATTCTATCATTACTTTCTCTAAATTTTCATTCTTGCGTTGTATAGAAAACAAAATGTCATCAATAAATAAGCTGAACGCCTGTTTAAATTTCTAATTTAAGGATATTATTGATCGATCTGATTCAGATTTTTTTTTTATGTTGAATAATAATACAAATTATTTTTGTTTAATATCGTTGATTTGTGCATATATCGAAAATTTGAAATGTGCTGCAATATTTGATAAAATACCAAATTAACCTAAAAAAATGGAATAGCAATAAATATTTTCAACTGGACATTGTACGTGAAACTATTTTAGAATCCAGTAAGCTAAAGAAAAGTTTTAGCGGGCTCTACAATTTAAATCAATATTCGAACTTGTAATTTTTTTCCTAAAAAAAAGTAAAATCAAAAGACAATGTAAAATATATTATAAATAATTAATTATCATTCATCAACTATATACTTGCTTGTATTAAAAAGTTCCAAATGATCCATTACACAAGTTCTTGGGTCATATGATTCATCGCTTCTATCTAGAAGTTCATGAAGCTCTTCATCAGATAATTTATTATCCTTGACGTCATCATTGACTTGAAATACGTTTCCCTTAAGAAATTTTTGCAAATCTTTACTGTTCATATTTGTGGAACCAGATTTAATTAATGATTCAAACTTTCCTAGTTGAATAACTACCTTCTCCAAGTTTCTCTTGGTATCAGCCTTAGCAAGAAGAAGTTGCTCAATAGTGTCCATAGTAGTAAATCGGTAAACTATGACTGGCTTTGTTTGTCCCAATCTGTGTGCTCTATCCATAGCTTGAAGATCTACTTGTGGATTCCAATCACTGTCAAAAATAATAACTGTATCTGCAGCGACCAAATTAATACCTAACCCACCTGCCCGTGTAGATAGCAAAAACAACATACAATTGTCATCACTGTAGAACTTCTTTATCATCTTATCTCGTTGAGGTTGACTATAATTCCCATCCAACCGGCATCTATCAAGGTTTTTAAATGCTAGATAATCTTCAATAAGATCGAGCATGGTCGTAAACTGTGAAAAAATCAATACTTTGTGATTGTCTTTCAAAAGCTTATCAAGTAATTGATCCAACACTTGCATCTTACCAGAATTCTCTATCAAATTTCTGCTAACATTATCTTCATCAATCCATGGGAAGAAAAACATGTATGGGGAATCACAAAGAGATCTAAGTTGCATCATTATGTTTCCATAGTTTTTGTATTTGATATCCTTAGAAACATCTTCCCATGCTTTGTTAAGTATTATATCATATTTAGAGTTTTGTTCTGGGGTATAAACATGCTCCTTTGATATTTCAAGAATGTCCTCACACGAAGATTCATCATCGCTTTTTGATAGCTCATCAAAATATTTTTGAGGTGAGTGAGAACGTGTCTTTTCTGAATTAGAAATATCTTTAGCATTTTGGTCAATAGTCTGTTTTTTGATTTTTGTATCTCCAGTGATTTTACTATCATTAGAGAGTTTAGTAGTTTTGCTATTGTTAGACTCAAAAGGTTTAACCTCATTAGATAGAACAACAATATCGTTATGGATTAATTTCTTATCAGAAGCAGAACCACCATTTTTATTCATTGTGATAGTAGAACCATAAATTGTAGAGACGCCATCATTATTATACTTTTTTTGCTGTTTTTCTATTAATTGACCAATATGAGCATCAGTCCGCGTAAGATTAGTTTCAGAAGGTTGATTTGAAATAATCAGAAATTGATTAACGTTTGTAGATGCATCCTTCTTGGTTGGTGATTTATTTTTTTCTTCCATTGCTTTTAAACTGGATTTATCTTGATTATTTAGGGAAACATCACAAGCAGATGGCAGGATTGTGCTTAATCTGTTTCCAGTAGTGATTTTCAAAGAATCACTTTTCTTTACCTGTTCATTTGAAAAAGAATCATTCGATTTGTGTTCTTTTATACCATCATTTTTTATACCATTCAATGCTACCTTATTCATTAAGATATTGATTTGCGTTGCTGTATTTGATTTTTTTTGATATTCATTTAGAAGCTTTTTGCAAAACTCTGCGAACTCAATAATAATTTTTTCATTCAAAATCACGGTTGGAGCTATGTACTTTTGCATGACGAAATTAAAATCTGGGACATTATTATTATCTAAAGATTCAACTTGACCATACAGGGACAAGATATGCAACCTAAAAATCACCTGCGCTTTTTCTTCATTATTCAATCTCAAAGCACGAGCAATATTGTTCTCATATCGTTGGCAGGAATTCTTGAATTCTTCAAGCTTTAACAGCTTCATTTTTTCATATGCTCTTGTTAGTATGTGTTTTTGTTCCTCTGATGTACATCTCAAGGAGTCTAATAATTCATTTTGTTTGCAGTTCAAAAGAAACTGTTTCCAAGAGTCATTGAACTTTATAATTAGCTTCCTATACTGCTCAATAAGATACTCCTCACGCTGTTTGACTGTATCTAAATGAACTTTCAAATTTAGAAGAATTCCTCTTATCTGCGTCTCCTCTTCAAATAAATCTTTTTCAAGTTGTTCTTTGAGTAAATCTGCCTCATCCGTCTTCAAAGGAACAATAGATTTTTCATGAATCATCTTATTATTAATATACTTTTTACTCATGGGATCAAATTCCATGAATTTGGTCATTTGTCCTTCAGAATAAGTAAATTTATGGTAAAAACTCTCCAAGAGGTTACAATCTATGACAATCTTATCACTAGTGTATCTATTTTGAAGTATCAACTGCTTCAAATTAGGCAGTTTCTTGAAAAGTCTATTATTTGAATGATAAAGCTCACAAAGATCAACATACATGTCACTATAGCGGGATAGCTCTTTTGAATCTTGAGATATAAAAGTATCGTAACAATCTTTATCTACAAGAGTCACAAAGTTGAGCATCATGTAATTCATAAAATATGTAATTTTTTCACCAATATTAGGCTTTTCAACATTCTTAACTTTTTTGATCTGCCCGATAGTACTTTGCGGTGAATTAACATCCAAAGAGAATAAGTTTAGAAGTTCTGGCGGAATATCTCTGTTAATCTTTCTGAAATAGCTCAAAGCTTTTTCATTCTGCAGCAATTTAATTTTTTTTGATGGAAGATATTCAAAACCAATATCCAGGTTACCTCTCTTTTTGATCTTTCCTGAATATAAAGGATTCTTGTCAACATAGGCGTCGTCTTTTTCATAATAATTTCTTTTATAAACGTTTACGTCTGATAGTTCCTGATCAGTGACATCACCTTCGAATTGATTAAATCCGCTTTCTTTATAATTAACCTTTCTTACTGATCTTCTAATTTTGTTAATAACAGGCGCATCTAGTTCCTCATCATTAAGTAAATCAATGACCTTTTCATTAGGCCTAATTCTGAACACTTTAGACTCAATAAATTCTTGAACTTTCTCATTAGGGACTTGAAGTCTATTAGCTGAAATATATTCTTTAAAAGCAATTTGAGGTAACAATGTTCTAAAGTTTTTTTTTAAAGCAGATTCATATAATTGAGCTTGCATGCAAGTAAGTTTACAATAAATAATATATTCTCTTTTTGGAGGCAATGACTTAATCACAACCTTTTTTAATCTTCTTAAGATAAAAGGTTTTAGAATGGTATGCAAATTTTCGACTAGCTGAGCTTGAATCTTAGAGTTTAAGATTTCATCCTCTACACCCTCCTGCAACCCCGGTGAGAAATTAAACCATTGATGAAACAATTCAATATCTTGAAAAATATCAGGAAGAATGAAGTTTAACAAGGACCATAATTCATCTAAATTGTTTTGCAACGGAGTACCAGTAATCAATAACCTATTGTCAGTCTTCAATTTTTTCAATTCTTTAATCAACTTAGAGTTGATGTTCTTTAGTCTATGGCCTTCATCAACAATTAAAAATTTCCATTTAAATTTTTCCAAATACCTTCTATCTCTTAAAATTGTTTCATAACTAGTAATTACAATACCTACCTGATTTCTTTTCTTTGGTGTGAAATGTTTAGATCTAATGTACTCGCGTTCTTCCTTGAGACCTGTGTACTGCAAACAAGGAATACCGGGGGCAAACTTAGTCACTTCTCTATACCAATTCCCGACAGTAGACAAAGGACAGGCTACTAGAAAAGGACCTTTATTATTATTTTCGTAGAGGAAAGCTAATAAAGAAATCAGTTGTAATGTTTTACCTAATCCCATTTCATCAGCTAAGATACCATTTAACCCATTTTCATATAAGGTTATCAACCAATCTAAACCATCTAATTGATAATCACGAAGTCTGGCACCCGTAATAAGCCCAGGTTGTGCTCTAGTTCCACTCGACAAATTTGTTAATTTCTCTTTGGTTTTTAAAGTTTCCTCAGTGATGTTTGTGGGATTTTCAGAATACATTGATATTATTCCACTATCATTTTTCTTTTTTTTAGTCCTTTTAGTTCTAGAGCTTCTTGAAGATTTGCTTTTACTACTAGCTCCTATATCTTTCTCATTTTCATTTTCATTTCTTTTTTGCTGTACATTATCAACATTGATTGCCGATTCTTCGAGTTTCTTTTTTCGGTCTAAACTTGATTGTAGGAGTGTATCAGCAATAATCTGTGAGAAGACTTTTGATTTCTCTACCAATTGTTCTAGTCTGCTCAATTTGATGGAGTTTGATAAATTATCAAAATCATCCTGTTTAGATGAGCCAATATCTTGCATGTCATCAAGTAGACTATTGATTTTATTATCCTCATTAAAGGTGTTGTTTTTCTGTTCACTATTTGAAATATTAACAATGTCTAACTTCTTTTTATCTACATTTTTCTTGGAAACAGTCTTCTTTGTATGGCTTTGTCCATGAAATTGCCTGGGAAAATCGACCGAATAGGAATCGGAATGATCAGGCTCATCATTATCCAGCATTGAAAAAGAAGACGAAGAAGAAGATGATGACAAAATATCAATATCATCGGGGACAACGAATGCGTCATTAGAGAAACTAAAGTGATCGGAATATTCTCTTATGGCAGATGGTCTATGATTCGCTAACTTTCCTATTGATTGATTGCTCTTATCTATTATCTTTTCTAAAGTAAAATCATCATCGCTATATGTTTCTTTATCCTGGATTAATCTTGTAGTTAGTTGTTTATTCACTTTTCTTTTTGGACAATATCTCTGTGAATCTTCATCATGGCCATCAGCATCACTATTGTCATTTTCTGAAGTGAATGAATCCTCTGTCATTTTATGGTTCCGAGGTGATCCAAGATTATTCAACGTCAGTTTATTATGGTTAATTAATCCATTTTCATTATTATTTCGTTTGAACTCCTCCTCCTCCTCATCAATGATTTCAAAACTGTTTGCATGCAGAGTAGATAAATTACTTACTTTTTTATCACTTTCATCTTCACTGACATCATCGTCTATAATTTCAAAACTATGCTGATCTTCCTCTTGCAAATTTTGTTTCATTTGCTTATCAGGATTATGTATAAATTTGGCATCTTCCGACTGTTTGAACTTATCTTCATCAGTAATTATCGTCTGGTTCTGGGAATGTCTGTTTAAGGTAATATCATCATCACTGTTTTCGCTTGACTCAAAATCTGAGAGAAGCTCCTTCTTATTCCCATTACTTCTATTGTTTCTATTATTTGATAGTTTCATTGCCTTGATATATTTCGTGGGTGTACTGGATTGTTGGTTTCTTCCAAGGTTAATTTCCTGATTGTCTCCTTGATCACTTTCATTGACTTTCAGTTTAGGTTCTGTAATTACCTTTTGTATATCATCAATATCTGAACCATCAGATTCATCGAACAGGTTCCTACTCATGAGATTGATTTTGTTTTTCGCTTTTTCTTTGTCTTCTTTATGTATTATCTTATCAAGTTTCATATTTCTCTTTTTTTTGTTTACACACATTTTTTCTTCATATTCATCATCACTACTTGTCAAATCTATGGGATGTTCTAAATCTACTCCTTGATCATTAGTACAATGTTTGGCTTTACTTTTCGTGCTAATTTTGTTCGATTGCCTTACTGATCTAGTAACTCTTTGAAAGGATGGCGACCTGGATGATGATGATATATTTGAGCGTGAATTTCTGGTTCTTCGTGTGTGTGATACCATCTGGATTTCCGTATTATAACAAATTGATTATTATTCTTTAGCCAAAAAAATATATTAAGTTAGTTTAGGAATACGTTTATTGGCTTATTAGTATTATTATTATTATTATTACTATTTGCTTTCAAATGTATGATTCTCACTGTTTCCTAAGTAGTTGGTTTCAGTATTTTTTTTACTCCCCACTTTCTTTTCTTATGCCAGTACTATTTTTTCATTTTTTCCATTTTGCAAACAAGAAAATCACCATAGCAGTATTTGCTTCATGCTAAATATGATTCCATTAAATACTACATATTAGACAACTGATTAAATGAATAAACTGAAACTGTATTATTGTGAGATTAAATTACATATTTTGAAATAAATAACCATTAAGATTGGCTCTAACTTTAAGCGCCATGGATTTACAACCTTGAACCAAGGTTTCCAAACTTCTATCAGTGACAGTATCATCTTCTGAATCAACAATTAAGCCCACTATTTCATCTGAGGTATTCATAAAAGATACTATTGCATTCAAGCTCGACTTATCAGAACAGGAACCATCTGAAAACATGCTGAATTCGGGATCTATTATTAATGTGGGATCGTTATTTTTTTTCTTTGATGAGTAGTTCACTTGTGATAAACCTGTACACACCATATCTTTACATTCTATACCCGAAGTTGCCATAGCTAAAGAAGTACAGTTCGAACTCCACGTAATTAAAGATAATACATTATGATTGGCTCCTGGGTCATTACTGAGAATGTTTATGAAAATATCAATGGATGATTTTGGGTATTTCTCAAGCATTATGGAAGGTAAAAGTGAGGATTGGATGTAGGTGGCCAATTTCTGCTCTAGATGAGAAACTTGGTAGTTTGATATTGATGAAGTTACAATAAACTCATCAGGATTACTATCTGCAGTTTCGTTATCGTATTCACTAAATTGACGTTTGAGAAGTTCCTGGCGCTTTTCGAATTTAACAGTTTTAAAATTAGATAACTCGTTGATATTAGACGAAATTTTGCAAGTCACAGATAGTCTGCCTGAAGATATTATACCCGAGCCTTTTATTGGACGTGCACCATACACCGAAGCAATGATCGCAGTGCTGTCATCGACTTCTAAGTAGCAGGAGCCATTTGCAGAATCCACAATATTTGTTGAAATAAAGAAATCCCTGACTTTCTGATCATTGGTATTTTTGAATTTATTTTCGAGCTTTCTATCATCCTGCTGATCAATTCTTTGGAGGAAAACCAAAGGGGAAGCGCCCTCTGGACCAGTTATTCTTCTTCTGTCAGTACTCATTGGAATTCAAACAACAGTAATATGACGGTATTATGATAATTTCTGCAATTAAACCTTGTGGTTCACAAAATAATATCAATGCTGATATGAAGAACCTAATGCAAAAATAAATGTTCGTCTAACAATATATCCTTTTTTTTTCACCCTGTTGTTCTATGACTTATTGAGTAAACAATTCAAAATAAAGCTTTTTACGGTTCTTAATCGTGAATCCAAATTTTCTTGTTATAAAAAAGTAGAGATGCCCTTACATTAGTACACCGTATCATCCAGAAAACAAACAATGTAACACCAAAACATTCAAATGCAGCACCGTTAAAACACGTTTACACCCAAACATACAAAAAGTTTTCTGTTTTACTAATAACTAGGAGTGCTTGATTTTTTTTCATTTTCCTCCACTGATAATAAATAAGTTGTTTTTTCTACTGTCAGGGATTACTTGTTGGATACTCCAAAATCATTTTAATAATATTGCATGGCTTATAGTAGCACTAGCGCTTGAACGCTTTCAACGTAATTACGAGAATTGTTTTTTTTTCTGCATTTTGAATATACATCCTTTATTGTATTCACCGTAGAATTTATTCGTAAATGTAACCTAAAAGTAGCGCCCCAAATGTGTCACAGACATACGGCATCGGTTTGTTACAGCTTTTCAAGTGTGCGCCAGGATCATGCAGACAGGCTTTACCGCTATTTCCAAAACAGATCCGTGCGCGAGGAGGTTATATGCCACTTTGTGATTGACTTAGGCAATTTGAATGCTATCTAGTTCAACTGTTATTCATAAAACATCAAATCACCGGTAAACATAATAACAGTGTTTGACTTGCTGAGGCCTACTAATAACTGAGTATATATATACTTCACAAGTGCTTATTGTTTTTTTTTCTTTTTATCTTTTTTTTTTGGTTTTTCAACTAATCAAGTTTTCTTCCAATTATAAGCTCTTTGTGCTACCTATCAATTTTGCAATTTATTACCACATATTCCATAACACTTGGAAGAAGTCAATAAGTATTTCGTCTGAATATCAGTTTGTTTGTACATAAATAGGTCAATGTCATCGGACCAAATACATAAAAGTTCGCCCTACACCAAGGTGACCCCTGATGACTTTTCTCCAGCTACAGTATTTGCAGCCCATAATTCCCCAAATAATGAGGAATTAAGAACCAATGGCAATGTCAACGAAGTACTTAGCGCGGTGAGTTCAAACAGATCGCTTTACACAGCCTTGGAAGACCCTTGGCAGGTATACAGAGATAAGAATCATGTTAATAGGGAGAGACCGACTATAAATTATAATAACAACAAGATTCGTTATTCTAATCACAGGCCTTTGTTTGCACAGAACAAGATCTTAGCAAAAAAACTCAAACAAAAAAAGCTTAAAAATAGATTCCGTTTGCATAACAAGAGAAAGAAGAAATCTGTGAACCAAGGAAATCACTATCTGAATATAGATACTGAGGTATCACACGAGTCTAACAGTACTAACGAACTATATGAAAGAATCATGAATGTAAACCCTAATTTCCAAACTAAAGATGACTTATACAGTAAATTGGACTCCTTGAATCAAAATAATGCTTTCCAGAACCTATTGCCTAACGAAATTCTTAAATTTTCATTCCTGGAATATCAGGATCATTTAGATGGTTATTATGGATATCAGCATGTTCCACCAAAAGAGAATGGAGTTAAGATACATACGAGAAAGTTCAAATCCAACTTGAATAATAAAAGAAAAGGTAAATTCATTAAACGTTTCTGGAAGAAGTTGTTCACATTTAAGAAAAAGAAAAAGCAAAATCAGAATGCAATCAGGAAAATTAGACAAGGCGATATTCAACTCCATAAAGTGGATTCAGCTACCGCTAATCTCATAGATCAGAAATTTACCAGCTTTATTGATATTCAACGAAATCCAAATAATCATTTGAATGATAACTCTTCAAATGTCAGCGTTAAAATAATCACTAATGGTGTGATGGCAGATCTTGATGATATAGCACCACCTACGTCCCCAAATCTGAGAAAGAGAATGTTTACTGCTAAAAACAAGTTATTGTTACAATTAATGAAGTTTAACCCAAGTATAAGATCGCAAATAGTTTATCCTGAATTGGAGTCCGTAGGCCAAGATGAACTTGTGTTGAAGAACGATATGTGTACCAATGCGTTTGAAAGATTTGAATTTGAAGATGGTATTAACTACGGTGTGTTGACCAAGGCAAACAAGGAGCTGCCTCAAAGCAACGAGCTTCATAATAAGGTGATTCATCAATCAATGCCAGATGCTGAGTTCGACGAGTTGGTGAACAATAGAAATGCATCACCTTTAAAAAAGAGTGATATTGAAAGATCAAATACCACTACTACTGATACGACGATTAGTGAAAGAACTAATTCTAGTGATACAGACAATGCACACGAGAATCATCATGATGAAAATAGTCATGCATTAAAGAAGAACAAGAAGAAAAAGAAGAAGAACTATATTGATTTCCTGACTCCTCCATTGAGTCATGACGATTTTTTATTCCTAAATAACAATGATGAAGGGGACAAGAGAATTAGTGTGGCTACAGTAACTCCAGCGGATGAAATCGCAGTGAATGATGGTAGTAGTGAAACCAAGAGTATAAGTGAAGTAAAATCTGAAGTCGCCCCTGCAGCTACTGATATCTCCAAGAATATCCCTAATGCTAACAACGACAATAGCAGCAACAAGGATGCTGCAAGATCTGCAGTAACGAAAGAACTTAAGAATCCATTAGTTGATTCTCACTTTATCACGTCTCCACCACAGACTATTCTCACTCATACAGATTCCGTTGTATCTTCCAAGGATTCACTCGTTATAAATCTGATTCCAGTTGGGCTTGCTACTAGATACGATAACAAGAGACATAGCAGCATCAGTCACGCTAGAAAGAATCCTAATAAAAATAATGGAATGCTGATGTCTCGTAGAACTAGCATTTTCCTTGGTTCCCTTGGTATTGGAAATAATTCCCATACTAATGTTGCAACTGGACCTAACAGTAATAGAAGCTCCAAGAAGCCGGCATCCAAAAAAAATAAAAAGAAAGTCACTATCGATGAGCAACTTCTTATCACTGAAAACATGGTTACTGTTGATCCATCCTTCATTCCACGTGCAACAAGTAACAGTAGTATTAGCAAAAATCTCAGCAAGAAAACTATCAGATCTAAAGATTCGCACAGTACTAATAGCAGTGCAACACATGACGTTTCTATATCTTCTAAGAACAACAATCTAAATAGAAATATCTCATCTTCTTCTAATAATAATTTTGTTGCTACCAATGCCGCTGTTGGTGTTACTGCAGCCGCTGCCGGAGCTGCAGCTACAAGTGCTGCAGCTACTTCCGTTGATAGTACAAATAGAAGTCTTAGTAATGCTAGTAGTAGATATAGTAATTCTAAGGCATCCTATATTCAAAAGAACAAGAAAGGCGGAGAGTTTGTTGTTCATGAAGAAGGCGCGTATAATAATGCCATTGATTACGGGAAAATTTACGTCGAGACTGGAATTTTATTATCCGGAGGTAAACCACAGGTTGTGTTCACCAGTAGTGGTGAGGAACAAGAGACCAATGATTATGTTGATGAGTTTGGTAATGTAAAATCGGCAACTAAAGTCCCCGAATCTCCATCTTCTGCTACTAATGAGTCTGTAATGGGAATTATTAAGACCGAGACCGTGAGCAACGATGATGAAGATTATAAGGACCATGTTGAGATTCGTCCTGTTGGTGAGACATATTCTTTGAAGAATTCTTTATTATCTGATGATAATGGAAATGGAGTTGGATCCATACATGAAGAATTTATGCCTGATGCAGAAGAGATTTTAGGCAAAATTCAAAATGATGCACATGTTGAGTTTGAAAGACGTAGAAGTTCGATTGACTCCTATGTTACAGCTAATACTGCACTTGAACAGGGAAGTGAACAAGATATTATCAATAATCTCAATGAAGATGGAATAAATGCTGTTTCAGAAAACACTTTCAATTCAAGATTCGTTGGTGGTGCTGTTGGAGGAGACATTTTTAAGATCAGCGAAGTCGAACAACGGGCACTCCAAAGGGAATTAGACAGTTTTGATGCGACTTCACTACAGAGAAGAATCCAAGAGAAATTGGCTAAGGAGAATGAATCATTCAGTAGCTTTAACAGTGGTAACAGTAATGATTCCATGGCAAAGTATTACAGTAGTGATGTATTAGCTGAAAACAGTGTACTTTTCAAATCCAGAATGAAATATAATCAAGGAAATACAAGTAATAATAAAGCAGCTACTCAGTATATAAACCAAGGTAAAAAACATACCAGAGTTATGCATGGATTTGGAGCTGGCGCTACCACCGATTTGGTGGGTGGGGTGCCTCAAAGAAGCATAAACCTGCATGATGAGATGTTTTACAAGAGAAGAACTTTGATTGATAGTGGTAACAGCTCTGATGATTTGAAGGATCATGGAAGTGGAAACGAAGAAGAGGCTGATGAAGAGGTCGGAGACGAAAACAGCATTAGTGACGGTAAGGACCAAAAGTTTGCTGTTTATGGTAAGAAGATCAAAGGTGAAGCAGGCCAACATACAGCCGAGAATGAAGAGAATGTTCTTAGAGCTGCTGGCGTTGATTTCATGTCCTCATCATCATCATCCAATGGAGGTACTTCAAGAAGTAATTCAGTGCATCCAGCATCTCAGGTTGGATCGTCTTCTCGTGGTAGTGGAAGTGATAGACATTCTGATGGAAATGACGAAGATGGAAGCAGACCTGAGGAAGTGGAAGCCTGGATGCTGTACATGAGAAGAATCTTGAACGAAAGAATTAGACAAAACTTGCTACTTGTCGGCAATCAAGTAGATCCGACTATCGAGGAGGGCGGTGAACTGGAACAAAAAGAGCAGCAGAGATCACCGACAAACTCTTCCAGCAAAAAAGGATCGCCGCACAGTGTTTCTAGCAGTAACAATGGAAACAGGGGAAGTGACAAGTTGTTGCAGCGCGGGGAACAATGGTCTCATAGCCGCGAAGGAAGTAATTATTCGATGGACTCGCGCCACCAGCAGAAATATTCTGGGTTTATTGAGTACTACAGTAACAAGAAGGAAGGGGCCAGTGCCAGCGGACGGACATACAGCATCCGCAGCAAAATATCTACCGGGTCGTCTGGGTCTCTGCTGTACCATGAGATTATGGTGAGCATGGACAACGGGTTCGGGCGAGGATTGGGCACTGTGCATGTTGGCGGCAGCGGATCGAGTGTTGTCAGCGGAAACAGCAGTGGCCACAGAAGAGGCAGGGCCGCAAGAAGCTGAGCGGCACCGGGCAGGAGAGCTATTTGCATTTTATCTGCTATTCGGGAGTCGCTCTTGCTGTTTTCTTTTATTTTTTATACATATATATTTGTTTATTCCGCATTTTGCTATTTTACTTGCTTTTTATCTTTTGCAACCTTATGTATTATAATATATTCTGTTTATTTTACATCGTGGCTGACAAGTGGTGCCTGGTTGCCCAAGTCGGTCGTCGGGGACGCGAGGCAGAGCCGCAGCCCCTTACTTCCTGAACTGGAAGAAGCAACACGACGTATATGGGTACGCACATGGCAAAACCAGACATCGATACAGCACCACCTCACCAGTTTGTTACCCCTGCGCGGTATCACGTGCACCACGTGATACTTTTCTTTATTGTTGGTTTTTTCCCCTTGTTTATCCTTTTATTGTTGGCTTTTTGCTACATGCTTTATTTTTTCCGTTTCTAATTCTTGTTCTCACTTTCTGAAAATCTGCGCACGAAAGCTAATTTCGATACTGTTATGCACGGGCGGAGGGAGGATCCAACTGCAGGGGATTTTGTGTGCTGCGACAGCGCGAAAAAAGAAACAACAAAGAAAGAGGAACAGCAAAAAGAGAAAAATTTTTTTTGTTTCTTTTTTTTTCTTGTCGTGAAAGAAAACAACAGTCTGTAGTCGTGATACAACGGTTCAGGAAAACAATCGTGTGTGTATATGTGTGTGCTTCTTTCTGTATGTTTCTTGTGTGTAGAGGGGCGCTGCGGACGGAAAATAGGGAAATAGTCAGCGGATACCAGAAAATTAACAACATGAACATGAAGAAAAAGCTGCCGGACAGGGTGTGCGGGACGGGGCCACTATCTGGCCCCTAACGAAAGACTGTCTGTCCCACGATAATGAGAGAGCCAGTCGATTCTATGGCTTCAGTAGATGTGGTTTGGCTCTCCAGCGACAGTAAGTAGACGGGGGCCAATGACTTGGTCAGTCGGAGCGCGCGTAGCAAGACATTACGTTTTTTCTTTCTCTGCCCCAAGAAACCAAAAGTTAAGAAAAGAATAACAAAAAAGCCAAAAACAAAAAAAAAAAAAAAAAAAACACAGAGAAGGTAATTTCTTTTGTCTGTCTCGCACTGCAAAAATAAAATAAAAACAGAATAAAAAAACTAAGAAAAATTTGAAATATAGATAAATATCGATATTTCAATCCAGCAGTCGTCTTTGCTGCAGTTCTACCCATCAGCTGTATTATCCAAACACGCTACACCGCGACCCCTGTCCCACACACATTCTCCCTAGAGCTACTCGGACGTCCTCCACTCCACTCCCCTGATAGTACTCCTCCCACGGATTGTCGTCCCACACCCAGATCAACACACAGCACGTACTGGTGCCAACAACAGAATATCGAACAGCAGCCAGCGAGTCCCCGCTACCGTATCCACATGTCTGCCAACAGCCGTAACACAACCACGCTTCCCCCACCGCCGCCGCCAATGCAAGCCCAGGACGCCGGCAGCAAAAGCGGCGCCGCCGCTGGCAACAGTGCTGCCAACTCTGCGTCCAGCGCCAACGGCAGCTCCGTCCCTGGCGCCGCGGCGAGCGTGTCTGCGGCCGCTGCCGCCGCAGAGTCGAAGGAGGTCGACGTCGCCTACGCCAGCAACGTCGAAGCCGTGGTCCAGACCTGGCTAGCCATTGCCTCGTGCAGCGAGGCCATCAATGACGATGACCGCGCCGTGTTTGCGTATGACCGCGTCCTCACTTACGATCCCAACAGCTCTCCAGCGTTGACGAGACTCGGCAACTTGTACCGCCATCGCGACATGTTTTCCCAAGCCGCCGAGCTTTATCAAAACGCCTTGAAAACCGACTCCAATAATGGCGAAACATGGGGGTTGTTGGGCCACTGTTATTTGATGCTTGACGACTTGCAACGTGCTTATTCGGCCTACCAGCAAGCTTTGTACCATCTTAACAATCCTAATGTCCCAAAGCTTTGGCATGGAATCGGGATTTTGTATGACAGATACGGCTCTTTGGAATTCGCCGAAGAAGCGTTTGCTAAGGTGTTAGAATTAGATCCCAACTTTGAAAAAGCCTCTGAAATCTATTTCAGACTAGGTATTATCTACAAGCAACAAAACAAATTCACAGAATCCTTGGAATGTTTCAAGTTCATCTTGCCTAATCCTCCTTCTCCTTTGACACAGCCTGATGTATGGTTTCAGATCGGCTTGGTCCTCGAACAACAAAGAGATTTTAATGGTGCTAAGGACGCTTATGAAAGGGTATTGCAATCAAATCCTCGTCATGCCAAAGTTCTTCAATTATTAGGCTGTCTTTACTCTCAGCAAACTGCTACTTTCCATAATTTGGATCACGCTCTAAACTTATTGTCACAGTCTTTGGAATTGGACCAAGAAGATGCGCATACTTGGTATCATCTTGGAAGAGTTTACATGGCTAAAGGCGATTACAATGAAGCTTATGAAGCCTTCCAACGTGCAGTCAACAAAGACTCAAGAAACCCTACATTCTGGTGCTCTATTGGTGTGCTCTATTATCAGATTTCTCAATATAGGGACGCTCTAAATGCATACACAAGAGCTATCCGTCTCAATCCGTACATCTCTGAAGTTTGGTATGATTTAGGTACGCTTTATGAGACTTGTAATAATCAGCTCTCCGATGCTCTTGATGCTTATAAGCATGCTCAACGTTTAGATCCTAATAATCCACATATCAAGGCCAGATTGGATCAGTTGACTAAATATCAGCAAGACGGTGGTGCCAGTGGTGGTGCTTTACCTCCTCCTCCTCCTGTCCAGGAATTGAAATTGCCTACTGAAATGTTGCCTAACCGCGAATACGAACAACAGCAGCAACAACAACAGCCACTCAATACAAACAGTAGTGCACAACTACAGCAATCTCCTCCAATGGAAACTTTACCTCAGTTGAGGTTAGACCAACCTCCTCGTGCTCCTCAACAATACTTTACTTCTCTACCACCACCGCCACCTCAACAGCAGCAGCAACAGCCAATTCACTCATTACAGCAACAACCAACATATTCTTCCCAGCAACTTTATAATGCCCCTCCTTTACAGCAACAGGCGCCGTCATTACAACATCAACCAGTCCAACAGCAAACTCCAATTCAACAAAAATCAACATCCAGCAAGAATAAAAGAGAATTGGATACTCAGAAGGGTAGTAGCAATAGCACAACAAGTACAACAAAATCTCGTAAGTTGAACAATGAGGACAAAAAACCGGTTAATGGAAGCAAGAGGCAACACAAACATAATGCAAAAAATACTTCTGCTTCCAAGTCTGTTGCTGCTAAGAAGGAGATCAAACCAACTGTTCCTGCCTCATCTTCATCTGCTGTTCCTGCCTCATCTACATCTGCTGTTCCTGCCTCATCTACATCTGCTGTTCCTGCCCCATCTGCACCAGCTGTTAATGTATCATCTGCACCAACTGCTTCTACGCCAGCTGTTCCTGCCTCATCTACTCCAGCTGTTAATGTATCATCTGCACCAGCTGCTTCTATGCCAGCTGTTCCTGCCTCATCTACGCCAGCTATTAATGTATCCTCTGCCCCAGATGTTCCTGCCTCATCTACGCCAGCTATTAATGTATCCTCTGCACCAGTTACCTCTACCTCAATTGCGTCAGCTGTTTCTGCTTCCTCTTTACCAGCTGTCACCGTGCCAGACTCAAAACCGATTCCAGAAAAACCAAAAGCTGATTTGTTGCAATTGGACGCCTCCAAGGAAATATCTTCCTATGATGAAGAAGACAATACTAATTACGCTACTGAAAACATTGCCGCTATAGGAACGTCTGCAACAGCAGCCAATGGAAAGCTGTCCATAACTAAGAAGAAGGAGCCTGATAATTTGCAAAGAAATGAAGTTGAAGAAGATGAGGAAAAGGTTGTAATTCGCCAAATCGAAGAGGACGAAGATTATGATGACGATGACGAGGACGAGGATGATGAAGAAGAAAATAAGAAGAAAGTGGAAGAAGAAGAAGAAGCTAAGAAAGAAAATGCTACTGATAT
The DNA here is from genome assembly GCA_010994365.1 of Saccharomycopsis schoenii. Lineage (NCBI taxonomy): Eukaryota > Fungi > Ascomycota > Saccharomycetes > Ascoideales > Saccharomycopsidaceae > Saccharomycopsis > Saccharomycopsis schoenii. The sequence continues at coordinate 698,565 of JNFU01000003.1, read as the reverse complement.
TGAGAAGAAGAACGAGGTTGTACCTGCTCAGGCTACATTAGCCCAACCAAGTACTGAGGTCACCAATGTTTCCGACCCGGTCGCTGACTCAACTTCTTCTGTTGTCATTGGGGAACACAAAAGGCAGCCAGAAGAAACGTCTAAAGTTAAAAGAGGTGAAGAATCAACAGTTGAAAATGCAAAATTTTCTGAAAATAAGAAGGAAGCTGAAGATACTGTTATGACAACCACAGAGATTGTACCTGTTAAAGCTCCAGCAATTGAAAATGCTTTAGTAAAACCAAGTTCAAAGGAGCTTGATTCAAAAGAAAAGAAACAGACGAATGCAGTTCCAAGCAGTCCTTCCTATCCAGCTGTAGAAGTCAGTTCTGATACCAACCCTCTGCAACAACCGTCTTCTACAGTTCTACATACACAGACTGTTCTTTCAGAAACTAGCAACTCTGATAAGGAAATGAAGTATGGCTCGAATGGTAATACTGACAATGCTTCTTTATCAGAAATGCAAGTTGCTCCTGAAAAGCCAGATAAAGAGGAAAAGCAGGATATTATAGTGGATAATAATGATGCACCTGTTACTTTAACTGAAGCTACCATTACTGATGCTGACACTGGCGTCAAGCCCACTCCAAGCAGTTAATGAATGCTTATAATTCCGTAATTTCTGCAATGCATTTCTAATGTATTTAATCATATGTGTACTTTTAAATTTACTGTTATTAATTAGTGTCTGCTTTTTTATTTTTTACTCTTTCACCAACCAAAAAAAAGGTAAGAAAATTATGTTTATTATTTTTATTGTATATTTCAGCTTTTATATATATATTCAATTTGTTTTATATATATCTATATATTTATTTTCAATTTGCTTTACTTTGTAATTAGTTAAGAATGAAAGTGCATTACATGTGTAAGCACAGAATGAAATAAATATATGCTATGTGATATTTTTCAGGTTCACAAAATAGTATTTTGGATGCATCGCAGCAAAACTAGGCAAAAAATTACGTCAACCTTCTGCTGCCGAGAAGGCAATTCCAAATGGAAAAGCAGAGATGACAAAGTACCCGAACAAGAATAATATAGCAACTAAAGATAGTAAGGCAAATATGTCAACATTATATAATATGAATATAATAATTCTAAGTGTACATATATATATACATGGATATATAAATTTCATTTTTATATAACAAAATCGAATTATCATTATTTTATGGTTAAATTAATTTGAATTGATATTTTTAATCAATATTTGGTTACTCAAAATTGGAAAATCACTTTTTTGATAGCAACATGTCTAATACTCCTGCTATTAATAATTATTCGTCAATTGACGATAATAAAAATAAGAATAAAAATAAGAATAATGATAACGATAATCATAATCATAATGGTTCAAGTATCCAAGATGACGGACTGACAAGCCAATCAAATATTCCTCCAATCACAACAATAGATAATGATATCGTACCAGAAGCAAGTGTTAATGATTCAACTCCATTGTTTCTAAGCCCTGATGATCCTAGGGTCACCCCAATGAACGATTCAAAAGTTCGAATGCTTCGAACCAGTTTACATATCTTGGTAATTGTTAATCTAATATGGTTGGTAATGTCATTGATCTCTTATTTTGTATCTATTCCTTTTTTTGACAGTCATGGGAAATCGTTTTTGGAATTCAACTTTATCCTTTGTGCATTATTTGTGAATTTCATGTCATATATCTTCTATTTGGTACCGAGTGATTTCAAAATCATTGACTTCATTGATATTGTCTGTTTGGTATTAGTGGTTTTGGATTTCCTAATAATCTTGATCTTTAATAGATTGTTGGTTGGAGTGCTGGAATACTTGAGTATGCTCTTCTGCTTCTTATCAATTGGTGTAAATTTGGTTGCCAATAGGTTTGTTTTGTTTGTTAAAGCAAGAGATGAGACACGGTTGACTGGGCGTGTTGAAGAAAGGCAAACATTCATGGGATATATTAAGATCAGTATTGAAGTCATCTTAAAAATGCTACTCTTGATTTATGTGATTTTTTGTAGTATGAATATCTTTTTGAGAAGTGTAGACTACGCAGTGGTGAAACCTTGGGGTAAAATAATCAATACAGATATAGATGAAAATAATATTTTTGGAATTCACTTGTATTGTCAAGGTTTGGATGAGTTTGATTCAAGCACTACCACGAATAGAAAATCAAAACAGCCTATACTATTATTAGAAGCAAGTCATGGATCAAGTGAAGACTTCAGTACTTGGGTAGAGGAATTACATTTTTTGAATAAGGTTGATAGATATTGTATCTATGATCGTCCAGGCTATGGATTTTCCGATTCTGCGCCAAGCCCTTATTCAGCAGCGATTAATGCTGAGGCGCTTGAATATATATTGAAATATGAGAATTTGACTACTGATGCAAATGATAAGTTCATGCTAGTCAGTCATGGTATTGGTGGTTTATATAGCAGAGTGTTTGCCAGTAGAAACCCACAAATGATTGATTCTATGATTTTAGTTGATAGTTTCTCCGAAGAAATGTTGTTGAATAATCCTTTTAAACATAGCAAGAATACTGATACTAAATTACCTAACAGTATTTCCGTATTGAATAGAAGATTCGGATTGAAAATATGGTGGAGGGGGGTTTTCAGCATGGTGAATTTAAGATTTTTCTATGATATTTTGTTTCATGGCTCTTGGAGATCAATTAATAGAGTATATGGTAAGGATATGATGTATCAAGGAAAATACCTCAGAGCGAGACTACAAGAACAAATAGTAGCACAATCCTTATCGTACAATGATGTTTTATTATCCAATAATATTATTAAAAATTCGGATATATCAATTTCTGTCATCAGTTCCAAATATTCAATCAAAGAAAGTTTGAATTGGGGGAATTGGCAAAGAAAAATAACGAAACTTGGAAGTTCATCTAATCCTCGTAATGAATGGATAATCAGTGAAGCTGGTCATTTTATCTGGAAGACACCACAAGGCAAGAAAGATCTACAAAATTTAGTATTGAGAGTCTTGGGAATCGATCCAGAGTTGTAAGGTGAAAAAACGAATGAGAAGATTTATCTATTTTGTAGTATATTCATATTTACATCTATAGTGTCTTTGATTATACTATTTAGTTCAATAAATAAAAGTTCATTTGTTTTAAATTCTAGACTATTATTGCGAATACTAATTTGAAGATGCTCCTAGTGCTAGCGATGGGTACTTTCGTTGAGTGATTTCCATTATATTTTCTAAGATTATTTTTTTTTTCACTTCACTTCACTGAAGAAAAAAAATAACTTGAATTTCAAAATAAAACCATCCGTAACAATTATCTACGCAATGATTTTGAAATTCTCAACTATTGTAATCAAAGTCAGTGATAGACTATCAGTTACAAAAGAGATCTGAACTAACTATATCTAAGATTGAAATAAATATAATAATTAAAAGAAAAGTATTGGCAAATTCAAACAACCATAATATCCATAATTTTTTTTTTTTGCACTTTATTGGAATAACATAATAATATTACTGGTAACTGCTGCAAAATTAAAGACTCTATACTTTTGAAAGAAATAAAATGGCGACACAGAAATGCTTATTCACAAATGAACCTGATAGAACGAAAGAGGCATTGGGGACATTTGAAAATATTAGATCTTGCGTCTACACGATACCTAACATAGGATCAAGTGGGCAGCAGGAAATAATTAGTTGTGATTGCTTAAAACAAATAAGCTCAGAACATAATGGTTTGAATATTGCATGCGGAGAGGATTCAGATTGTATAAATAGATTAACCTCTGTGGAATGTGTCAACTCAAGCAGAAATTCGTGTGGTACCGATTGTCAGAACCAGAGATTTCAAAAGCGGCAATACTCAGATATATCCATTTTTCAAACTGAAAAAAAAGGCTATGGAGTTAGGGCAAACAGAGACTTACAGGAAGGGCAATTTATTTATGAATATATTGGTGAGGTGATAAATGAGACTGAATTTCGTAAAAGAATGATCCAATATGATAGAGAAGGTGTCAAACATTTCTACTTCATGATGCTTCAAAAAGATCAGTTTATTGATGCCACCAAGAAAGGTTGTTTAGCTCGATTCTGTAATCATTCGTGCTTACCAAATGCTTATGTGGATAAGTGGGTTGTTGGCAATAGATTGCGTATGGGGATTTTTGCTAAGAGATATATTCAAAAAGGCGAGGAGATTTGTTTTGATTATAATGTTGATAGATATGGTGCAGACCCCCAGCCTTGCTATTGTGAAAAACCAAATTGTATTGGGTTTTTGGGTGGCAAAACACAAACAGAATCTGCAAATCTTTTGCCAAAGGCTATAGCAGATGCATTAGGTATTAGTTCTTCAGATGAGAAAGAATGGTTAAAATACAAGAAGAGGGATGATAAATCTTTCAGGGTAAACAATAACTCTAGTAATATAAATGAAGAGTTCGTAAAGGGCTGTATGATGAAACCTTTGTCAAGTAAAGATGTTCCAAAGGTTATGGCAGTTTTAATGTTACCTAATAAAGACGACTTGGTTATCAGAAAATTAATTGAAAGATTATATTTGACTCAATTTGAAGATGATGAAGATGAATTAGCATCTATCAATAGATCATTAATAAGATTGCATGGTTTCAAGGCTATTTGCTTAATTTTAAAAGAGGTTTGGTCAGTGGAAGACATGCAAACCACTTACAGGATTTTGACTATTTTGAATAACTGGCATTGCAAAACCAAGAATAAAATTGTCAGCTCAGGTATAGAGGATATAATTATTCACATAGCAGATTGTACTGTTCCTGATTATGATGATGAGAATGACAATGACAATGATAAAAAAGTGTTGAATGAAAGAGATGATGATGAAATTGTGACTAGATCGGATGTTCACGAAAAGGCAGTCTCATTGGCTGATGCTTGGAGTCGATTACAAGTTGAATTCAAGATCAAAAAAACTAGTCCCAGTGCTGAACCAGGTCAAAGGATTGTTGCACAGTCAGGTTTGAGAACATTATCTCTTCGAAGAAGTCAAACTTATGATGATGATAATGATGTGAAACCGATAGACAAAATTACTACTGCTGCTAATAAAAACTATCATAAGTCTTCAGTGGTATATGAGGATATACTGCATGCACCAAGCCAATATAAAGAACCTCTGGTCGCATCAATAAACCACTTAGTACCTCCAGTCCAAGCTGCGCAGGCCGCAAGCAATATATCTCATGCCTCGTACTCCAAATATAGCAGCGATACCTATAACAAGTTCAAATATTCTAAAGATCAAAATACTTATGACTATACTTTGGGTTTTCAGCCACCACAAGACGATGCTGCTTATAATGGAAGATCTTATCGTGGTGTTTCTAGAGCTTATTCTGGTAGGGGTGGTAGACCTTATTCTAGAGGAAGAGGGTACTCAAGCAGAGGTTATTCAGGCAGTGACAGAACTTACTCAACTCGAGGTGGTAGGCCATACTCAGCAGGTAATAGACCTCACTATATTGGTTATGAAAAGCAAAACTACAACCGTTCATTTGAGGAGCCAACTATAAGCTATTCGGGGTATAATTTGGGGAATTCACTGTATCCTCCACATCTGATAAATACTTCAAATGTACAAAATGGCGCTCTGATAGAACTACCGAATGAAAAGTACTATAGTAGACAATCTGTCACCAAATCAAACCATGTTGAACAGTCAACATTAGCAGCTCCAAGCAAACCAACCGCTTTGGAGAAGCAAAGGCTAGCCGACGAGGTTTTCAAAACTGTTGTTAAGAATGCAACAGAAGCAAATAAACACCGGATTGAAGAAGAAATGAAAGTACGACAAAATAGAGATTTGCCAACGGAAACTAGTACCATAAATGGAGCAGGTAGTTCGACAAATGGAAATTTCAGCACTCCTGGAAGAATCGAACCCAAGCGATTATCTGAACACTCTCTTCATAAGCTTTGGAGCAAAAAATTTGCTGTATATGTTCCTAATATGGTCAAAGGTTACAGTGAGAATAAGTTGAATAAAGATGAAATTAAAGATTTGTCCAGATCTTTGGTTCAAAACTTGGCAAGTAAGGAATTGAAAAGGCATCAGACTCCTCCTCTGAAAACATTCAAGGAAGACAAGGTAACTAAGATCAGAGTTTTCGTTAAGGATTATATGAAAAAGTATATATCAAAGAAATCTCTGAAGCAATTAAGCAAAAGGCATTTAGATTGCCAGGATGATGGAGAACGTATAGCGCCAGATGCAAAAAGGGTCAAGGATTAGTTATTTGTATAAAGAGAATAAAATATAGAAAATTTCTTCACTATTTATAAGTCATAATTATAATAATATTGTTCTTATGTTCGTCATTCTTGTATTATTAATCGATAAGAAAGCATATCGATGTTGATAGAGAAAAATAAAAATGTCACTACTTTCTTTTCGAACTTACATATTGAAAAAGACTAAGCAAGTATATAAATTTAACAAATTTTATTTCTTATTTTTTCTTCCCTAAACTATCAACAAAGTTTTTGACATTATACTCGTCCTCATATTGAGAGTTGTCCCACATTTCAGCCAAAGATCCAAGGGCTTTCTTTGCTTTACCGCCCAAACCAAGATCATCAACTGGAGCACCATTTGGCTCGGATGAAGTCTCATCAGTATCTTTCGCCGAGTCTCCTTCAGTTTCTTTATCGTCAACATTGAATAAATCTAGAAGTTGGTTGGTATCCATTGAATTCAAATTATTATTTTGTTGACTAACAACGGCTGAGGCAACATTAACTTTAAACTGTTGTAATGACATAATTTTCTCTTCCAAAGTATTTCTGGTAACTAATCGATAAACATTTACCGCCTTAGTTTGTCCTAATCTATGTGCTCTATCCATAGCTTGTAAATCATTCATTGGATTCCAATCATGCTCAACAAAAATAACGGTATCTGCACCTGTTAAATTCAAACCTAAACCCCCCACTCTGGTAGTCAAAAGTAGAACATCAATAGATGGATCTGAGTTAAACTTAGTGACAAGCTGTTGCCTCATACGTGGATCCGTTGTACCATCTAATCTCATATATGATACATTTGGTAAATGTTTCTTGAATAAATCGTTTTCAACTTTGTCTAACATCTCCTTTAACTGACAGAAAATTAAAGCGCGATGTTGTGAGATAACTCCATCAGATAATAACAGCTCTTCTTTCTCTTTCGAGCTTGCATGTTTAGAAGAATTATTTATACCAATACCACATTCAATTAATAAATTCTTCAAGTCCATTAATTTTGGTGCATTCTTTATGTCATCTATAGTAGAATTTGTGTCTTTTAAATATTGTTGTATTTGTTCATAGTTTGGATGACTTGGACTCAATACCAAAGAAGGATGGTTACACAACTTCCTCATGTACTGTAATGCTTGAAAAATATGTTGTTTTCCATTTGATTCATTGCTAACCAGATCACCAGATGTGGAAGTATCACCATTTATTGCTTTCTTTAAATCATCTTCAACAGTGCTTTGTTGTTTCTTAACAAAATCTTTATATAAGGCCTTTTGAATTTCACTTAATTCACAATATCTGTCTTGAATAATTTTTGGTGGCAAATCACTTAATACTTCACTTTTCAATCTTCTAAGCATGAAAGGCAAAACTTGTTTATGCAATGCTTCTAACGCCAAAGCTCCTTTCTCTTGCTCTTTGGAAGATACTTTGGCATTTCTGCTAGCAGCTATAGGTTTAGAGAATTTCTCTTGGAAATATTTTTCAGTACCTAAGAAACCAGGCATCAAAAAGTCAAAAAGCGACCATAATTCTAATACATTATTCTGAATAGGAGTTCCTGTTAAAATTAATCTATGCTCTGCTTTAATCGTCTTAACAGATTTACTCAACTTAGAATTTGAATTTTTGATAATATGACCTTCATCTAAAACTGCATAATTAAAATTCCTGGATGATATGAAATCCGAATCATTCCTCATAACATCATAAGATGTGACAATTATGTCAAATGTATCAAACTGAGATCTTAACGGCGTTCGAATATTTGGAGCACCACTATATACCAAAACTTTCAAAAATGGTGCATAGTGATTAACTTCTTGTTCCCAGTGACCCATGACAGATGGTGGGCAAACCACCAAAGAAGGTAACTGTTGAAATTCTGCTAGATGTGTCTCTTCAAATTTAACCATTCTATTATGATGATCACTCGAGACGATACAAATAGTTTGTAGAGTTTTACCCAAACCCATGTCATCACATAAAATTCCATGTAAGTTATATCTGCTCAAAAAATTTAACCAATTGACACCTGCTTTCTGGTAACTTCTCAACGTAGCTTTAATAGTGATCGGTAATTCATAATCAGGGATCTCCTTAGGATTCATCAATTCTTTGAGAAAATTTCTTTCTTTTTCTCTTCCTTTCAATAGTTCAACGGGCATATCCTCAGGATCCTTAATACCTTCTTCCAATGGAACAAGCTTAATAATGGATGCAAAGGTGGTAGTGGCTAGCACTCTAATACTTGAATCACTATCATTCATTCTACCTAGTACTGGAACGATGAAGAAAATCACATAAGGTAAAATATCTGAGCCCATCATGTTTGCTAAATGGTAAATACATTCAATAGCGCCTTGTCTGTGTTGTAAGTTACCTGAATTTTTCAACATTGGCAAAACATGTAAAACCATAAAAGGAACGGTTTTACTTGGGAATGTTTTACATAATATTGCTAAGCATTTAGCAGCCGAGTATCTGAAAATTGCAAATTTGGATTTTAAGGCATGTAATAAGGATTCCAACTTTAAATCTTTAAATAATATATCAGATGATAATCTAACAGCCAAAGTTTCAATTAAGCCAATGGAATCTACAATACCCTGGGCTTGATTGTCATCTAATGAGGTTTCATCGGCCTCATTAACGTTTGATAAAAGGCAAGTAGGTTCAAAAGCTAATTTTCTTAAAATTGGTAGTTGTATGAAAATATCGTCACCAAATTGTTCCAATAGCAAGTAGAAAACGTTCTTTGAACCTGCAACTCTAGCCAATTTCAAATTATCATAATTATTCAATTGAGCAATGGACTTTTGAATTTCTAAGGAAAAAATTTCACTTTTCATGTGCTTGTTAGAAGCAAACTCTGGAAATTGAACACAAAGATATGATCTTAGATTTTTGATAATTTTTTCGTATACTTTAACTTTCTTATTATCAATTAATTTTATGATTAATTCTTTCACCGCATTACAAGCCACATCTTGGTATAATGGAATATATTCCGATTTAACAGATTCCATCAAACACCTAATATATGGGTTCAATCTAGCAGGTAATCGCTTTCTGTTGATATTAATTTTTAAAGCAATGGTAGCATAGTTAGCCATGACTGTGATTTGCCTGGAATTTACCAAATTTTGAACATTTTCCATGGATTTAACAATTACTTGTTTTGCATTCTCTAAAGATTCAGACATAGTGAATTTACTTGGCCCAGTTATCAACTTGATAAGTTTTGGATAATAAATAGTTATGACCTTTTCAGCATCTGAAATTCCAAAAGCATTAGATCCAGCCTGCTTTTCGCCCTTGACAATGACTGGTAATACTGGAATTTTGGAGCGTTGAATATTACCAATCTCTTCAAAACGATGAAATAATTCAGAGCAAGTATTTCTTAAAGACTTCATAGAAGGAACTAGTTCTCTAAAGAACGGTAATGACAGTTGATCGGCTTCATTTAGGTATTTCATTATTATTGGTTCTATATTATTTATCAAAGCATCATTATTGCCTCCCAATAAAGTTAATTGATCAAAATAATTTTCAAAAATGACGCATGAAAAAATTCTGGGAGATGATAAGGCCGAAGTCAAGGATTTTTGAAGTTTAGTGTAAATAGAATCTAAATTCTGAGAGTTAATAAAATAGGCTAAAATAATACCAAAATGCTTGGCAGCCGATAATCTTGTTCTAACAAAAACTTCTTCACCTAAGAGAGCAATATCACCTTTCAATATAGGTGCATCAATATTGACAAACAAATCCTGCTTTTGTTCATCTTTTATTTGCTTTCTCTTTCTTCCTCTTTTAGCAGGCTCTAGCTCTTTATCGTCTTCATCATGTGAAGCCTGATGATGATCCTTCTTGCAAATTGGTTCACCATTAGGTTTTAATACATCTTCGGAATTCATTTTATAATTCAATCTGTTGATACCAATAGGAACCAAGATCAAATTTAAAATTGGTAGTAAATGAGAACTGAAATTGGAGGAAGCATATTTAAATTGATCATATCTGTAATTTACGTGAATTAATTGAATTATGACATTTTCTGACATTTTCAAAATATCTTCATGTTGCTCAACTAATAAATTTTGATATAGCAACCTTAATAATAAAGAATGTTGAAACCATTTTCTTGATTGATGGGACAGATTCTCGGAGATTATATTTTTCATCTTAAGGAAAGATAAAAGTGTTGATAGAACTGCTTTTCTAATAGTGGAAATAGAATGTCTAAAAAAAGGATATAATTTGGGGATAAGGTTCTCAAACGAGTAATCATTATAGTCGTTAATGGACATGTCATTCATTATATCCAAAACTGCAGGATATTGGGCTAAAGTTGAAATTAACTGCAATACATTATTTAGAGAAGACTTCAAATCATCATCAGAAATGGAATCCAATATTTCAAACACAATTTTCAAAATTCGAGTCAACCATTCCTTGTGAACAATAATATGATCAATGATAGGAATCAATAAAGCCGCAGATTCAGATTGTATTTCTTCAACGTTGTTTTCCAAACCCTGAAGTACAATGGTGATAACGTTCTGAAAAACTTCTTTATTTTGAAAAATGAAGTTTGATTTAATAGAAACCACATATTTCAATCCTAAGATTCCGCCATGGGCAGCTTCCCAGCAGAACGTTATTTTTCTATCAGTAGTATTAATGGCATCAAAATCTTGGTTGACTAATTCAATCAATTTCACGAAGATTTTCTTTAATAAAATGCAATCATTTTGATTGCTATCATCCAAATTAATAAGCAATGCGGCTAACGCTTGTGCACTAGATTCACGCACAGGCGCAACAACACTATCACCTACGTAATCACCGAATTTATCAAGACAAAACAAAATCAAAAATTTGGAACATAAATCTTCTAATGCAGATAAGTTTCTCGAATCATTTTCCTGAATGGAGTATCCATTAATTCTATTAATACTTTTAGCATGGTGCTTAAGTAATGCTCTCAACCCCAATGCGGACCCATGACGAATCTCCCAATTAGGATTGAATAAATCTATTATTAACAATTCATATAAGCCTTGGAATTTCCAAAATTTATCGTTGCTATCGGAAAAAGCAATATTTTCTACTTTAACATTTTCCATGACCAACACATTTGAATCCGCTTGCGCAGTTATCTCAAATTTACTTGCCTCTCCTGCATTTGGTTTATAATTATCAGAATCACTTGAGGGAATTGTTCCAGTTAATGAAGATTGAGATAAATCTATACTGCCATTATTACTAGAACCGTTACCATTTGAACTATTAGATTTGCTTGGGTTAGCTGCCGCAACTTTGGCTCTTCTTTTAGCCATCGCTCTTAGTCTTGCAGCTGATCCTTTTGATTTACGGGCATCATCGGGCTGTTCTGAATGTTGCAACTGCTGCTGCTGTAATTTTTTTTTATTTTCTAATTCGTCTTGTTGCTTTTTCAAAGCTAATTCCTGATCCTTTAATAGTTTCATTCTTTTGAATTCTTGTTCTTGCTTGACAAGGATGGATGGATCACCAAAACCAAGCCTTGCATTAAGGATTTTCTTAGATAATTGCAAAGTTTCAGTTAATGATTTCTCTGGATCTGATAAATTAACTAATGGTGTACCACTAGCCACCAATTTAGGGCATTCATTTGATATCAAATTGAAAAAATTAATGGAATCAAGTTTCATATTATCATCATCGGATAAAACTTTTTGTATCTGCTTGATCTGCTCCTGAGGATCTATTTTGGCGGAGGCTAAATCATTACTATCCTTCACTTCCTGTTCTTTCTTAATTTTCATCTCTACTTGTCGATCTGCTAATTGAAATTTCTCATCAATGTCATCAGAATTTATATCAGACTCTATCTTCACTTGTGCATGTACAATATTCTCTTCTGGTTTTGCATCTATGTCCATTTTCTGAGCGTCCCCTCCATTTTTGCTTTCTTGATTCTCATTTGGATTCCATACAGATGAATAGTCCACTATGCCAGCAAAAGCTCTAGAAGCCGCTATTCTAGTTTCCCATTTATTAGATTTCAAGTAGGGATACACTCTGGCTAAAATATTAAGTGTATCTTCAGGATGGTTTTTCGAGGACTCTGATAGCTGATCAGCCGCAGTGTTTCTGATGAAAGGCGAAGATCCAGTGTCAAGAAGAAGCACTAAACGATCCAATCTTGACATCTTTTTTTATTATATTATATCTAGTATATATGAGGGGAAATAATACGCGTATTTCTAATTAAGTAATTGAGCAACCTGATTGGCTCGTTGGTTGGCTGATATTTATATGATGGATAATATATTGCTATTGTAAACACATCTGTGAAATCAGTATTGTAAACAAAAACAAAGAGGTTCATCTTTTGCGCAGACCAAACCACCCCGATTTGCGCTTGTTTATATACTTTTTTTTTTTCTCTTTTTTCATGCTAAACTCCACAGCTGCGTGGCCCATAGTAAAAATACTAATAATAATCGTGTGCCAAAGTAACTCGGCACTTTTTCTCTGAAAAAAAAAAGTATCCTTAGGCAGGTGAACTAGCGAAACATCATCCATTCGGCAAGGAATGTTATATCCTATCATAACAAAACCCTTAACCTTATTTAATACAACAAGAATGAATCTGAACATGCTCCTATTCAAAAATTCAAAAATGTAAGACAAGGATTCCTTTTACCCCAAGTTTCATTTTGTCAACTTTTCCAATATAATATTTTGAAAGAGGATTGGTTTGACCATTTTTCACTTATTCTGCGTTAGTTTTTAGTTTTTTTTCAAAATGAACTACATTGTGGCCCAAAACAGGATTTCTAATATCATAAAATTGAAAACTACTACTAGTATAAGTTTTTTTCCAAGGTCAATGATGATTATAACTGATTGTTTAATTTTTTTTCAGAAACATTAAAATTTATAATAATTTGTGAAGTGTTCAAGAGCTCTGCACCATGGGTAATCTGCGCTCTAATCCATTTAATTTAGAGGTATCGAGATACGTATAAAAAAGAATATTCTTCTACGCAGCCTCATGTAATAATGTCTTCCGTATAATATTTTTAACTTGCATGTCTTATTTCAACATCAATTTACAAATACGGAAATTATAAGGTAAACCACGAAATTTTTTTGTAACCAAACTGCAAATATATACCGCATTATATTTCAAAACTATTTCTTCCTACAAAAATCAGAAAAAATTTGCATATTAGTAATAAGCACTAGAGGCTTTTATTAAAAGGAAATTGTAAATGAAATAGTCACACTTCCTAAGGTTAGAATTCGAGCCTCTCATAAGTATAAAACTTCATTAAATAATATTCAATTCGTAGAGTATTTTAAGTTCGATTTGTGTAAAAATACTAAATCCAAAATTGTGCTATCAAGTTTAATAAATCGACAATCAACAGCTGTATGTATTACCTTTGTCTAACTGACAATATTTTTCAATTTTATCTTGCTGCAATACATTTATTCATAAATCTGTACAAAATATTCCACAGAATTATAAAAGATGGAAATATATTTATTTATCACAGCTAAAGAAAAATATTATCTTCTTTTTTGGATAAATGTGCAAATACGGAGTAAAGAAAAATATTATGATAGACGATATAGAAATAGCCACTATAATCATATTCTCCTTCTAGATCCCGCACAGTCGTCTCTTGACATTTTCAACATATCCAATTGATTACCCATATTCATAGAAACTACAGCTCTGACAAACCATCAATCTACCATAAACAAAAATCAAACATTATCAAACATATACCATAAAAAAAAATAGAAACAGAATAAAAAAATAATAAAAATTAGTCACAATCCACATATTCCAAAAATGCAATTATCATCTTCCCTATCGTTATTCTTATCCAGGTCTAAACCTTTTCCTGAAATCTTAATCTCTTGAATACCATCCTCATGGTACCATTTAAGATATCTTCCATCCAATTCGTAATCTCCACTAGTGTATAGCTTCACTCTGAAGTCTTGAAAATGCCTCAAAGGCAAAAAGATCATCGTGCAATTCTTGGTACTACCACCTTCAACATTAAAACATTTATTTGCATTTTCAATCCTTAATCTGAATGTTTTCAGTTTCATATCAAATTCAGAATTTATATTTCGACCATATACGTGAGTGACAAATGGTCTAATGGTAGCATTGGCTGCACGAGTTCCCTTATCCAATTTCAAAGATTCATAATACTCATCAGAGTCACTACATAATTTACTCTTATCATCATCATCACCTCCATCTTCATGTTCATATTCAGTGATTAATGAATCATCTCCCAAATGATTGCTATGATCCTTCTTTGGTTCCTTCGACCAGAAGGAAAAATCTTCAAAATTCCAATCATCACCAAACTTATGTGAGTTGATGCTACAGTAAGTCCAGTACGTATGACTCATATCATTAGCTTCTAAAGCTACACTGATTGTATCCAATGCACTTTCTTGCATGGAATAGTCACCTGTAGAATACAGCTTTTTATCGTCCATATCAAAGGGCATTCCTGTCTCTGTCATAATCACAGGAATAGAACTAGCAATAAATTCATAAGCTTCTTCTTTAATACATTTGAATTGATCCTTAAACGATTGTCTAATTCTAGATTCTCCAAATGAAATCGAGAAAATAGGATTTGAATATTTGCCACGAACGATACCAAGTGTATCAACTGCATAGAAATTACTCCAGTACTTTTTCATTAACGATAGCCCATCATAGTAATGTGGAGCATAAATTAACCTGTTATCAACATGCTTTCCACCTTCAATATTTTTCAAATCTGGGGGTTTTTGCAATACAGGAGGTTGTAAAAGAATAAAAAACTCATCATCAATTATTGATCTAACAGAGTCCCTCATTAATGTTTTAAACTTTATGAAATGATCCACAAAACAATTATTTATAAAAAATTCCAAGTCTAGTATTTTCTCATTATCTTTGGGATGCTTCACAAAAAAATTATCGTTAAGAATTTCCAATGTTTTATGGTTCCATAATCCGTGCAAGTCAAATATACAGGATTCAGGATCCCAGCTTCTATCAATGAATCCATACTTTGAATCAACTAGTTCGCATTGTTGTTTAGTCATCCAAGCTTTTTCCCCCTTTGGATCAATTAAAATAGTACCACACTTAGCTGGACCTGTAAGGGTGATTTGGTATTCATCAATTTCACAAGGAATGCCCTGTGACAATTTCAATGATTGATAAAAAGTTGGAGTTGGACCCAATCTCATTCTAATTCTAGGATCCAATTCTGTGAGATTGTATGCCCCTATGAATCCCTTATTAGGTTCATTTAAAGTTTCAATTCCAAAAATCATTCCAGATGTAAACAAATGAGGTTTTTCATTGCTTATAGTGACAAGCAATTCTTTCAAAGAATTCATATAATGATCTACTAAGAAGTCTTGTAATGAAACACCATTAATTTTCAATTTTGGAAACAATATATTTCCAGAATAAAAAATTGTAAACATTGTACCAGCTGCTAATTTGTGATAGTTTGACGGCCACAACATTTTCGGGTATGAACTTAAATTCTTATAATAATCACCATGTAAAATAGCGGCACCAGTATCTTTGAAATTTCTAGGGTTAAATCCAGTAGCGTAATATGTCCAGAGAGGAGCACCACTACCCCCAGTGAATCTAGACCAGACATCTTGATGGATATCCAAGAAAACATAGATACCTCCAACCTCATAAATAATTTGTAAGATATCACCAGTAAACTTTATGAAATCATAGTCGTATTTCCCAGGTCCTTCATGCTCAATGGCCTCCCAAGTAAAAATGTATCTGATACAATTATAACCCCAGGATTTAATTCTTGTGAAATGTTCTTTAGCTTCAGATAAAGGAAAAGGTCTTCCTACAAAAGATACATCTTCTCCATTCCAGAATTCATCACGATCAGAAGGATATGAAGAGACAAAGCATGGCTCAAATGGGAATTTACTACTTGCGTCAAGGTTTATACCTTTCAAAATAACTTTGTTGCCATTTTCATCAATGAGATCTCCGTTCGAGTTGACATCTAACTTGCTTATTGGTGGCATGTTTTGCTTCATGTATGTTCTTCTTCTCTTTTATATGTTATGAAAGAAACAACAGTACACAGTAATATTGATTTGAAAAACTCCTCTTTTGAATTTAAGATTATACATGTGGTGTACTCTATTGAGATATCCAGCAATCTAGTACCCTTCCAGGGATTATAATTCCAGTTAGCCGATAAGTCTTTACCAGTGTTCATAACAAGTGCGTTGGGACTTCAAAGATCGTTTCTCCGTGGATTCTAATCAATACTTTCAAGCATGAAGTAAGCATTTGTAGAACGGTGTGAAAGGTTGCTTATATATGAGCTTACAATGGATCTATGTGGAAATGAATTGACTACTGAAGTTTTAAATTTTGTTTTTAATGAAGGTGTTGATAACTAGCACTTTCTGGAAAGACTGACAGATAGATCATCTTGTGATCTCAGAGAGTCGGAATTTGTTTAAACGGAGCACCGATGAATTTGTTGTAATTTATCCATGTAAAGGTGTTTTCTATATCCACAATACCGTACGCAAAATTGAAATTGTGTGGTTATGATATAGGGATGTGCATTTCTTTTCTACTCGTTGTTGCATAAATGGTAACATATGATTGGCTGATATCTGAGCGTGAATACAGGAAGAAAAAAAATTTTCTTTCTTCTCTTTTCTTTGTTGAGATTTCATTGGGCGGTCAGATTTAATGTGTGGTACACCTAAAAAAGAAAAGAAAAATGAAGTGAACAAAGAAAAAAAAAAAAAGAAAATTCTTCAGACAAAAATTATAGGCACCAGCATTTCACACACACACACACACACACACACTCACTCACAAAATTTATAATATTGGTTGATATTCTTTTTCTGTTTTAAGAACCCGACACATTTATTTATACTTGTTGTTTTTCACTCACCTAACTATATTTAATATATAAATATATCTATCTCAATTTATACTTTATCATATCATATATACATATATCAATAATGTCCGCTGCCTGGAGAAAAGCTGGTTTTACGTAAGTAATAAAATTTAATATTGGGGAATGAATTAAGAAGAGGAAATAAAATAATACGAGGATCACTTAGAAAGCAATCAAATATGATTGTAATGTACAAATATTACAAAAAAGTCTGGATATTAATATATTGTACTCAGATGGTCACAAGAATATGATAATGATGGAGGCATCAGGAATAAGGGATTACGTGGGGATGAATGTATGGTGATGAGATATACATTTTTTAAACTGAGAGAAAACATATGGAACTTTAACAATGATGTGGCTATCAATTCCTCATTGAAATCAAGATACTTGGGAATAAGGGCTAAACAGTTTAAACAGTAAGCCAGGTTTATTACCAGAAATACCAACTTATTCCCATGGGTGCAAAATATCAGCTGGCTTTCTTATAAAATTCATCAGTGAAGTAGGAAATGGGTAATACTTGGACTTTTATAGATTCATGCTTCGTTCTATAGATGAGAATTCCGATACAAATTAAGAAGGCTATTTCTGTTATAGCAGTTATGTTTGTTCCTTTCATACCATCATATTATTCAATGCAAAATGTCCGAAAATCCCACAATATGATTATGAATTTTAATCTAATACACATGCTCTTTATGGAGACTAGTTGTCTTTTACTAATTTTATCTATCTTCTTATATTCTAATTGCCCATTTTTTTAATTGGTTATTTATGGCATTTACTAACAATGACTTTTCTATAGCTTCAACAAATACGTCGCTGTTAGCGCCCAAACTCTCAGATCTGTCTTAAAGGAAGACTTAAAGGCTAATGCTTCAAAGAGAGAAGTATTTGATGTCAAAGTTGTCAAGTTCAAGAATGGTGAACCACTCAGTGACCCAGTTCCTTTATCCAACTAAGTTTAGGGGTGTTGGAAACCTTAATGTTGGTACTTGCAATCAAATAATCTCAAAAAACTAACAAAGAATATAAAAAAAAAGAAAAGAAAAGGTCAGATACGTATAAATATAAAAATTAAACCAACTGAGCGACTGATTCTTGTATTTCAGGTTATTACTATAGTATATGTACTCATTTAATAAAACAAAATATAAAATATGCAATACAAATAAATACAGACAGTAAATTTGACTTGTAGAAGAATTTCTCTTTCTAGTGCTCGTCTCTCATAGTCTTTAAGTGAAGCAATGATCGCTATTACAACATTTTAATTTAATAATTGTTAAATTTGAATCTTTTTGTCGGGAAAATGCAGCTTTAATCATCAATAACAATGCTAAAATTGCAGCAATCCTCCTTACATAATTATATGGATGTACGTAGTTATATATGTAGAGATGTTAGTAATTTCTGCTTCGTCTTTTTTACGTGTTTTTTCCAAATATTAACTTGGCTGGGGCTGACTTGATTAATTGGAAAAATAGACAATCCTAATTTATATATGTTAATAATCCTTAAAGTGTAGGTATTCACGTATTAATAATAATAAAACTTGAGCTATCCTCAGTTCCTACAATTGATTGATCGACTTAATAAAAGAGTATCAGATTTTTTCAGCATAAATAAAACATTGAACAATAGTAATATAATGATAACGGATCAACAGTTGAACAGCTTGGCGATTTTATTGGGTTTATCCTCTTTCTTTTTGATATTTGTGTATCATTTCATATCTTCCAATGAACAAAAGTCACCTGCTATTCCTAGTTCTAACTCTGATAAATCATCAAAGAAGAAAAATTAGATTTTGGTATTATTTATCATCGTTATTTGATGGACAGCCACCACATAAATAAGTAAAGCAAAAGAAGGAACACTAAAAAAGACAAAAATAGATATAATATTGAACGAAAGTCTTGAATGCTCATAATCATAATATAGGGAAAATGAACTAAGATGATCTTTTACTGACCCGACCAGAAGACATTCATTTAAACGTATGTTCCGTATACTGCTTATCAATATATGTTGCTCCAATACAGGACTTTGGTTTCTCTCCTTTAGGTTCATCGTCTTAATTGTCTCCTTATATATATATATCTTTAATACATAAGTTTATAGCATGATTTACAGCCGAAAATATTTCAAGCTTAAGGTTTTATTATTATTGGATGGTGAGTGATGATTGCACCCACCACCAACTCCTCTCACTCTAAGAAAAGTCTTATATTCTTTCTAATGCTATTTTTCTAAACAAAAATTTAATATTTTGAATTTTTAATGTTAGCTTTCAGTTAGTAATTTGTAATGTTGTGTCCACAGTTTTAAAAATAATTAACTCTAGCTTACTTTTTATAAATTTACGTGCCATTCGTAGATTTAAATCAATTAGTATTTCAGTTTTTGCATTTTGAGGCTTAGTTCGGTGGTTATATTTTGATCATACAAGACTAATATCCTCGTAGAATAATAATTACTTGTATATACATAAAAAGAATAAAAGATTCTATGATCTGCTCATTCATTGATAGTATATAATGATAATCCCTTATTGCAGCAATCATATATTTACATAATAGTTTTCACTTAACAAAAAATAATGTACTTGGAAATATAACACGTTTTGTTTCTATTTATTGAAATTTTAGGATATTTCTTATATTTTCTGAAATAGGTAATTGAATGTTGAAATTGATGTTTATGAATTTTCCTGCCTGAAGGCCAACAAAAAAAAGTGCCATCAAAAATGCATACAAAAAAAAAAGAAAAAAACTCATATCAAAACTATAGAATACAGCAGCTCATCGCTTATTTAGATTAGAAAATAGAAGAAGTTTTAGCATCAACAAATCACAAATTGCAATAGAAAAAAAAGAGATACAATGAAACTTGATCTTTCCCATTTAAGATACTTGTCTGATGATGATTTTTGTGTATTGAAAGCCGTTGAATGCGGGAGTAGAAATCATGAATTGGTACCTACGCAACTAATCGAAAGATTAACGGCAAGAGGAAAAAAAATCCATTTCACGAAAAACATCTCCACATTGGCTAAATTTAACTTAATTAGTAGGATTAGAAATTCCAAATATGATGGTTATAAACTTACCTATAAAGGGCATGATTATTTGGCTATGAATGAAATGATTTTGAGAAGAAAAACTTTTGAACATCTAGGTACCATAGTGGGAATGGGTAAAGAATCGGATATATATTTAGTAAAGGACTCTGAAGGTATAGAGAAGATTTTAAAGATTCATAGATTGGGTAGAGTTTCTTTCAGATCAATTAAAAATAAAAGAGACTATTTAAAGAAAAATGAAAGCAAAAGTTGGATGTATTTATCAAGAATCTCTGCTCATAAAGAGTATCAATTCTTGTCCACTTTATATAATACTGGGTTTAAAGTTCCTAAAGTTTATGATTATTCAAGACATTGCATCTTGATGGAAAAAATCCCAGGTGTTCCAATGACCAAACTTTACGAAAAAGATCATGTTGAATATTTATATAGCGAATTGATGAAATTTATTGTAAGTTTGGGAAATCATGGTTTAATTCATTGTGATTTCAATGAGTTTAATATTATGGCTATTAATGATGGTGAGGATTTTTCTGTTTTGGATTTTCCACAATCTGTATCTATAGATCATATCAATGCGGAGTTCTATTTCCAAAGAGACATTGATTGTGTCAAATTGTTTTTTAAAAATAGATTTAACTATGTCCCTAAGAAAAATTCCATAATGGAAGACACCGATGGTTATGGCAATGGGTATAAATACACAGAGCCAGATTTCAAAAGAGATGTCAAAAGATGTGATGAACTCGATTTCTTATTACAAGCATCAGGCTTCAAAAGAAAGAAGCTCGGTAAAGCTTATGCACTAGATGATGAAGAGCAAGAAAAAAATGATTTTGAAAGTTCCATGGATGAATATAGAGCAAGATTACTAGAAGACGATGATAGTGATGATTATGATAGTGAAGATTATGAAAGTGAAGTTGATGATAGTAATGACATTGATGATGAAGAACAAAATGAAAGAATCATTGAAGCTTTACAGAACGGTATGGAAAATCTTAAGATGGACAAGCTTGGAAACTACATACTTGAATAAATTATACAACGTAAATTAAACAAATAAAGTTTTATATTGCATAATATGTCTGATGTTCTTTTTTCATAAATAGCAAATGTAATTTATCAATAACTCGATTTCTATGTTCATGCAAATTACAGTATTATCTATTTGTCAACTATGAATATTAGTATTTATTTACATGTCTAAATAGAAAGCACAATACAATATAACCATTATTTTAATTTTCAATTTAAAATTCCAGATCACCCATATTACTGTTATGGCCACCTCGATTGTTTTTATTCAATTTTTTTTGTTTCTTCAATAATCTTCTTTGCTTGTTTGGCATTGGCATTCTATCATTACTATTATACAATTTATATTTATCTTTCTGTGAAAGAAACATTGGTACTTCTTTTGAGTCATTATTAATATTCTGTGTACTATTATACATAGACTCATACATGGATTTAATCCGTTCACCTCTTTTCTTCCACCTATCATAAACCTGTTCATCTTCCTCCAAAGTTTTCGGCTTCCAATTAGATTTCAAAATTCTTCTAACCGCTTCAGGAGATATTTCAAAATAATGACCGATTTGAGAATTATTCAAGGCTGGCATATTTTTCTTTAGTATCCTAATTGATTCCATATCTTCTCTATTCACTTTTCTCAACGGTGACCAACCAGTGTTTCTGAATTTCTGTTTTAATGCAAGTTTCTGCTTTTTCCACTCAGGTATATTTGAATCTCTGAGAACTTCTTTATCTGATATATTCAATTTAGTCATGGAATTAATCATAGCAAACTTATCTAGTTTAAACGACTCATTATTTTTGTTGTCGTTGTCGTTGTTGCGGTTTTTGTTGTTGTTTTTTTTACTAATATGATCACTATTGATCTCTTTATCTTCTTGAGTTTTCTCTCTATGCTTTTTACCTGTATCTTGCTTTTCACATTTTCGTATAATTTCACTCTGTTCAAAATGTGGGATCACAAATTTTATTTTCTTACTATTCTTTTGATCATCATCCATCATTCTTGTGCTTTTAAAATATCTTTTACTTATATGATTTATCTGGATATTCTTCCTTATTGAGAAAGTATTCTGATAATAATGGTTTTTATTCGTTGATGGTATTATTCGAAAACCATTCCGTATATTTATTAGAATAAATAATGGTTTACTTGTATAATTATTTATCATGCCTAGGATTTGTACTTTTTCTATTATATTAGCATTGTTTATTTATGATTCTCTATCTCAGTGAAATATAAACATATATATATCTAGTAGATTTCACAAGCTGTCAATATATTATGTTACTTCCCTTTTGCTTAAACTTCATCACTATTATTACGGTTTCTTTCTATTAGAAAAAAAAAATTTTATTAGCTCCTGTTGAAAAATTAATATGCAATGCGAAAATATAAATGAAGCGATGCGCTCAAAATTCTCAGAAAATAAACAGATATTTTTCAACATGTGATAACTCCCATCATGGAAAGGGCAAGATTTCAGAATTGACTATTTTCAAATATCTAATATGCCAGTATACATTTTAATGAGACAAAGTCTTTATTTTTTATTTTTTTTTATTTTTTTCTTTGATATTTATTATCTGAAATAAAATAATTAGGTATATACGAGCTATTTCTGATGAAGGTGATATTACTTATTATCCTGAAATTGCTCTATTACTCTAATCAATAGAACTTCATGTTGGTAAATGCTTAGATTTTATTAGATTAATTACTTTTATGACTAATTTTAAGTTCTTAGTTAACGTGATAGATTAATTTATTATAGGATAATTAAAACATACTAAATTACATGTACATGTACAAGAGTACAATCTGCAAGACAAAATATGACTACGGACAGATCATTTACACAAAGGTAGTTTATGTAGATTATCCACATAAAGACATGCATGAAAATAGATTTACGTATAGGTTAAGCATTAATTAGTTCAATGGTAAATTAATGAGGGAAGTTAAAAACAGAAGATAATGTTAGGACAACAATAAATATACATTAAGATCATAATCCCCATGCTTTTCTTGAATTATATCTAACAATAAAAAATAAATGCGAATCAGCAATGTAGAATAATTCAAAACAAAACAAATTAATATGATCTAGAACAGTAGAATTCATTAGGATATTATTCAAGAGAGAATTAATTATTCAGCGCTGAACCACTCGACCTAGACCAATAATTTATAGCACAACCAGTGATTTATTAATATCTTTTGACTCCTTTAAAAAATGACATGCTAAAAAGAAAGCTACTCCCTTTGTGAATTTCAAACCTACATATCAATTCGTCATCATACTAATGGTTTGCTTCATTTATTTTGAATATATTAACTGAATCTTATTTATTTTACTAGATAATAAGATAGTAATAATAATTGAGACAAATTTGGAATACTAGTATGTAAATGACCTCAAACCAATAGCAGGTTAAAGTTCATATTTCTTAACTTCTAATTTAGATACATGTCTCCCTAAATTTAATTAGTAAAGCCAAAGAAGGAAGATGTCAAATGATTAATATTTCAGGTTTTAAAAGTATCAAGAAATAAAAACTTAAAAAAGCAATAACATGAAAACTTTTATCCAAGTCTTATTCGAGAATACATTTCCAATGAATTGTAATTAATAATATGATTAATAAAAATCTATAAAGTTGTAACATACTATTTATGAAATGAAAGAATCATTTACACAACTACAAATATTTCCGCTTTTTAATTTTTTTTGTTACTTTTTCACCAACTCAACTTTTGTGAATTGTCAAAGTGAACTTGCAGTTTAGGGATTTCAATCCGATATCTTATCACATAAATATTACTCTACTGTAATTAATACTTAGACTTTATTAATTAATACCGAATCTTTTTTAATGAAATTATTTATTCATTTCTACGTATCCATTTTTTTGTTATTGTTGTTGTTGGCTTCTTCAGTAAACATGTTATTTAAACAGGTACCCAGTAAAAGATTTGCTCATGCTCATAAAATCTTACCAATTTTAAGGGATATATTTCACGCTCTGTTCAGAAAGCAGAAAGCAACAAAAATGAACCCTATGAAGTGCCCCATTTATTTGTGTATATTGTACCTTCATATCGAATTTCTTGCAGTTATTTTAGAACATAGTATCTTGTGAGACCTCTTTAGAAAACTTTTCTTTATCAAAATAAACCAAAGATAAAAAAAATTTTTTTTTTTAATATGCTTCAAATTCATTTTAGTCTTTTGCATCTTAAATATAAAATGGCAACAGAAAAATTAAATGGTAGTATATCATAATTTATTCTATCATTAAGCCATTAACAATCCTCAAAAAGGCCAAAAAAAAATTAAAAAAAGAAGCAATAAAAATGAACAAAATTACTGACAAAATTTTATAACATAATATGAAATATTCGACTAATGACTAGACTAATAATAAGATATTGCAGGTCAAATAACAAATTTCTTTGTTTACTCTTCTGTTTTGTTTCTATTATATGAAACGACGACATTATTGAATGTAACACTTCCATTCCTTCTATTCACTATCAATTCAAGTAATAGTAATAGTAGTAGTTACCATCTCCATTATTGGGTGTATTGATAATATTATTATTGTTGTTGTTATTATTGTTACTACTACCATTATTACTTGTAGGGACAATGTCTACGTTACTTAAATCGTTTGGGAAAGTCAAAGAATCAACATGGGTCATTCCATCTTGATATTGTACATGTTGTGGTTGAGACTGTAAGTGCATCTGTACTTGTGGGTGAACCAGATATGCCGGTTGTTGTACTTGCTGAATATAGTGCTGGTCTTGGTGTGAAGATGATGGTGCTGGCATGAGAGTATCCGAAGTGTCTGCTGAATTGGAATTCATCATTGGTAATACCACACTTTCGTGTAAACCTGTGGTATTATTATGCGAGTGAATTCCTATAGATAATGGATCGTTAATACCAATTGTAATAGGGGTGGCATTATGAACCAGTGGCGGATGTAATGTTATAGGTGCTGGAATTGTTGCGGTGATCTTTGAATTATTAACATTATTATTATTACTAGTATTATTTATATAGTCCTCTGCAAATGTTTGAATATCTGCTCCGTTAGTACCATTATTATTCGTACCACCGCTAGTTTCGGTACGCTGGTTGGTTTTAGAGTCATTATACGTTGTGGTATTATTAATAGTTTTCATTGGTAAGTTTGGATTTGTGGTTGCAGTATACATTAAATCAGTAGGTAACGAATTTACAGCTGTTGTATTGCTGGGCGCTATGGAATTATTACTATTACTAGTATTATTAGTTCGGTAATAAAAGCTGGTATTTATATCTGTTGTATTTGAAGTATCGGTGACATCTGTTGAGTGTTGCAAATTATGAATATTACCATGATTGCTGTTTGTGTTATTGTTTGGGAAAAACAACATTGGAGAGTTGATCATTGGAGAAGCTATAAGATTGTTATCATTAGATGCTGTGGAAGGAACTGTGGATGTTGAACCCATGGAGAGGATACGTGTCTTATTGTAGAATTGAGGAGCCAAAGCTGAAGATGAAGCTGGAATAAAGTTTTTATTAATATTATTCAGACTGGTAGAAGTTATATTTGGAAGAGATAATTGGCGGCTTGAGTGGTTATTTCCACCTGAGGTCCCATTTTGAGAAGAAGTTGGCAAGCTTGAATTTTCTGGAATGATGTGATTACTATTAAAAATATTACCTGAAGATGACTGTGGAATTGTTATATGCTTTTTCGATTTTTGCTTATTCTCTGGAGGTTTACTAATATTGATATTTAATATATTATAAAAATCACAACTGTATTTGTTCATGATGATAAACAACGCTTTATTTAAAGAAGACCATTTAAAAACTTTTAAATTTTTTTCTATATTTCTAGGTTTGGGATTTGAGTAACCCATAATTTGATTGAAAAATGTAAAATTATTTTGTTTAGTAATAGTTTTAGGTTTTAAAGTTTGCAAGTTCCGCCTAATTCTATTCTTTTCATCTATAGTTAGTCTTGAATTCAATAACTGCTCCAATAAATAAAGGATATCTACTGATGTTATATAATAATCCTGATCTAGCTCGTTGAATATGCAACTAATTACAATTTTCTTGTCCTTGTCATTATGGATGCCATTTTCGTTTTTATCGTGATGCAATTCGTTATGTCGTTGTTCTTGGGGATATATATTGAAATAAATGTTTAAAATGTTAGGTAGTTGCTGTAAATTTTGAAAATATACCAATCTCCTTTTATATTGAGTTTCTGAAGCTGTCCAAGGCTCGATTCTGGGTACGGCAGACAAATCACCATGTATCTTGAATTGTAATTTGGGGTAAAACTTAGGATCGAAATTTGGGGTATTTGATAATAAAGTGGTCCTTACTAGTAATGGGAGGTTAAGCGGAGTTGCAGGGGATGTATAATTCGCAGGAGAAATGGGAACCGCCGCAGCGTTTAAGTTCAGCTTTGGGTTGATGTTCATGGTAGGATGATAACACTATCAATTTAACGCTAGTGGAGATTGGAGAGATAGGTTTGTGTGTAAGTGCTATGATATCAAGTGGAAACAGGAAATAACATGGAATGAGGTATAGAGGAAGTGGATTGCAATAAAATGATATAAAGTAGAATGAAATGAAGTGAGGTGAAGTGAGGCGAGGCGAGATAAAGTAAAGTAAAGTAAAATGAAATGAAGTAAAATGAAATGAAATAAAATGAAAATAAAGTAAAAAAGCAAAATGGTTCAGGATAATTAGTATTTTCCTGTTTTGTGGGTAAATGTATTGGTTGGCTGAAATGTCGGGGTTTGTGTTTTTTTTCTAAAGCTTCTGAGGTGTTTTATACTCTAGACGATGAATGAAAGAGATAGATCAATATCAATATTATTGAAATCCCCGAGGAGGTAAGCAGATAAATGCCAGGGAAATAATGTGCATGTGAATGGGAAGGCGCGACTATTTAATAATAAATGAAGATACTGATTAACTAAGTCTAATTAGGGCCCTAGTGCTATTAAAACGAAAAAAGTGAAAGTACAAATGAGTATAAATTAGGATGAAGTTTGAATGAAATGATATACAAAACATTTGATCTGGTTTGTTTGGAAATCAGAAAAATGGAAAATTACATAAAGAATAATGAAGTAGATGGATGTGTACATATACATGTATACGGAAATATAATAATAATACATTGCGTCTTACTGAACATATCCAGGAGTTATATATATCAAGATATATTATTGGTCTGCGGTGTCTGTGTGTCTGTGTGTATGCTCAATAAAGAGCCATGGCTGAACAAGATACAGATTTGGTAGCTGCTGGCTAATTAATAACCGGATCACAGAAAGTTCTGAACAACCTCACGGCGCGCTTATTAATTTAGACTAATTTAATTTAATTTAATTTAATTTAATTAAACTAAAATTATCGTAATCACCAGACAAAAAAAAAGACAGGCAGTAGAACCCGTCAAAAGAGCTATGCAAAATAGCACCAAGCATGGGCACTTGTGAGACAATAAGCCGGCCACCCAAGTGGTTGGCTGACCAGCTGTATAAACAGGGTGGCATGAGAGTTTATTTTTCTAGTTTGTATATATATATGTCCCACAGCTTTTTATTCATGCATGTTTCACTTGTAAACTCCCCTGAAATATTACTTCTCAGAAAGCAGCAGGCTAATAGGAATAATCAATCACTGCGTGGAAGACAAATGAAATTATACTACAATGTAGAAAAAGCTAAATTATGGGCACCCACCCACCTAGTTATCTATTTGTCTTTTGTGTATAATGATGATTGTATTTGTTGCAAAAAATTCCATCTGCTACATAAATATATACATATGCATACTTAAACTTACTCTATTATACTACAATATAAAGAGAATAAAGAAAAATTTTCACTTTTGCTCGCTCGCTGGCTTGCCCGTCCGTCCACACTTGACCTTACTTGGACACCTGTTGCATTCAGACTGCTTTTGTATGCTTGTGTCCCTTGAATGTCTCTTCCGCTCCTCCACTGGCCATGTTTGTTACCTCAATTACCCGGTTTCGGGATGAAAATTGCAAAGTTTAAGGTTCTTGCCCATGCGAATGAATGAATACCGAAATTTAAAAATAGTAGGTATGAATGAAACAATAACTGAGGCTAATACGCACAAAACAGAAGTAACAAGCGAAAAATAAGCTAATTTCCGCGCGCGCTGCGTGCTGTAACCTGTGTGTGCCTGCAGTAGCACGCGCGACCCTGCCGCTTATGTATCCCCATTAATAAAAATTAGTATTTTTCACTTCCATCCTTCATGTTTCTGCTTAAACGAGTAGGAGCTTAGCAGTATAAGCTTATTTTGAGCCATTACTCTATTGGGAAAAAAGAATGACCAAGAACAAAAAGGAAAGCTAATGGAATAAAATTCAAAGGAACGGGCAAATTAAAATAAATTGGAATAAACTAAAATAAAATGGAAACACGATAAAACGGAATAAAATAAGAAAAACAAAGGGAAAAGCCATTTTCGCCGCTTTTCCCTGTGTCTCACAATCGATGCCATATCCTGCTAAAACCATCGAAGACGATCAATTCCATTTTGACTCTGCAACCATGCCTTTTCTAGAACAAACGAACAAACTACAACATATACCAGCCTTTCGATTTGCGTGCGTGTCCATGGTTCACAAGAGCTCATTAACCATCAATCAGTTCCCCCTACATATATATAATACAGTTGGTTCATACATTGGCTTTACTCACTAAACTAATTTAAAAACCTAGCTGTTCAAAACTCAACCTAATCTCTCCAATATACATGGAAACGTAAAGCAGCGCAACGCAAAAAAAAAAAAAAAAAAAAAAAAAAAAAAAAAAAAAAGGAAAAAAAAGAGGAAAAGAGGAGAAAGAGAATAGCATTGTTTAAAGAAAAGTCAAATACGGTCGTACGGCAGGGCTGCAATGCCTCAAAATTACGTTCGCAATAATATTTTATCACCAAGGTCCGCCAATATCGCCACTCCGATATGTGACCGCGATGTTAATTTTCTGTACAGAGCTTGATTCGGCTTCTCAATCTGGATCCTCACACAACATCAGCATCAAAGAAAGAGCATAACAATGAACCAGCAACTCTGTGTCGAGCAGACCACTCTCAGAAAGTTTCTTCAAGCTTCAAGAACGACCAACGATAATCTAATAAATGATTTCTTTAGCAAGACCAAAAACAACCAAAAAATTTCAAATTCGCCTCCTGATTGTAAAGAGCTCATCAAATCTTTGAATCTGGAGACCTTGAAGCGCACCAATGTCTTGAAATATTGCGATTCTGTCTACGAGCAACTACTATCGCAGGAAGAGCAACAGAAAGGCACGATGTCTGATTCTACAAGTAACGGAAGCGGCTCCCTGTTCAACGGAAGAGTAAATCCATACAGTGAAGAAGACTACAACGACAAAATAAACAAAAACTTTGAGATTTCCAACAGTATGAAATACTGGCTATTGAACGAGTACCAAGTTGAGCAGATTTTGAATTCCGATAACTTGAAGAAGTTGACGAATAACAACTGCTTTGATTTCTCGAGATTCATGGGACAATAACGCGCTCGGCTCATACTCGATGCCGGCTTCCTTGTAAAATAATTGGTATCAGAGATTAAGTGATAGAATGTGGTGAATTTTACATATTTTTGTTTTTACATTTCCTAATAAATAACAATTGGCATATACAATACTACTTGTAATTTATCATTTCCGCGCGGTAGGCTTCCTTGTCCAGCTTTCACCAAAGTTTTGGCAATATGCTATGAACCTCGCATGCCAGCTAACTGGTTTGGTCTAACTTGGAAGTCCTAGAAATATAGATAGCATGGACAGCTTTTTCAAGCAAATTGGTTGTCAAACGACCACAGTCTTGGATTGATCTCCAAAAGCAAATAAATCATCCTATACTTGCAACGGATCTCCATATGTTGCATCGTATATATATATCTATACATATGCATATACATATGAATCGTAAATGGAAATAAGGAGAACAGTAATCTTGAAGATATATCATGAAAAATTAGTAACAGTAACAATTGTCTTGAGTACTTAGTGTAATTAGTTGCTAAAGACATTATAGAAGATCTAATCCGGCTTAATTGTCACTCCACCTCATGGCATGACAACATTACACAATACGTAAAATAGGGCTCAAGATCTTCATGTTTTGTAATCATTTTTGTTTGTAACGTTTCCTCTTTCAATGATCAGTCCGCTTCCTCAGGGATAACAATATAAGCCAACATGAGGCGGTGTGTGTAGATCTTGTTTATTGGGCATGAAAAGCATAATTTTAGTGGATATTATAGTTAAAATTATAAAGCCACAACAGATAAGATTTAATAATGTGTGCGCCTCTTCCCAAAAAGCGATAGACAAGCTTGAACAGAAAGCAAAAGATACCTAATCCTGCGTAGATTCACGTGCAAGAGCTGGGAGCTTAGACCAGTGTTCAGTAACCTTCATCTGTGTATTTTTCTTCCACCTTCAAGAACCGAAAGAACATGTTGAATAATTTGGCTCCATAGTGTGCAAAAAAATTTTGAACAAAAGCTGAATATCACAAAAGACGTTCGCTAGGTGTGTATGTGTGTTTCTAGTTCAAGTTCTATACAAGGACTCTCCAATACAAAAACAAAACATATAACATAATAATTCGAAAAAAATGGCTAAGCCAGTTCCTAAAACGTTGCAACAAAGAAAAGCAAATGCCAAATACTACAACAGTGAAAAGGAAAAAAGAGGCAAAGTTAAGGCTGCAAGTAAACAAGAAATGCCAATTTCTACAGGTTGGTTCGTTTTGATTGCATTTCTTATCGTTGGGGGTGGTCTTTTGGAGCTCTCAAGATTGTTCTTCTCCTAGATTAATGTGTCCTTATAAGAAAAGGACATTTTGATTGATGATTTAATATGGAAAATATTCTCTTGTATGGTCGTCAATCCATGTTTGAGATCTTGATGATCGAGTTAGCTGATTGGTTGAGCCATGAGAATTCATTGCTCATTTTCGTAAATGAGTCCGTTATGCTTTACTTACTTTGTTTCTTATCGTTTCAGTTCTTTCCACGCTTACCCACCATTTACTTATATACATATAAAAATGATTATAGATATTGTATTCAAGATAAATAAATAAACAGAAATTTTTATTTCAAAAGAATCTTGTAAAGAATATGAACATTGCGTCTACACTACCTGAGTTACATTTTTTTTTTAAAAAAAAAATGTTATTGTATTATATCAATTATATAATTTTTAAGTAAATAGTTGATTAGTTGAGATACTTATCATACTCAATGCACATGGTCTTAATTTACTATTTTTGAAAATATATTATGTCAGCTGGAATGAATGTAGTTTTAATTTTTTCTTTCTTTTTTATTTTTTTTTTTTTTATTTCAAGATGCTACCTTATTATTACCAATGTTCTTACTCTCTTTATGGAGCTACCGAACAACAATAAATATTGAACCTATCTATTCGAGAATGTGAACGTATTGCTTTTGTTCTCTGATTTGTTTTGGAGTTGGAGGTAAATCGTGAGAGTGCAAGTTGTTTCTCAATGGGTAAGTCAAACTGAATAAATGGTCAGTGATAGTTTCTGGAACAATATTCAAATCTTTGTAGCCTAAAGCACCGTGAGTAAGGACTTGATCATGGAATTCTCTTTCGATTTGATCTGGATTGATCATTGGCCACCAAACAGTTTGTAAAGCCTCTGCAATCTTTAAAGCTAATGGTTTTGGTAAGTTAATATTTCTGTAGTCAATCTTGGTAAATGGCTTAAGTAATTCTCTGATTTGACCCATGGTATATTGTTCAGGACCGTTCAATTCGTATAATTTACCTTGAGTAGAGTCATCAAACCCAATAAGTTCCAAGGCCTTAGCGACATCTAACACATAAGTAGGATATAAAGTCTCTCTCAAATCGTTAACGGTAAACAAAGTTTTTGGCTTACCCAACTTGTTGATCAACTTGTCCTCTCTTCCAAACATAGGACCTGGTCTAACAATAGTAGTTTCTGGTATTATTTCTTTGACAGTTTCTTCACCGATACCCTTGGTAGCATAGAAAATACTCTCGGAGTTAACGTCGGCATTGTAACTTGATACATGGATGTATCTTGGGACATTGTGATCTTTACAAAGTTGAGCAATTCTTCTGCTACCTTCAATGTTGACATCAGCCATGGAGAAATTTTTGGTGTTGGAATCAACTCCAATACAGTTGAACACAATATCGGAATTCTTGACAGAATCTTCAATAGACTTCATGTTTCTCAAGTCAAATTCAACAAAGTTGACAACACCTAAATCCCCGCAGACTTTCAAGAAACGTTTCTTCATATCATCTCTGTATGGAACAACAGTCAAAGTACCGTGTCTGGCCAATTTGCTGACCAAGTATCTACCCAAGAACGACGTAGCACCAAAAACAGTGGCAGTATAGCCTGTTCTACTAGAACGACCACCAGCACCAATAGAAATATTGGTCTTACCGTTCTTGGTAATGTTGATGTCGCTCTTCAAGATGCTGGTATAGATACTTCTTCTGGAAATCGTATTCAACTTCAACATTATATTATAGTAACTTATTTAGTTTTAATGGATGGACAGAATCTACTAGTACGATAGTGTTGCTGGAAATATAACGTAAAATTTGTTCAAGAAACGGTATAATAAATGCTTGGTGTTTACCGTATATTACATATTACTGTTAAAGCTTTCTACTGGCCCCAATACTAAAAAAATTTTCTTTTGCACACTCACAATCACTCACGTCTTGTTTAGCCTGATAATAAATAGACAAAATTAAAAAAAATTTTTTTGTATGATTTCTTATGCGCGCACAATCGCTGTATTTTTAATTTCTAAATTCTGGTTGGCTGAGAGAACTTCGCTAGCATCGTGCTTCTAACATGGAATAGGTTTCAACATGCATGAAATAAGGGTACAACAATATTAACTACATTTGGAAGTGATTATCTATTCTATAATACTATAGTACAATTAATTTATTTGTATAAACTTACACACACTGGTTAATCAAACTCTACTCTGTGCGTGAGAAAGTCTAGCGCCTCTTCATTTGACTCTTCGTCTTTGTTCATGCTTTCTTCCCCGATCCCATGCTCTTCCAATTTCTTGTCAAACATGCTGAATGAGAGCACGTCATGTGCCTCCTTGTCATCTACTGCTTCATCTTGTTTTTCAGAGAAGTTCACAACCCCAATATTTAGCTCGCACGCTGGTCCAGCTTCTCGCTTAAGCAGGCCTAAAACAAATTTCTCCCCTTGTTTTTCTTTCTTCTTCTTCTTCCCGTCATCATCGAGCATTGTTATTGTCTTTTTGCTTTGCTTTTTATCTTTCTTATTTTTTTTGTCAGGCATATTAGCAGATCTGATCTTTACCACAAAGTCTTCCTCTTCACCGCTATTGTCATCTTCAGTCTCATAAAGCAACTGAACTTTCCTTTTGGTTTTTTTGGTAATCTTGCTGTTAGTTTGCTTACTGAGATCTTCACTTCTTCTTTGCTGTACATCCTTCGCCAAATGATCCTCTTTAAAATAGGAGACAAGAATTTCATAACCTAATACTATCGTCGCATAAATGGGCATTCCAGTGTTGTCATCCATTTCACTCTCTGAAATCTTGACTATGTTATAAATACTTGAATCCGTGATTTTCCCAAATATGGTATAGTTTCCATTTTCCAAAGGCATTGGTTTCAAAGTAATAAAAAACCCATATTGCGTTAGATCCATTTTATCAGCGATGTTTCCAAAACACAATAAACCCCTTTTTGTGAATCTTAATCTCGGATTGATTTCTTTCTTCAAATGTAAATGCAGTCCAGGTGTCCCATGGTTATCATTTTCTTGCCCACAATATACCTGAACATATTCATTCTTTATAAACTTTGAAATATCAAATTTCTTATATTTTTCGTCATGGAATTGATCTAGGAACCAACGAGTAGTTTTAGGACATTCTCTACACCACAATTCTATATTTATGTCTCCGTTGCTAGTATTAAGGCGTATTTTTGCACTTGTGGATGGTTCACCCATATCTTTTATTTATGCTTACCGATGGTGATCTATTATGGACAATGTATCTTTATCTGTGTTATTCCAATTGCACATTTTATTCAAGAGAATTGTTTTGCATCTCAAGTTTATAAACAGATTTTCTCTAGCATTTTCTTGTTTGTGCTTTTTTTTTTTGCTTCTCTTTTCTATTTCTTGCGTACAATACTCGTCCTCTACTCACGGATTGTTAGCCTTTTAACAGAATACTCAAGAGATCTCGATTGAAGATCTTGCTTACTCTTGCTCCAAATATTTTGCCTAGAAAAGTCAAATTTTTGAATATATACATTCATTTATTTAGAACTATATATTAATTTTTCTTCTCTACCTTTCTTCTGAATAATGCTAATCCCAATTTATCTCGTCTTTAAAACATTTGGCTGACTCGGGAACCAGTAATTCAGCATCAACAGCTTCGAACTCTTTCACATATTCACTATCGTACATTTTTAAGCCGGCAATACCTAGACTACTATGATACAAATCGGGTTTATCATCATGATTATTTTTCCCAAATCCTCCAATCAACTCATCTTGCGTTATATTCAAAAGATAATAATCGCATGCTTTTTTATGAATAAGAGTCTCAAATTTCAAAATCTTCAAACTTCCGATAACCCAAAACACGTAGCACGTATCAGAAATTTTGTTTTCTCTACCATTGAATCCACCAAGATCACTAAATGATAAGTGCGCATTCTCGTTGAAATCTTCTAAATTATACTCGTTCAACCAGTATTGTCTATGCATTAACCAGTTTAAATGCTTTTGCAATTGAAACTTGGTAGATATTTCTTGAAGGGCGAAATCATAGTTTAATAATTTTAATGACGCTATAGCACAATATGTATAACCAGCATGCAGCTCATTCAGTGGGGTTCCAGAAAAACCACCTGAAAAATTTTGACATTTCTCTATATACGTGGTTAACTTTGTAACATCTATGTCATATTTTATTTTTAATTCATCTGGCAATTCATCAATTTTCAAAATCTTTCTGATTGCGCAGACCACATAACACATTCTCATATCAGAATCCCCAAATGGCTCATCTCTAATGTCTAGCATTGGAGCAAACGCACCATTCTTCAACTGGCATTTCTTAATGTATTGCATGATTTTAAATCTATTTATTCGTTTTGTCATGGTATCATCTTTCAACATCAACAACACGCATAATCCAAAATATGTAGCTGGTAAATTAGCAGGGTCAAAACTTTCCTTGTTTATAAAATTGTAATTGCAATTTTCTTTATCTTCCTGTTCTTGGAGATCATGTGTTAAAGATCCTCGAAAACCAGTTCCCTTATAATGCTGATACACCCAATCTATTATCTTTGACTTCTTTAAAGGACAGCCCTTATCTATAAGATCCATTTTATTTAGGATACACAATCCAAAAAGTCCAAAATAGCATAATGACAATTTATTAGAATCCCTCAGTTGGACCGAAGATGGTAAAATATTAAGACACATTTTAAAATATCTTACATGTTTATCTGTTGCGAATTCTAATTTCTTGTCATTGCTAATGTATCTTTGAAAATTAGAATCTTCATCGAGCACTTCAGGGATAGTCTCCGGTAACTGAGTGATGCTAGTATTATCAGTCATAATTAATATTCTCAAATACCCGCTTCTCTATATTTTGCTACTTTCCATTACTTAAAAGAATAATGTCAAAAAACACTAATGATTTTTGATTTATGTTGAGAATTATTGAAAAATAATGATGATTATGTGTTCCAAAGAATACTGAAAAGTTTTGTTGTGAGCCCTGTGTCTACTAGTCCTATGTGCTAATAATTTCTTTTTTCTTCACACCAAATCTTTTCTCTTCCGTCGCCTACTTGTATTGACGACGAAAGTGGCGACTTTTTACAGCAGTATTTCTAGTATTCAGCTAATCTTCTTATATTGATTTAAATGAAAAGATTGGAATATAGTCCTTTTGATACCTAATTGAGTATACTCGCAACATTTTAGATCTAAAATAAATAGTAACTATAAAATAACTTATTAATATATTCTTGAAAGAACAGAAATGGCAGACGCTGAACAATTGGCTACACAATTCAAGGAATTATTTCTTCAAAAGCATTATCAGCAATGCTTGAAGCTTCTTCCAAGTTTAAAATTAGAATTAGCAAAGCATGATCTATTAATACCTAATTTAAAAAACCCAAATGTAAGAGAAGGTGACTTATTGATCACTAGGTCCATCTTAGAAGCTGGTGCATTACTGGCTATTTACATCTCTGACTTAAATAAGTTCGAAAAATTAATAATTGAGTTGAAACCATTTTACGATATCCATACTGAATTCTTCCAAGAGAACAAGTCTGCTAACCTTAATAAATTATACAGTTTATATTTATTGTTATTGTTAACTAAGGGAGAATTAAGCGAATTTTACACAGAAGTTTTAAAGTTAAAACAAATAATTCCGAATATCGAACAGGATGAATTCTGCAAATATCCAATAAACTTAGAAAAATCATTGATGGATGGTTCATACGATAAAGTTTGGAAATTGATCAACCAAAATAATACAATTCCTGAATTTAAGCATTTTACTAACGATTTGATTCATACTTTAAGATTGGAAATCTCTGAGTGCTTATTAGTGACATACAAGACATTATCTGTTCAACAGGCTAAAATATTATTATTCTTTGAATTTGAAAAACAATTATTGGAATTTATTAATAAAGAATTTAGTAATACTTGGTTGGTAAAGAACGGTTACATTTATCCTACTATTCAAGATAAAATTATTGAAAAGGAGCAAGAAGATGAAGACGAATCCAATACTAATCAATTCATAATTAAAAGCGTGTTGCAGTATGCTAAGGATATGGAAACTATTGTATAGATTTAATTTATTTCAGTATTGTTGGATTTCATTATTTGAATGAGCTGCTTAATTTAAGATAAGTCTATGGAATGAGAGCGCTTGTAAGAATACATACTAAATTTGAGAGAATTTATAATACTTCAAAAGTATATGTATATTCGACATTATATAAAAAAAAAGAATTATACCATCAATTGTCAGTTTTTAAATAAATTTTTTGGTTGTATTTATATTAAGTGGGTAGTAGCATACATCAATTAACTATAATAAGCCAAATTCTTTTTTGATACCATTGCCAAATCTTTCTAAACCAAGTTTAACATCCTCCAGAGAGCAAGCAGCATAAGTACCTCTGAAGAAAAGGTATTCTTGATGATCCAGATTTTCTGGAACTTCTTGTGGAGGATCAGTCTGACCACGGGTAATAAACCATGAACCAGGAATCATGAAAGAACCTATTTCTTCAGAAGTATCATAGATGGCTTTTTCGATAGCTAATGGATCTTTCAAGGTTGGATGAGCACTAGCTTTGATCTTGAATGTGAAAAACATACCAGCGACAGGCGGTAAGAAGCTGACGACTTCAGATGGGAAATACTTGTAAAGAGAGTCAATAGTAAGATCTCTTTTGTAAGTATATTCCTTCCTGAGTTTCATCAACCAGTCTAAATAACCTTCTTGACCCCAGTGGTTCAAAGTTCCTGCTATTATACTAGAAGAAAAACCACTTGGAGTTTGTGCCGAGACTTCATGTAATCTTAACAATCTTTCAATGAATTTGGATTGAGCAGTAATCCAGCCAATTCTCGATCCAGGAGCTAAAGTTTTACTAAAAGAATCTAATCTTAAAACTCTACCTTCGGTGTCGATACTTAGGAAACTCTTGACTAAGGAGTTAATAAATTCATCGTAGGATTCAGTTTCATGTGACTTTCTTGCATTGACATCTTTAATGTATTCTTCCATTTGAAGGAAGTAGTAAGGCTCATCTTCAACAATGATGATGTCATGCTTACAACAGATGTCATAGATTTTCAATCTTCTTTCATTTGGTAAGCAGCTACCAGTTGGGTTTTGGCCTGTTGGAACAGTGTATATCAATCTTGGTTTGTGCTCCCCTTTCCAATTGTCCAAAAGCTGTTCCAACTTTTCTGGAATGATCCCATAGTCATCCATAGTAATTGGGAAAGTGGTAACACCTTGAGCATTGGCGGCTTCTAACGAAGACGAAAAAGCATATTCTTCAACCAAGATAACGTCTCCACGGTTACAAAAGGTTCTCAAAACATTATCCCAGCCCTGAGTGTTACCAGTGTTAACTAAGATATCCCAGTTTTCATATTTGACTTTATGAATTATTTCAGTGTGTTTTTTCAAGAAAGAAAGTAATTCAGGGTGGCCTTGAACGTTACCATATTGCAAGCTTCTAGCCAAAGGAATAGACATACCATCGTTGGTGGTCTTAGTAATATCAAAAATAGTCTTTTCAGAATCATCTTTAGGGGTGTAACCTACACCATTTTCAAATGGAGCCTTTGGAGATTCTATGGTGATTTTGTTCCAAGGGAAATAATCTGAATGTGGTAAACCACCACCGAGGAAAATCAAATCCGGTTGACCGTAGAACTTAAAAGCTGCTTTCAATGGGTTTTCTCTACGAGATTTAGATTCGATAGACAAGTGATGTTCTAAGTTTTTGGCTAACATATTGTCTATATTGGTTGGTAAATAATAATTCGTTATATTTGTTATAATAATAATCAATAGTAGAAATAATCTTAAAAAAATAAAAAAAGAATAAAAAATAAACAAATAAAAAAAATAAATAAATAAAAGTATGAATTCAAAAGAATAGCAGATCAAGATGTCTTTATATTACACATGAAATCAAAATGTCTTACTAATTCCCAATTATTAAATTTATACTGTAATACATACATAAATGATGTATATTTCGGGCCTGCCACTGCAGAGGTTACAAGAAAGAAAAAAAAAAAAAAAAAGAAATACACACATGAATACCCGAGGAAATATAGGTGAAATTTTTCAAAACAAAGAGTCATCGACCCTCCTTAATCAATGAAATATTCAGCATGCAAAGGCTTAACTACTAAAACC
Organism: Saccharomycopsis schoenii; assembly: GCA_010994365.1. Classification (NCBI taxonomy): domain Eukaryota; kingdom Fungi; phylum Ascomycota; class Saccharomycetes; order Ascoideales; family Saccharomycopsidaceae; genus Saccharomycopsis; species Saccharomycopsis schoenii. The sequence goes on along the minus strand of JNFU01000003.1, from coordinate 658,998 downwards.
CCAGATATAGATAGTAAGCACCAAAATCTGGTGCCGCATTTCGCAACTTCTATTTTGTAGCTATTTTTTTTCTCTATTATTTATTATACTTTTTTTTCCTCGGCAAAATTTCTTCTTTTAAACAGTTTTTCGCCAGAGATGGGAAAAATGCCGATACACCGGATAGTTATGGCTATTCGAGGCAAGCTATTTTGGGTTTTAACAGCTTGTGTTACAACGGCAGAAATGTTTCGCTGATTTACTCTTATTTCAAAAGAGAAATCAGCTTCATACACATCATTTATTAAGTGATAATACTATGGCGTAATCTAATTAATAATCAAAATTCAAATATGTATCAGTAAAAATATCCACAGAAATTTCAATGGTATGGCAGTTCTGTCGATTATCAACCACGTAAAGCCGAAACTTCATCACATAGTTATCCGTTTTAGCCTTCTGGATATCAAAGCCTAATACGTATTTAGGTCTTCCACTGATAATCCTAGGTTCGTCAGTAATTGCTTCATATATATTCATAACCTTATATCCTTTGGAAAGTTCAAATCTATTTCGAAGTATATAAAATCTGATGATGGTGATAACACCATAAGCATCTATTCGAAGATGACAACTAATACAGATACATCGTGAATTAAAGTTAAGCACATTAATGGATTATCCAAAATCGAAACTAATTTTTCAGAAAACTCCGTCATCCTCTTTATTAATTAAAGAGTTGTCAAACCAGCACTATCTTCGGATGCGTCCACAATACTGGCTTCCAGCTTCAGCTAATATCAGGAGATTTCCAAGGATATGTAATGAGGTTTGATTACATTTTGCTTCTTAGATGCTTACCAATATTAAATAAATTCAATATTAAAGAAACTCTTAGCAATGCGGTGATTGTTGATAAGATCGGTCAGCATCAGGAAATAAAGTTTAAAATGAGGAGGATGCATGCAGACGAGCGTAAAGCAAATTATATTCCAGTATATTCAGATTGCTTAAAACACTATCCTTATGATAATTCTTGTGACGAATACAGTTATGAACTCGGATTCTATCTAATGAATGGTACTAAATTCAAATTCCGTATTTGAAGAGTGGGTTTCACGAATTATCAAATAAATATTTTATAAAGATTGATGCAGATCACGAGTCGGCAATTATGAGTGATAAATTTTTAGAGAATGTCAAAAAAGTTGAAAATAGTTTGAGCATCAATTTCCATTTATCTCATTTTATGCCTATTAATAATCCTCAATTCTGCAATTTCAAATTCAACAAGAGAAAAATCTCTTTTTTCACATATAATTGTACCTTCATCAACAGTTGGAATTATATTATTGTCTTCCATAGTACTGATATAAGAATTATACCCTTCAAATGCAGAAAAAGAACGTTTCAACTGTAATTTAAATATATATCCATCCGTTAGTTTCTTCTCCAAACTATCGTTATCAACTCTTTTCTAAATCCAATTGTGTATAAACCCTATATTAAAAAAAAAAATATGAGAATTAACTGAGTGCGCAATCAAAAGATACAAATAATCATAATGTGGATTAATTACAGTCAAGTTCTTTTGATTAACTCCAAAGCCCCTAAATCTAGAAGTTAAAAGTTCAATTGATTTTGTATGGTCCATATATAGCAGATTACTAAACCATATTCAAAGTTTGTGAATACGCGTTATCTGAAGGTTCGGCACTAGAGTGATATACTTGTTCACTTAGCTTACCATTCCTTGGGATAAATATAGGGAATCGAGTGCTTGAAATAGATCTGTTGAATCTCGGAAATACCGATACAATCGAAAAACTTCAAATCTTTAATTGAAGCTTTTTGACGCGAGGGATCTGATAATCTCTCTCAGTTATCAACCATTCGTATTTCCACATCAAGCCATAGCGCCTGAATCATATCTTCGAAGTTTGCCTTACAGTACTCACTTGAGTTGTCATGAAAACTAGCTTGTTCAGCTTCACTCATTGTTGCTCTGAGTATAGACACATATCGGCGAGGATTATGAAGTATAAGTCAGAAAGAAAACAGAAATCTCCTCAGATGTTTAATTTAAAATTTCTGAATGAAAATAAGGCAACCAAAATAAAATGGATTATCAATCATAATATCAAGCATATCCTCAAAAATCCTACTTAGACCTTATATTAATTTGCTTGTTGATTATCATATTAGAAGAACTTATGCTACATACCTCTTCGATAAAGGACCTCATCTAAGGGTAAACGATTAATACTCTTCACAAGTCTGCTTCATGTAATTCCATAATAAAAAATGGTTACAGTAATAAAAATAAAAGAAGATGGAAAACTGGATTGGCATCACTTACTATCAATGTTTGGGTTGCACACGTCGCCTTAGTTTTCTACTTTCAATGGCCAACTTTCAAAATGATTCATTTTGATAAGACAATAATTAGACATGATCTGATTACATTAGAATGCAAGATCTCTATTGAACTGGAAATTCATTAATTTTTGTAACTTTCAAAAACCAAAATAGAGGAGTAAAATAATAATTTTTTACAATTTCTTTTTGCTTTATATTTGATGGGTGCCTGTTGACATAAATTTCAATTGGTATTTCTGGGTATGATTATAATATCGATCTCTATTTTATTCAACTTTTTGACTATAGCGTGCTCCGTTATTATGTTGGTTACTCGCGAGTATTTTTTTGGTATATGCATATATTTTTTTGCTTCTCTGCCATGAAATAATGGTAATGGATAGATGATATATATATATATACTGACATAAAAATTGGATAAGTCTATTCAAACGATATATAGTGACATAATTAACAAAAACCGTGAATAAAAAATCGATTAAATCTGTTAATAGGGCATACTATAAACGTTTTGCTGTGAAAGGGTACTCTGTATATTATGATTAAAGCAAAATACGGAAAGCTAGCCGGTTGCTTAATAAAAACCTTGAAACTACTTGGTGATGAGCCCATTACTAAGAATAATATATTGGCACCCTCACTAATAGATAACGATTTAATGAATGAAAAATTATTCTTGAAACAATATAGGGGTTCCCAACTCATCCATGATTCCGAATTTATGAAGTTCATTACTAAGAACTGCAAAAATGCTAATGAATTATTCGAACCTCTATACAATGACAGAACTATGACAAAAGTATTGCAGCTGCAGAATATCAAAACAAAAAAAGACAATACCAAATTGAAGAATCAAATCACAATGGCTTGTAAGCCCCGCAATCTTAATAGCCAGGTTTTATTTTCAAGAATAGAGAATAGATTATTGCAAATTTACAACTTTTATGAGAATTTCGTGCAAAAGAAATTGCTGGTAACAGAAAACTATAATTTATTAAATGAGATCCAACCTAATTCAAAATCTAAGGAGAATAATTTCCATTTAAAGTATTCTAAAAGGTTGTTTCAGTTATTCAATGATAAATCTGCAATAACAATTTTTTTTAAATTGAAGAATCCAAATATATCTAACATAGAAATTATAAAGTTCTCGGAGGATTTGAACCGCTTGAATAACCAATTGATAACCATAGGAAAAAGTTTCCAAAAATCTAAGTCTTGGTTATCCAAAGATTCGAATGATAAAAAATCCACTACTGATGATGAAATTGAACAAAATTTAGTAAGGTATAACTTACATAAACATGAAAAATTTTTCAAGTTGAATAAGTTAGATGAGTATACTTTGTTGCATGCCTTAAAACTATATGAGTTTAAAGACATGAATGGATTCAAAACTTTTGAAGATTTACAAAATGCTCTACAGAAAAATTCCGATTCTTCCCTAATCAAGGAAAATAAAAATAATTTCATATTCGACTATTTTTTTGATGAGATTAAAGAAAAATTTTCAAATGCAATAAAACATATAACATATGATCACTACAATAAAAATTATAATAATAATCCAAACAGCAATTTAGACTCCAAAAATATACGATTATCTGAAGTGTCAGTACTTAGGTCAATCATGAAGAATTATTATTCAATATCTATAAATTTTCCTGTCAATAACAATAATAATAATAATCAACAACTATCTCAGTTTTATAAACTACTAAATGATAACCAAGATTTATTGGAACTTCTTTTCACGCAAATCAATTATAAAAAGATTCCACAGTTCTTAAATTTAAACCTTTTAGAATTTATAAAATCTAAAAAAGAATCAGAAAAATCAAGAACTTTAATTAAACAGATCTCTCAAAATGGGGATGATAATCAAGTCAATGATATAAACAAAAGCACAAATTTTTTTGAATATTTGGCGGCTCATGATATTACATTAATTAAAAAACCGAGCTACAAAAACTGTATATATTTTTACAAACAACAAAATAAAGGATCAAAGGAATGAACTTCTTAAAAATCTTGCATTATTCATTCTTTTATGTATCTATATTAAAATATCATGTGATCAGTACTTTAATTTCTTCGTAGGTGAAGTTCTAATATATTTGATGACGGTATCATCGTTGAACATTTCCTCAATATCTTGATATTGTTCATTCAATAAATCAACCATAGGTTTGCGCTTACTAATGACCAAACTCTCCCGTACATTGCTTCGCCTGTTAGATAGTTCCTTGATACTCTCGCTTTCATATGACTCTTCTACTTCATCATTTATATCAATGATATGAAACTCATCTTCTTCACTTACTTCTGCTTTACCGCTGCTTTCTTCAGATTCGTTTTGTTCAACATGTTTTTTCTCAAGTGCTTTTGAAATTTCAGTTTTTTCCTCTTTAGCATCTTTTGTTTTATAGATTTCAGTATCAGGACCACTTTCTTCTGATCCATCTACCACAACTATTTGGTCATACTCAAGTTCTTTTTGTACCAAATTCACACTTTTATATGCAATACTACTTTCACCAATTTCTTTATTTTGTTCTTCACAAAACTCTCTGTTTGATTGTAGCACAATAATATCTTCTTCTATATCTTCTATATCTTCTTTCAAGTTTCTACCATCCTTTCTCATTAGCTCTCCATTATCTATATGCTGGAATAGAGTAGAATCATTGCTGGTACTTTTAACTTCATTATAGTCCGACTCCTTTAGTAGATCAGTCAAATTTATTCTGCTTTTTGCCTTATAAACTGATAGACTATTAAAACCTCTTGATAGCTTTTGTTTCATTACAACATAATCTTGTGAGTTGCCACTAGTATCTCGTAGTATTGATTCTTCTTGAGATTCTTCATAATCACTTTCTGCGTCACCTGTTGCATCATCATTATTTCCTTTTACGCTATCATTCTCTTCAACGTATCCCAGATATTCAAAAGCGCTATCCGCAAAATCATTATTAATTTCAAAATCTTCGTCAAATACTGAATAATTGTTTTTCATCAATTTAATTTTCTGTAAAATTTTATTATCTTCCAGTTTAAAAGGATCACGGGTGCTCTTCTTTGCAGTAGGACTATTTGTGATATCACCATCATCATATACATCATCTGCAATTTCATCATAATATTCATGACTGAATAATTTATAGCGATTCTGCTGGTACTCGTCATTACCATACTTATCATTTCTTCTCAGCGTGAAATACAAATCTTTCTCAGCTGATTGTATATTCCGAAATTCTTCTTGGTCTGTATTTTCTTTGCTTCTAAGTATACTAGAATCAGGACTATATATAAGACTTTTCCTCTGTTTATAGAATTTTAATATTTGAGATTTTTTATTTGGAGATTCTGAGTTATTCTTATTCTGTATTATTCCCCCGTTCTCCAAATATCTATCGTGAACATCACCTTCCTCTTCCTCACTGTGAAATCCATCACTGTAATATTCGACTTTCTTAGATGCATTTGTCCTTATGGATCTTAAATGACCATTATCTTGAATTATTTCTATATTTTCTAAGTCCACTACGTCACCTTCGTCTTGAATGTTGGAATACTTTTCTATGATGTTACTCCATTTTTGCTTAAATTTTAGATCCAACTTTTCCTTGGCTTGCTTGTACTCTTCTGATCTATACATGTATTTTTAACAACAATAATAATATCTACTTCCCAATATGAGTCATGGTTTATTTCTTGAACAAACTAGCATTTACTGTAGACTCAATTTTAGAAGCACATCATAATTGTTTTTGTTTACTGTTTTTATTTTTAAAGCTGTTGTCCTTTTTCGTTTGTGGTTTAGCAGAAGTACGCGCATTTTTTTTACTCTTACACCATATTAATTATTGTTGCATTTCATGCAAACATTTTATTTATTTAAATTTATATAAAAATATATCTCATTTAAAAGTGCTAAAACCTAGCTAGTTTGGTTCTTCTCATCTTTTATTACTTGTTCAACTTTCCCAACAGATAATGGAGAACTTATATTAACCGGAATAAATTTCTTTGGTAAAGAAACTCTGCTAAATCTACTCTTTAACTTTTGCATGAATAAAGAAATATCTAAGTATTTGGTCAATGCAATCTTCGGAATATTACTTATGTAATGTTTGGGATCTAGTTCGACATCCAAAGGATCTTGCGTATGACAACCTGGAGAGATGTACATTTTAACAGAGTGTTTCTTTTGATTCGTTACTGGATTCACCATTTCGTATAGCTCAAACACAATTTGTGATAGGTAATCCAACTCAGGTAATGCATTTCTCTCGATAGTTAATGGTAATTTCAGTTCATAGATAATGTTTAACAATGTGTATATATGTGATTCCTTAGTAAAATATGCGATAGTCTCACTCTCTGCAGATTGGGAAATATGTTCAATATCATAAATAATTTGTTTGGCAAGCGGTAATGATGTTAATAAACCAATATCTAATTTTTCATTATTTTCAATACCATACTCTTGTGGGCACACAAAATCAAATAATACTTTGGTTAATTTATAAAGCTCTCGGAGTTCACTGAAACTTCTATCATCAAAAGTTGAAGAGTTGGCATTAGAAATATTTTCCTTCTTCAATACCCAACCTGCATTATGAGCCATAGGAAGTGATGTTGGAGATGAAGATACTGATGATATCTGCTTATTCTGTTTGACTTGGTGGCCTCGAGAACTAGTTACACTTGCAGTACTAGCGATCCCAATAATGTTAGATGTACTGGAAGATGCAGAACTATGGCTATTGTTACTGCTTGACGGCAATTGAAAGTTATTCATTGCCAACACATTAATAGGGTAAGTGTCACAAAGAACAGGGGATTTAAAAAAATTCTTAGAGTATTTCAACAAGTCAGCATGTTTTTCAGGATCCAAGTCTTCGTTGACAGGAGGCTTAAATATATGTTCTAAGAACTCTCTGTTATGTAAGGCATCAAATTTCATGGTATCATACAATTCGGAAATCTTTGAAGGGTCTACTTTTTCGAAAGTTGAAAATTCTTTAAATAACTTATCCCATCTTTCTTTGAACAAATAGGCATCTTCTGAACAGCACCAATTAGATTGTAATTTATCCAAATTATGATTTGCTTCGGCCATTTCAAAATTATATTCCATGATTTTCTGATGGTAATTCATCAATTCAACAACTCTCTTGGTAATATAATAAGGATCTGGATATTTAGGGGGCCATGAGAATTGTCTAGGGGGCTCAATACCTTGTCTAAGTAATGGCTTGATTTTCTTTTTAACCTTATCCATTAAATCTTTAGCAGCATTAGAATCATCCAATAAATCTTTTCTAATAGTAATGAAATTATCTGGTAGTTCATCAACTTGTAAGAAAGAACATGCCCATAATTGAGCAGACAATACAACCCTTCTTTCACTACTGCTGTACACTTTAACGTTCTTCAAAGCGTCTTTATTGAAAAGTTCGGTATTTTGTCTTGTAGTTTCTCCTAAGTCACAAGCTTGGTATTGTGCAGAATGTGTAGGTTCACCACCCCATTTCAAAATAAATTGAATTTTCTCAATTTCTTTATTTTCTTTATCAAAGACAGGTTTCAATTGAATCTTCGTACCTGGTAGATGTATTTTCTTTTCTAAAGTTGTCCTAAGGATGAATAGTTTTTCTGGGGTTTCCAATTTTTGCTCTTCTGCTAACTTAATTGTCTTCAATACAAATTCCAAATCCTCTACCTGTCTAATAATGACTTCTTCTCTATGCTGCTTTAACAAGGATAAGAAGATAGGAGACGTAAAAGAATATTTAATTTTCTGTTTTGGAGTTCTATCCGCATGTCTAATAACAGATATTGATCCTTTAAAAATCCAATTTGATTTATCATGATTACTATTCAGTTGGGTATTGGTACTACTAGAAGTAACACTGTTTCGAGATGGAGATACAGGAAAAGAATATTCGTGGTCATCAATATTAGATGATATCTCTGAATGTATATCCTTCAATTCTACTTCTTCGATATCATGCAAATTCATGTCATCCATGATTTCATCTTTGTAAGGACTGTGTTTCTTGAAAATATCTCTAAGAATTTGAGCACAATCATCATAATATGCGATATTATCTTTAACAAAAGAGAATCCATTAACATCAATAACGTAGCTTTGGTTATTGGCTCGAAGAATATCAAACCCACAAATTGTTTGATCAAAATAACTACTGACTTTTTTGGCCATATCTTTCTCTTCATCACTTAATTGGGTAACGTACCTTAGTTCCTTCCCTTTAGTGTTCCTTCTGACAATACCATCTACCACAGGAGATTTACGTGTCTCCGCATGGCAATAATTCGGACCAACTGTATAAGCTTTAACATCTTCTAAGTTATCCGTATCCATAAATTGTTCATATATAAAAGAGCCACTAGTTCTAATCATGGATAATCCAGGATCAAATTCACTGGATTTGTTACCCACTTTACGAAACAAACGACGTCCCCCACCGCCTTGACTAGAATGGAAATATATGTAAACATTATGATCTTCACCGTCGACAGGTTTTTCAACAAATGGTTTTCTCATGATGGCTCCATCAACTTCCAAAGTGTCAGCATCCGACATTTTCCAATTTGGTTCTTTCAGTTCATCAACATTCACTTTCTTACTGATTAATTTCTGTTTAAGTTGGTCAGAGATAAATGTACCTGGACCACCATCTCTAGATATTTCTAATCTGTAGGGAGTTCTTACGCCGGAAGCTTCTAACAATCTCAAGCATAGTCTTCTATCCCATAAGACTTTTTGCATGACAAGATCATTGATAAGAAATGGTTTTCTCAAGTTTGCATAATCTATGGCTTTATCTAATGGAAATCCACTAGAAAAAAATGATATCAAGAAATCGCAGCTTGGCCATTCCTCAATCAGTTCATCTAAAATAGATTTTTCACCAAATATCACGGTTTCAAATTCATTAAACTTAATTAATCTGTTGAGAATTTCTCTACAAGGTTTGCTTAGGACCTTTGCATCCATTGCACAGATTCCTATTTTACCGTATTTTCTCTTCTTTGTAACCGCGGTAGCGGTAGATGTCATGACGGGAGTGGATAAGCCAGATAATGTACCTGATTCTTCATAATTATGAGCAACTAACAAGCTGCCATTATTAGAAGTATGGCTAGTATCAGCAGCATTCGCAAAAGCATTATGACTGTTGTTGTGGTTACTGTTATTTCCCGACGACGATGATGATACATAATGATGTGTGATAGTGTTGCTTGAAGAATTGCTGAGGATAGAACTGTTAGAATAACTGCGGCCAGCAGAAGATAAATTCAAATTCTCATCTAAGTCTTCATTTCCCAATAATTTCCCAGGTTTTATATTAATGTTTTTATTGTTCTCAGAAGATGAAGCTACCGGGGAAAACTTCTCCAAGTCCGGAGCAATTGTGGCCATCACTTTTCTAGTGGTTTGATCAATCTCCTTGTTGGCCATTTGATGTTTTTCGATTTATTTACGGTTTAATTAGTCAGTTAGTCTAGCTATCGATATTTGAATATCTATCAAAACTCTTAATATCGACAAGTTGGGTTCATTGCATTGATTAATTGGAAATGGTCTGCTTTTCCTTTTATTTTTTTTCCTGCAAAATAGATTTCTGAAAGCCCTCTGATTGAAAACCGCATCTGCGCAATAGATCGATAGTTGAATCACTGCTCTAACTGATGAAAAAAAAAAAGATATAAAAACAGTGAGTGGTTAGCAAAACGTGCAGAATCTTCCCCCTTAATAACATTATGCTGAAAAAATAGAATTTTGGCACGTTTTCAATAATAGTTCCAATGCTATTAATAAGTTGACACGATCATAAAAATAATGATTGGCCAGTTGTTGTAAATGCTTTTTAATTTATGTGCATGAGCTACTTATAAAGCCAAAGTGTCAAAGCTGTTCAACCTATTAGTTTACAAGTATATGCGCCTTATTTGCTGTAGTCATCTTTTTTAAAGTCTATCAGATCGTTGTATTGTATAAACATTAATAATATCCCATAAAATTCTCATAGACGAATTAATTTTATGAATAGTATGATAAAATGAAACCATAAAACTATAAAATAAGAGAAAATTGAAAAGAAAAACTAGTTAAAAAACCCAAATAATAAATTATAACAAAGAATAATTCATTATAACTTCCAACTATCATTGTCTAATTGAATAAATAAATCAATGCCATACAGATCATTAATTATCTTCTCACACCTCTTTTTCAAAATTGTAGAATTTTCACCATCGGCATACGTCAAGTGTATAAACCCAATCAAATGAGTCTTTCCATCATCTTCTTCATCGTTAGAACCCATGCCTGCATGACTGTGTCCATGACTGTGTCCACTGCAACCTCCAGAGGAAGCTACTTCATCTTTCCATATCTTTACGTTCGTCACATCAACAATTCCTTCCACTTCGTATAAATCGTTCAATAAATCACGTACCAAAGATTCATGATCGTTGTAATTACTATATTTTGTCTTTAGTTTTGAGGACGACGAGTCAGGTAACACAAGTAACAAGTTCACGAATGATGATCTTAGAAGTGGTATACACGATATAAGGATCAAGAAAATGATGAAGAGGGAAGATATCGGGTCAAGTATCTTGAAACTTGGGAAAAATTTAAGAAGTAGTGTAGAAACGATCACCCCTGCTGATCCTAAAGTGTCGGCAAGAATATGCAAAAAAATGCCATGATCATTATCTGAGGATGAAGAATGTGATTTAGTGGGTTTACTGGATGAATCAATATTGGAATCATCATTATTAATGTTATTCAACGGCTGAATGAACGGTGCATGTGAGCAATCCGCGTCATGATGCTGGTCAGAATGGCTACTCTCATGAGAGCATGACTGACCGTTCGAATGGCCGTGCGAATGTCCATGGGAGTGTCCTTCATCATCCTCATGACCATGGTTAAATGCAAAAATACCAACCAAGTTGACAATTAACCCCAATATACTAACCACCAATAATTCATTAATATTTCTAAGTTGCACAGGATTCATCAATCTATGCACTGATTCAAAAAAAATATCCTGAACAATAGATAACAATAGGATCCCGTTCACAAAAGCCGCTAATGTTTCCACTCGGGCCAATCCAAATGGATACTTTGAGATCAAATTGGTATCGACAGCGGTGCTTTTCGAAGCACTTATAGTTGGATAAAATGAAGATCTGACCCTTTTGCTAGCAAGTTTTGCGAATAAGCCAATAGCTAAAGAAGAGCAATCAAGTAGCATATGAAGAGAATCAGAGAATAACCCAAGAGATTTTGAACGAAAAGAGTAAAGCATTTGAACAAACATAAAGGTAAAGTTCAACATGAGAAACTGAAAGATACGCTTAGTCTCTGGGGAGGTGTACAACTGGATAATAGACTGAGAAATACTGGAAGATCTGAATGAACTAGTAATGGCTTTTGGGGTATCATCACCTTTCATGAAAGGGAAGAAATAGTAGAGTACATTTCTTAATGGGTTTTGAGACTCATAGTGGGATTCATTATGATATTGACAATTTTCATGGTCGTGGCTGTGATTGTGTTCGCCATGCTGGTCGTGACTGTGGTTGTGTTCATCATGATGGTCGTGACTGTGATCGTGTTCATCATGATGGTCGTGACTGTGATCGTGTTCATTAATGTGTTCTTCACGACTGTCATGACTGTGATTGTGTTCGTGTTCATTCATGTGTTCTTCACGACTGTCATGACTGTGATTGTGTTCGTTGTTGTTCTCATGACTGTGATCTTGCAAATTAAGCGATGGTCCACTACCGAATGTGAAGCTGGAGCGAAAGTCATAATCAGGTTGGCTCGTATTGTCCGCAATCTGATCACTAAAGCTAAATGTAGGATTATTAGTCTTTTTGTCATTGATTGAATGGAGCGATGAGAATGACATGTTATTCAGCACGTCAAGTTGTGAATGGCTTCCAGTATTTTCAGGCCCAGCTTGGGAAAGTTCATGCAAGTCCTTGTTGTGACTGCGATCCGTATTGATATTGGGTGAAGCATTGCCTGAAGTATTATCGGCAGTATCTGCTGAAAACAAAGGCTCATCTTTCTCTACAATTGGACTGATTAAGGCCTCATAATTCAACACAGAGCTTCTCTTTTTCAACATTTTGTGCTGATCAGTGGCTAAATAGAATTTGGATATTCTTAAATCTTAAATGTAATAGAGATCAACTGCAATACGCGAAAGTAGAGATATATTCTTAAATAAGGTGCAAAAGTAGTTGTCAGTATGTCTTCTTGCTGGTGATTGTGATTGCAGGGCACACAAAATAATTAAATCAAACAATACCGAAAAAAATAGAGAAATGCTTCTAATTATGTAAAGTACTCTAAAAAATATCCAGCAAATTGTAAAGCAATGCTCGCAAACATGTTAAATTTTGAAAAAAAAAAAAAAAAAAAAGGAAATAAAGCCAAGAAGGCATTCAGGGCAGAAGTACAATATTAATAGCTACCAAGGTAGAATTAAGATTTCAGTGTTCAGGTGTATATATGTATTATCTTCTTATAATATGGTTTTTGATATGTTTTGGTTTAAAACGATTTTGTTTTAAATATGTATAAATGTTTAGTACTGGTTACTCTATGTCAGGTTGTTTTTGTGTTACGTTTTAGAGATTTATGTTGTAAAGGTGATGACTTACCGTATGTTCTAGCTCATTGCTGTTTGTTATAATTATTAACTGTACATGTCATACAAGATGTTAATTTGTACACATGCTTGAATAAGTTTCTGCTGCATAAGAATAAATACACGTGATGACCATCTTCGGCAATGCAAATTTGTCAAAACCCTAGCAGCCGAGTTTGTCTTTAATTTTTGAATCAACTTGCATAGTTAGTTATTGGCGTTTAGAATTAGAATTGTGCTTCAAAAACCCCAATTTCTTGAATACATTTCGTGAATCTCTAGATATAAGCATATATTTTATTAGTGACTAGCGAAATCTGTCTTATCAGTTTTATATTATTTGGTTTTTTTTTATCACTATTGCCATTAGTTGTGTTTTATAATCGAAAACTGGACTGAGATGAGTAATAGTAGTCTGACAAATATCAAAGATGCACATCTTGTGATGGTAATACACGGGTATGTTGATGGTGTTCATGCTCCAAATTTGTAGCTGCTAAATGTGAATTAATAACTAACAACAAGATTCTACTATAGCTTATGGGGAACATACCATCATGTGGATACAATAGCTTCGGCTATCAAACACTGTTTTTTAGATTATGACAGTATTGAAACTGCTGTTTTCCAACCGAAGACCTCCACCAACTTTAAAACATACGACGGAATAGAAGTCATGGGGAATCGATTCTTAAAAGAGTTGTATCTGGAGATTGCGCGCCTAAGAAAAGAATCGAATATCAGAGTCACGAAGTTCTCTATTGTGGGATACTCGTTGGGCGGCTTAATCTCAAGATATATAATTGGCAAGCTCTATGAAGTAGGCTTTTTTGATACAGTTGAGCCTTACGTTTTCACAACATTTGCTAGTCCTCATCTAGGTGTGAGATTTTTTGGCGGCTTGTCTGCCCCTATTTTGAATTTCCTAGGTTCTACATTGATAGGTAAAAGTGGGTCGGACTTGTTTTTGAAGACAGATATAATGAGGCGTTTGGTTGATACAGATGATATTTTTTATAAAGCCTTAGAACTATTCAAGGATAGATTTGTATTATCAAATATCAGGCATGATAGGACAGTTGCTTATTACACGTCCTTTTTGACTGATGTTGCTCCTTTTGAGAATTGGAATAAAACCAAATTGAGCTTCTTTGATGTTCCTAATATTAAAGTGAAAAATGAGCTTGTGAAACCCAATATTGTTAATTTAAAAGATACCATGATTGATCTGCAACTGAAAGGTGCGCGACTGACGCTCCAAAATAGGCTTCGATTTGTAGGCGTTGTTTTATTAATCGCGTTAATTATACCTTTTTGGTTTCCTGTTGTCCTAACAGCTAATTTATTTGGTAGCATATATTCATTTTTTAGATTGAGTTTTACAGATACATCAGTTGATAATGAGGACGAATGGAGATTTGTTAAGAAAATATTACTCAGAGATGATGTGAATAATAACGATACCGCAGAAGATGAAGACATTGACGACGTTTTGGAAGAAGATTTAAGATCTATTAAAGTTCATTCAAGGATAAATACATTAGCTAAGGAAACTAATGAAATAACTGAGGGCGTTATAGAAGGAGTTTTGCAAGCTACTAGTAATAATGACGATCTCGAAAATACTACCCAAGACAGTCCTTCAAGTATGAATTCTAGCACATATGAATCTGCAGGGTTATTAAAGAATGGCAATTCAGATATGGAAATTTCTGATGTTGTGGATATAAATATTGCTGAAAATACGAAACAAATTCTTAAATTGTTGCCATTATTAGATAATTTCCAAGTAGATGAGAACGAATTTCCATTATTTCAAAATGAAAATAATAAATTACCATTTGACGATTTAAGAAAAAAGAGTTTAACGGTATTGAGTCTGTTGAAATGGTTCAAAATTCCTGTTTATATTGATAGTTTCAATGCGCATGAAGGTATAGTTGCAAGAAGAGGTTTAAAATCATCACACAAAGGGATAGCTACTGTATATTTCTGGTGTGTTTTACTAAGAGCTAAAGTTGAAGAATATCAAAAACAATAATAATGATAATTATATATTCTTTTCTATTTCTAATAAGGCTTTATTTATAGATCAAACTATAGAACGCATCTTGAATTTCTAGGCAGTTGATTTCTGTCAAATGCTAATTTTGTAATTACTAAGCTAGAAAAATTTGCCAGCAAAAAAAAAAAAAAAAAAAAAAAAAAGGAAAAAAAGGAAGTTTTCCTGATACTTGAACTGATTGATATGTACAAAGAATCACGTATAAATTATTGAAACAAGTAAATAAAAGGAATGACTTATGAAGAACCTAAGAAATGTCCTGTAGACCATACTAAGCATTCTACTACCGATAGCGCTATTAATGCCAACGGTTGGACACAAACAATATCACTGCTCTTTTGGGCAAATCCTGTTGTTGAACAACCTAAAATTAGCATTCCATTAGATCACAGAAAATATTTAAATTCACAAGGGAAGATATTAGATAATGAAGAAATAGAGCAGTGTCCAGTTGGACCTGAAGCTAGACAAGAATGGCTAAATAAAATGAAGAATGCAGAAGTTAATCCATCTGTATCAAGCAATAACGTAATCAAGGATCCAACGAGCATTGCTATTGAAGTCCCCGATGACAGTAAGTCATGCTCATCTAATGAATTACCAGATAAACCTTTATATACCACAAATGTTAAGCTACCAACAGAAAGAGAAATCTCCTCCATACCAAAGTCAGGCGATTCTGGTAATTGGATTTATCCGTCACAAAAACAATTCTTTGAAGCTATGCAGCGTAAAAATTGGAATCCTGAAGCTTCTGATATGCAAACTATTGTTCCTATTCATAATTCTGTGAACGAACAAGCTTGGAGGATAATTAACCTCTGGGAAAAAGGACAAGGTGGAGAAAAATGTGGAGGTATTAAATTGACTAGTTTCAAAGGAGATTCTAAAAAATTGACCCCTAGAGCAAGATGGAGACTGTTGTTGGGATATGATAAACCATTTGATAGACATGACTGGACTGTCAATAGATGTGGTCAAGATATAGATTACGTGATTGATTTCTATTCCATAGACAAAGGTGAAGGTCAAATGCCTAGATTTTATTTAGATGTGAGACCTAAACTCAATAGCATTGAAGGTGTTAGATTAAGATTAGTTAAAGCCATTGGTTTATGAAGGTTTTGCATAAATTTTACTTATATATAAAGTTAGCTTTTTTAATATAAATATTAAACAAATATTCGTTGTGTCGAACGTGTATCGAATATTATCATTAAGCTGGCAAGTTGTGTTGTTTGATGAATCATTCCTGAAGAGCATTTCATGAGCTTTTGGAGCTCAGCAAAAGAATTAGGTTGCAAGAAACAACGTATCTTCTGCAAATTAATTGATGAACATACATGAAGGACTACCAACCTATCGATCCTAATCCCATTTGTAAAAAATAATAACAATATTGGACAAAAGCATCAACGTCAACAAGCAGATAGACTTGATACGTACGATATCGATCGTATTACAAATTTCAAGAATTAAAGTCATTTTTATGTATAATTTGTTATAAATATTTATTTATAGATAAGAGGCGAAAAATTCATACCATGAGATGAATAAATAAACAGAGAAGTAATCTGAATTCAAGGCTATTTACAAAATTCTTTCTTTTCTAATATTCTTTGATGCATCTTCCTCTATTAGGAATAATGAAAGGAATGAACAAACCCGATATTCTTCCCAACATTGTATCAAACAGGACATATCACATATCAGATTAATAACTCTATGTAAATTTGTATCATTGTCATTAAAGGAGAAATAAAGACAAGGATAATTTCTATACTGATTTCATTCAAATAACTGAGAGGTGATTTAATTTTGTTTCATATGCTCATTGATAAGAAAATAATTCCTAACGTCTTTGTGGAAAGTTACTACCAATTTTTTGCATTTGTTCACCAACTTTGACATTGGTATCAAAATATTTGGCAACGCATCTGTCAATACATAAGCCTTCATTGGTGGTAACATCTCCCTGGCTGTATTTGGAGTTTTCAATACATTTGCCGTGACAAGTATCGACTAATCTGTTGAACATATCAGTGACCATATCTAACTCAGCTTCAGCAGCTTGAATCTTTTGCTCTGAAGAAATGCTTGGAGTTGAAGAACCACCTAATCCTAAGAAAGACATTATGTATTATTATTATTATTATTTGATAATTGATTATAATTGGTTTTCACGATGGACTTTCTTGACAGTTGAATATATATATGACTTAATGGATTGATTTATTATCATTATAGGGATACGGCAAATATAGCAATAATTTTTTTCTCAGAATGCAAAACTTTCAGAAAATGAACGAACCGTCCTGAAATTTTTTCTCTGAAAAATTTTAAAAAAAACGGTGAACCGGGTAATGGTTTATACTTTTTATACTTTTCGACATGAAAGATATCTTGTACGATTATATAAACATAGATTCTTTGTTTTTGCTTTCCTTCATCCAGTTGCTAATAATGGGTATTGTCGAGCGGGGCGCACCAAAGGCAGATCAGCTACTTATACGAAGATCATATTAATTAATGAATGTCACTGAAGATCATTTAAACTAAGAAAGATCACCTATATAATGAAGAATGTAAACAATACAAGTTGTCAGTAGTAGCAATTGCTACCGAAGAACTTATATTTTCCTGAGTATTCTTAAATCATATTTAGTACAAAGGATGGTTAAAAGAAAGACATATTCATTGAACATATAAAGAAATGCACAGTAAGAAGCCCGTGCCTTAAATCAAGATGTGTGATATAGTAATCAAGAGAAATAATTACAGAGTTAAACCAGACAAACCGGGTTCACTAGATATATTTAAATTATTTCGCAAAGTGTAGCTTCGGCGTATGAATATTTGTATTGCTGTAATTTCTGATACTTGTATCAAAATTTTGTAAAATCTTATTAGGTATTTCGAATTAGGTGAAACCTTCATTTTTGTTCATTGACAAGAAGAGAAAGAAAAATATCTTATAGAAGTAGATAATATTGATGATAAAAATAAAAAGAAATGAATAAATTTTTGAATTAAATCGAGATTAAATAGAAAGAAAGAAATAAATAAAKAAAATATACAAACTTGGAAAGCACCTCAAATTTATGAAGTCCTTTTGAGTAACAATTATCAATATCCAGGATGTCTTACATAACCAATTGGATAAGGCACGGAATTATTATAACCGTAAATTTCACCATTAGTGTTGTTGTTGGAGTTACTATTATTATTCATAGACATAATAGCAGTAGTGGGGTTTGCGTCATGAATATTGCCCTGATTTGAAGCATTGGCAAATGTAACATTTAATGGCATATTCAAATAATTATTAGATCCTTCTTGAGATTGAGTATTGGTTACGGTTACTGCATGTTGTAATGTTTGTTGTTGTTGTTGTTGTTGTTGTTGTTGTTGTTGTTGTTGTTGTTGTTGTTGTTGTTGTTGTTGTTGTTGTTGTTGTTGTTGTTGTTGTTGTT
>JNFU01000003.1:244154-632495 GCA_010994365.1 Saccharomycopsis schoenii | reverse complement strand
TTTTTTTTTTTTTTTTTTTTTGCAAAAATGAATCAACTTAATATTTTTCAATTTTCTTTATTTGTAGTACTTTCCAATAGTATTATCTCGGATCTTTCTATTAACTTATTATTTTAACAATTAGAATTTCATTTTGCTTTGAAGATACCTCTGAGAAAATAATATGTTTGTCACTCATGGGAAACTTTTTTAGAAAAAAATGCGTATAACATATTCAACATTAATGCTTGAGATGAAAGGAATGACTAGCTACACTCAACTTTTTGACTGTGAAATTATACACAGTCTCCTTACACAAATCAATTAAAACATTTTTGACAAATAATCAATTCAATTCTATATATTTGTTGAAACCCTAGGAAATTTTGATCTCATATTTTCTTGAACATGTAATTCTTCCAAAGTTAACCATTTTTCCATATAATCTTGTATTATTGGCGTTATTACATCAAATTTATAATAGTAAGTGTCAAAGATGCTGACTTGGTACTTATGTAAATGATAAATTAAATTATTGAAATATTTTGTTTTATTGTTTTTGTTATTGAAATAAAATGATTCATTATTTTGCAAGTCATTCTTAAATTTCAATTTTAAAAATTTATTGAAGGTACAAATTAGTAGAATCACAACATTTTCATGATAGATATTGCTAAAGTTTTTGGTTAGTCTTCCAATGAATTTGGAGTTAGTTAAGCAATTGGATAACAAAAAATCTAGAGGAAGGCCAGGTTGGTTCAACTTATTAGTTACTGATTTACCATAGAAATGATACAAAAATTTAGAAATTATTGGAAAACAAATTATCTCCATTGACCAACTGCTTTTTTGCGAGTTATTATCTAAATCCTTCCCTTCCAGTAGGTAGTTAGAAACGCTATCGTTCACTAATTGTAAACTATTAAATTGTAAGCAACAATTTCTTATATCCTCTAATAAACTAGAATTTATGGAATCATCGGTACTATCTATCCAATTTGTTTCTTCTATTAATTTAGTCAACAATTCCGACATTTTCTTTTTTAATAACAATATTCTCAGCTTTTTAAGCTCGTTTATAAAATCGTCATTATCTTTGTCAAAGATAACAGATTTCAAATTCAAATACGTTTCCGTAATTTTTTGCAATTGACTTATTTCATCTTGAAAGAAAAAGCTAATGCTGAACTTATCATTTATATCGATCTTAATCTTTCTCAACTCCACTAATAAATTTTGCTTCACTTTTTCATTATCAGTATCATAATTATGAAGCGAGACTTCGTAGCCATTCATGCTATCATTTTTATTTTTGTGAACAGAATTAATATTGTTGAGATCATAATTACTATCTTTGTTAGAAACTGCATTATGATTCTCTATCTGTTGAATCTTTGCATGGACCAAATCAATTAACCCCAACTTGTTCAATGAATCAAGATTTTCATTCAATAAATCATTTAATTTATCAACAGATTCATTCTCTTGGAGAATCTCATTTATAAGTTTCTCATTATTTGATGAATCGATTTGTACTTGAGAGATTTTATAATCTACTGAATCCAAATCATCAAGCGAGACAAACCATTGATTTAGCACATCCATCTTTATATCTAGCTTTTTTTCTTTGAATTATTTTATGTTTCTTAGATGTTATGTTCAGTATCTCTAGATGCTTAGCAATGTTTGCAATAAATATCTAATTTCATCAATGAATCAATCTACTTAGCAATTGATTTCGAATATGAGAAAAATTGGTGCCATATTTCTCTTTTTTCTTTTTTGTTCTCCGCCCAACAAAAATAATATGTGGTAAAACAAGCATAATACGCAGTATATCACTTTCACGTGCACAGCACGTGCGTAATAAGAAATATTTCAAGTAAATTAGATTTACACAGCAACAAATATTCAATATTCATTTTGGACCAATTTAGGGATATATTCAATTATAGCAGGATGGAAAAAATAAGATTGTTTCTACTAGAACCCATACCTACATTTGACACGATCTAGATTTATATAGTACAATAATCTCAATAATAATAATACTTAAAAAGGCAAACTTCAAAATAATGCTTCTAATCTATTTGAACGGCAGAAATTACATCTAACAATTCTTTACAACTCTCCAACTGCTGTATACTTTGGTTGTTATCTTCGCTTACACTCCTCAATTCCTTTAGCGCTGTTTCATTGTCACTTTTCACGCGCTGGTACTGCTTCACCAATCGGTTGTAGTATTCCAACTTAGACACATACAAGTTGTACTCAATCAAATAGGAGTTGCTCAAACTCTCTATGAATATTGGCTGACTTTGACTTGCGTTGCTATTACTGTAGTCGTTCATGCTGGCCTGCGCCTCTTTGATATTTTGATCCAACTTGTCCAACTTCTGTTTGATATTTTTCTCAGCTAAAATCAACTGGATCTCTTTCTGGCAACTGCTGAGAAAGAAGCTGTTGATCTGTTTAATGCATGTGTTCAAGTATTTGATCCCCTGCCTTGTGTCAAATGACGGGTAGCATTTGAGGAGGCTGTCAAGATTCAAGATCTCAATAGATCTTTCTAGCGCTTTGTCTATCACTTTGACCAACAACGTGTATCGTATCTGTTCTTCGCTCATTTTGCACTAAGTGGAGCCTTTTAAACCTTTGAATCGATTCTAGTAACAACAGGATGTCCCTCCTTCTCGAAGCAGTCTCAATAATTGTCACTGTTGATTCTCTGTTTCGATTAGCATAACATAAACAATCAGCAAATGGTGTAGAAAATCGCTGCTGCCCACTAAAAACATTCTGACTCACGTCATGAGTAAGCTAAAAGATAATACTACGCGCACTCAGAACTTATTACTGTATTCCTTCGTTCTTCTATTCTTCGAATCCATTTGCCGCACGAGACAGAAGCAATAGATGCGAAATATAGAACCAGCATTTCGTTATCAGTTATTGCTATTCTTACGGTGGTTTGCAGGGAGTGATGATATAGCTGTTAGCCTGAATACTGGTTAGCTTTTTGCATGTTTATCTCAGCTTTGATTTGTTTTATTTAGTATTACATTTCTGTGTTTATAGAGAGATATCTCATGCAGAAAATCACAGCACAGAGCTCATGCTGTATAGGGGCTCATAATCAGAGCCTTAATAGACAATGCTGCTAACCTTCTTTATTTCCGCACCCCGGAGATCCGAGTTGATAGTTCTCCGACCCGGAAATACGCACGTGATGTATCCATGTTTTGTTCTTTCTCTGTAAGGAAAAATGAAAGAAAACGAAATCAGAAAGCTTCTTTTTTCCCCCATTGCTCGTTTCAATTGCGTTTCAGGCACAGAATAAACAAGAAAATTTTTCTTCACTGCTGGCTAAATTCAAATTTCTGGTGGCTAATAGATTTCCATTTTTTTCTGCTTCTTGCGCTGTTTTTTTTGTTCTGTTTTTCTATTTATAAAATATTAAGTCAGATCAATCTATTAATAGCAAAGCTGCTCCTTATTTTCGAAGCACCAACCTGACCATATCGTATCCGCTAATTGAGTATTTCTAATCAACCAGTCAAACTAGTAATAGCCTCTCTGCCTCCACACAAGCAGTCTAAACAAGCTAGTCACGTCCGTTACAAATACATTGTCTGTTTTTTGCTCCCCCTTGATAACCTGATAATTTCAAAATGGGTAGAAAAAAAATTGAGATTCAGCCAATCACTGATGAACGTAACAGATCCATGTAAGTAACCAGCTATTGAACACCAGCACAAGCCCTTTGTCCAGTCATACTAATCAAATTTATACTTTTAGAACCTTTGTCAAGCGAAAAGCCGGTCTTTTCAAGAAGGCCCATGAGCTCGCCATTCTTTGCCAGGTAGATTTGGCGGTCATCATCGTAAACAATAATAACAATTCCGTCTACGAGTTCTCCTCCGGTAATGTTAACCATGTGCTACAGAAGTATGCTGACGCGCCATCTGTGCATAGAGACTCGTCATTTAGCGGTGACTATGATGACAACGGCAAGTTTCATAAGCGGAACATGTCCCAGCACGAGGACACTGATTCCGATCAGGAAAGCAGCTTTCATGATATTAAAAGACACAGAACGTTGTCTCCCAACATGGTTGGTGCTGCCTCTGCTGCCAAACAGTCATACTCTCCAAATTTTACCTCCAATGGTGCAGTTGTAAGCAAGTTCGGCTATCCTAACAGCCAACAGCAAGGTATACATGTCATGCCGAACAGTCAGAATTACATTAATAGTAGTAATGCTGCTGCTGCTGATTCGGTATTTGCAGCAGCTGCTGCTGTATCGTCCTCCATGGATAGCAGCAATAATAATAATAATAACAATACCAATGGAATGATGATGAATAGCAGATTCAACCAATATCAGAAGCTCCCAATGGTTTCTTCGAAATTGGGTCAATTTGAGGAATCAAGTAACAGCAACACAGCACCAAGTTCCTTAGGCATTTATCAAAATGATAGTGGGAACAGCAATAATAATAATAATAATAATAATCATTTAAATGTCGCGACTTCCACTCCTAATATGAATCCAAACGGTGGCACTACTACAGCAGGTACACTTTTGAGTGCGTCATCATCAGCTAGCTCAAGTTTTATTTTCCCTCCTCCTGTCGTTCCTGCATCGTTGAATAACAATAATAATGGCAATTCAATTACTAAAATTAATACCAATATCCCGCTTCTTAATTCCCCATACAATAACAGTACAGCTACTTTTAGCAGTATTGCTACTGCCAGTCCATCATATACCAACAGATCAACTCCATCATCCGCCAGGCCTGTTCTTAAAGTTCAAATCCCGGCTGATAAAGATGCTAAGAAGCCTGACATGGCAGCCTCTAATACAACGAGTATTCTTAATAATAATGGCACTGGAACGAAATTGCCTACCCTTGAAGAGAACTCCAATAGCGAAAAGATACCTATTTCAGCAACATTGCCTAGTGCTCTTTTCCTTCCATTAAGTGGTAGTGGAGTGAAGGATAGCAACAAGCAACCGCCTACTGCAGGACTTATGTCGTCGACAATCAGACCACTTCTTTTTGGTGGAAATAGTAACGGTAATAATAATAATAGTAACAATGGAAGTAATAACAATCCTAATGGAGGTGAACAGACGCCTGTGAGTGGATTTCCATTAATGTCTGCAAGATTTGGAGATGGTAGTAGATACATGAATGAATTCTTCCCGTCACCTCTGAACTATTATGGAGAATGGAATGTTCCCAATGGCAATAGCGGTGTTAACAGTGCAGTGGGAGGCGGTAGTAGTGCCATCGGCGCAAGTACGGCAAATACTATCTCTGGAAACTCAGGACTCCCCGGAGGTAGTGACACTCCCGTGAAGTTGACCCCTGGTGTCATGTTGGGCACTCCATCCTCAACAAATGCTGAAAATTACAATAATAAAGATAGTGTTCTGTCGTCGCTGAGCACTACTTCGGGAAATAATGCCTCTGGCGTGAAGAAAGAAGATGGCCCATCAACAGCTTCATCAGCTACAGTCTTCAGCGGTCCTGCAAGTTCTGGTACAAGTACTACAATCAAAGGAGCTGTGAATAGCACTGCTGCTGGACCAAGTTTGAATACTTTACATAATAATAGTTCTTCATCTTCTGATTTACTGAAGCATTCCTTGAATAATCCTAATGGACTGGTGAAAGATGAGTTACCCAGTCCTATTGGGTTTCCGCTGGGTTTGCCTTTTGGAAAATTGAAAAGAAGTGATTCAAATAAAAATGATTGAAGATTGCATAGAGAGTATTTCACACACTTTCATGATCATAAATTAAGATGCAATACATATTTATATACACTTTTTCACGCATTATTAATAATGTATACTATTATTGTTGTTATACAGTTCACGAATAGAGATCAAATCATATTTTCAGAAAAATGTGTTGTTAACTATTAGTATAAAACGTAAGTCGTTACGTTATTATCCTTTTCCGTCTAGTTAGTCTAGTAGTTGACTTCTTAACTATGATTGAGTTAAAAATATAAATTAAATATTAGGCATAATTTTTACCTTTTCATTCCATTTATAGGATTTCATCAATTCGTGCATTATCAAAATAGATTAATCAATCTATCAAGTGATTTATGTAAGCAGGAAAAAAAAGGTAGAATGTAAATCGAGCAGAAAAATTATATCACGTGCCATTGTATAGGGCATACTTTTCAATTGTCTTTCACGTGTACCAGTATCTACATATTCAACCTGTTTTTTTTTATTTGCACTTCTTCCACATATTCTTTTTTTTTACTCAGTTTTCTACTTTGAACAATTTAAATAATTCTCTTTTCATGTGCGTTCTGAATTTTTTGTGGTGTTTGGATGTATTATGTAAACGGGAAACGGGTCATCCATGTTTATTTATTTGTAGAGGAGATAAATTTTTGCTGAAGAGCGTTCAGAGAAGCAAAGCCTAGGAGGTGAAGATGAAAAAGAAAAAAAAAAAAAAAGAGGGAATCACATTGAGAGAACAACTGAGAGTGCAGCTGAAGAAAGAAAAAAAAATTACTGATATTGTAAAAATTACTTTTGTGAAAAATACATATTATTATATTCACTCTTTTTCTCTTATTTTCCCTCTAATATCAGAATACCATATCAGTAGTAACAAAGTATTGCCATCATGAAGGTATGTGGGTCCCTAATACGACGGATAGAATGTTAATATTATTGGATAAGTGGGTTAAGTTGTATGATTCTAAATGGTTATGTGAAGTACAAATCAAACAATAAATTTGTGAAATCAACTACTGAGTGCAGAGAAGATACTGAAGGTTACTGTGACCCTATAAAAGATTAATATTGAAAATCTTGGCTAAGGGGAATGAATAAGAACGTACTATGGTAATATATCTTGGGTGACATGTTTATCGATTGTTTAATTGCAGGCTCGTTCAAAAGCAATGATGATTAATTACATTCTATGGACATTACTATTATCATATAGATATTAAATATTGAATAATAACGATTTATATTTGTGCAGTTACAATTTATCTAAACACTTTAGCATTCTTGTCGACTTCCTATATCTCTGCCGTATTGACTATTAATTTACTAACTCATTTGTTTAGCTTAATATTGCATTCCCAACTAACGGTACCCAAAAGACCATCGAAATTGATGACGAACATCGTTTAAGACCATTTTACGAAAAACGTATCGGTCAAGAAGTTGCCGGTGACTTAATTGGTGATGAATTTGCCGGTTACGTTTTCAAGATCTCTGGTGGTAACGACAAGCAAGGTTTCCCAATGAAACAAGGTGTTTTACACCCAACCAGAGTTAAGTTATTGTTGGCCAAGGGTACCTCCTGTTACAGACCAAGAAGAACTGGTGAAAGAAAGAGAAAGTCTGTCAGAGGTTGTATCGTTGGTGCTGACTTGGCTGCTTTGGCTTTAGTCATTGTCAAAGAAGGTGACAAAGAAATTGATGGTTTAACCAACACCACTGTTCCAAAGAGATTAGGTCCAAAGAGAGCTAACAACATCAGAAAATTCTACGGTTTAACCAAAGATGATGATGTCAGAGATTATGTTGTCAGAAGAGAAGTCACCGGTAAGAACGGTAGAACTTACACCAAGGCCCCAAAGATTCAACGTTTGATTACCCCAGAAGTCTTGAGAAGAAAGAGACACATGAAGAACTTGAAAATCAAGAACGCTGAAGCTCAAAAGGAAGCCGCTGCTGAATATGCTCAATTATTAGCTAAGAGATTACACGAAAGAAAGGCTGCTCACCAAGCTGAAGTCAGAAAGAGAAGAGCTTCTTCCCTCAAAGCTTAAATTTTGAAATAATTTTTTATATGATTATGATTATTATTATTTAAGTTTTATATTTCACAACAAACAACATCCCTTTATCTCTTTTTTGTAGTATTCATCCCACTCAATATTTTTATATAAGAGGTTATTTATAATATCTTTCTTTTTTTGAATGCCTATAGTGTATAAAAAAAATGTTTTCAAATTTAAAAAAAATATTGATTTGTAGTAAGTTTTCAAGATAGTCTAATCTAATCAATAGTTGCAAAAACTAATGAGAAAATCAATTATATGGAATATTTATAATTTGCTACATAATTTTTTTATTTTTGGACAAGTTTGCTGTTATCTAAGAGTAACAATTTCTTCAGCACTGCTTGGATGAATAGCAACACAGCTATCGAAGTCTTTCTTCGTAGCTCCCATTTTAATAGCTACGCCAAACCCTTGTAATATCTCGGAACTATTAGGACCAATTAAATGTAATCCAACAACCTTCTCATCAATACCAGCAACAATCAATTTGTAGACAGTAGGTTCTTTCTTTTCACACATAGCGTAAAACATTTCCGTAAATTTAGAATTGTATATCTTAATTTGATCTTTGCCATGCTTAGCAACTGCATCTTTTTCAGATAATCCAATAGATGCAGCTTCAGGATGAGTAAATATAGCAGACGGAATATTAGTATAATCTAATTTATCTTTAGAAAATTCTTCGGGACCAAATAATCTGTTTGACAATTTTCGACCTGCTGCAATAGCAACTGGTGTTAATTCAACACGGCCTGTTACATCACCCAATGAGAAGACATTTTCAATATTAGTCTCTTGCCATTCATTAGCCTCGACTTGTTGTCTATCATTTAGTTTTAACCCGATATTTTCTGGCTTTAAAGAAAGTAAAGATTTTCTACCAATAGTCCAAATCAAGCAATCGACTATGAGCGGTTCACCTGCAGGGTTTGAATCCATAAATACTTTCAATTCACCATTCTCACACTTTTCGACCTTAGCAACATTGGAATTCTTGTGAATATGAATACCATCATCTTCAAAAGCTTTAGTTAAAGTTTCACCAATGACATTATCAAACTTACGTAACACTGTTTCCCCGCGGATAATCAAATGAGCATCAGAGCCTACCTTATTAAAAACACAAGAGAATTCACAACCAATATAACCAGCACCTACAATGGCTACTCTCTTTGGCTGTTTTTCCAAAGAGAAGAATTTGTCACTATCAATACCATATTCGTAACCAGGTATGTACTTAGGGAAAATAGAATGACCACCTGTAGCAATCAAAATTTTATCAGCTGTAAAACATTGAGTTTTACCATCTAAGGTTTTAACTTCAACTTGTTTATTAGTATTAAAAGATGCAAACCCATATAATAACTCAACACCTTCTTTTTTCAAGTTTCTTTCATAGATCCCATTTAGTCTAGCAATATAAGCATCTCTTTTTTCCTTCAAATAGCCCCAATCGAATGTTTTACTCATGGAAGGATCTACCAAACTGAAACCATATTCTTTAGCATGAGCAATTTTGTGAGCTACATCAGAAGCATACCACATAACTTTTTTGGGAACACAACCAACATTGACACAGGTACCACCAATTCTACCTGACTCAACAAGTAAAACCTTGGCTCCATAAGATGCTGCTCTTCTACTTGAGGCAACACCACCACTACCACCTCCAATAACTAAATAATTAAAATGCTTGGTTGACATTACTTATAAATGATTACTTCGATGTTATATTTTCTCCAAAAAGAAAAAATATATTAAAGTTTTATAAATAAGAGATAGCCTGCTAATTTGATTAAAATAATCAATTGAGGAATTTTCGATTAAGCCCAAATGATTCATTATTAATAATAAAAAAAATGAATCTACAGAAAAATCCGCGATTTTTTTTTTCACGTTTTTTTTTGTAGTATTTTTCTGTTCTAGCTTTTTTATGAGTTCACTAGATTACTATGATTAATTGAACCAATCTTTGAATAGAATAGTGGCTCTTAATATGAAAAATGTGAAGATAATGAAAATAGCTATCAATTATGTCGCTATTTCTTGACAATTGCTACGACTGTGCTTATTTTTAAACAAATGAATGTTTTTTTTATTATTGTTAGTCCAAATATATAATCATGTATAAGTAATTAATTAGTATTGATATTTAATTACCCTTTTTAAGATTTGCAATTAAATCAACTTCGTCAGTTGGTAACTGTCTAAAAAGTGGCATAACGGTAGGTAAATTATCTGGTTTCAATTCAGGATAATATTTTTCAATAGCTTCAGTCACTGCCTTAAACATCATAATGTATCCTTTACCACTATAGTGAATTCCATCACTCAACAAATCTTTCCAATTGCCTTCATAATTAGAGAAAAGTTCAAATAAATTAACAACTGGCAACTTCAATTCGCTAGCCAAATTCACAAGCTTATCCGCATATAGTTTATTATTTTCATTAGTTCTAAACTTGTTGATCTTAACATCCTCCTCTGATAAATTTTTATTCCAAGCTTCAGAATTATGTAATCCCGGAGTTATCAAAATTACTTTGATATTTTTTCCTTGTAATTGTGTAACGATTT
Organism: Saccharomycopsis schoenii; assembly: GCA_010994365.1. Taxonomy (NCBI): domain Eukaryota; kingdom Fungi; phylum Ascomycota; class Saccharomycetes; order Ascoideales; family Saccharomycopsidaceae; genus Saccharomycopsis; species Saccharomycopsis schoenii. The sequence continues at coordinate 622,097 of JNFU01000003.1, read as the reverse complement.
CACGAATATTCAACTCGTACTCTTTCAAAGAAACTAATTGGGGACCTCCAAGGACTGAATCATTAGTACCAAAAAAAACCGTGGCGATTTTAATATTTGGCTCATTATTCAAAATATATGGAATCATATGCTTCCCAAGTCTGGAGTTAAATCCGGCAAATCCATAATGCGCAATTTGCAATCTTCTTACATAATAATTTGTCATCGCTGACCCAAACAGAAATTGAATTTCTTGCTTTTCAAGTGGTAAATTTGAAGAGTTAAAAGTTGTTGGATTGAAACTGTACTCCGTTATTGAGTCTCCAAAGAGTAAACATTTGCTGTATTTCAAATTGTATGTGCTGTCAGTCATTATTGTTTATATAAAGGTGTAATAGATAGGGATACCAAAGAATGTAAAATGATTTGATTTTAGATTAAAAGGAAATGAATGGCATTCTCGGAATTATAAATAATAGATAAAAGTAGAAATTTTAGGAAGTATATTTTTATAGATCTTATTCTAAATATTTTTTTTTCTTATCGTTTTTAGGCTTGCACAAAGACGAAATCGGAGAAGCTTCTCCATATAAAGACTGCTGATCGCATGTTCAATTTTTGCGTGTGAAAATAGGCTATTCACGTTAGCATGAAGATATAGCTTATAAAGTGTAGATAATTGCATCATATGATATGGTTGGCTTTTGCTGAAGGAGATACAAGATACTATGTGGTAACTTTTCAGAATAATGATCCAAAAAAGAGTGCAAAAAGCGAATAGAAATCTCCAATATTGTGGATTTATGTCATTTTTCGAGAAAACGTATGTATTTGATACTTAGAAATAGATTAATGGAATACTGAAAAAAATACGGTAATTTTAATTAAAATAAATAAAGTTGTACATAATTTTATAAGTTTATCTAATTAAAAATATCTGAAGCTGTTTTCAGCATTGCATCAATCTTTTATCAATAAAAAAAAAAAAAATGTAATTATAATAAAGTAATATAGTATAGGAGGAAAATAAAATATATAGGAAAATATAAGTTAAGCAGAACTGAATGAAGATAATAAGAACCATATCAAATATATAATTCATCAATACTCAGCGAATCTCATTAGCAATAGCATCGACCAGCAAATAACTAGGAGTAGCACTTAAATTCAAATCATTATTATTATTATTACCTCCATTTCCAGTAGTATTTCCAAGATCATTTTCATTTTCATTATTACCAGGTATCTTCACAGTATTGCAACTTTCAATCATGACATTAGCAACATAGCAGAATAAAGAAATCCAGGAATCTTCCAATTCCAAAGACATTTTCTCCTCCAATTTATCATCTATTGACTTAAATATAGAAATCCCTAAAGTTTGGAAATCATGAGGTTCTGCTCCATAAAGAATCCCATGTCTTCTACCTGTACCTTGTAAATATTCAACAATTGAAGATAAATCTGAGCAATTCATAACCACCATTCTCAAAATACCAGTAAAATAAATAACTTGATGATCAGGATCTGGTAATCTAATTTTTAAACCTGCATCAATTAAAGAAACAGTGTTATAGATATCATTCCAAAATTGGTGGCTGGCAAATAAGTCGGATAAAGTGGATTCCCAGGAAGTCTTTATTAGTAAAGCTTGCTCAGGAGTAAGTTTTAAGACAGGTAAACTGTTTTGTGCATCGACTTTATCCATGAAGATCACAGACGAGCTCAATTTAGATTGTTTTGTGTTGATTCTGTTGTTTGAAGAAGAAATATTAGCATTATTTTCTGTTAAAGAGCTATTATTAGATTGGTTATCATTATGCTCATTAATAGTAGAAGTAGATGTGGCATTATTGGAAGCATGTACCGTAGACTGATGTTTCTTTTGAACAGAACTGCCCGAGTTCTTACCAGATAATCCAGGGACATGTATGGTTGACGTTGGGCGTTGCTTTTCAGAGGTAGTATTAGGGTTCTTTGACCCTCTGTGGAAATGAAAACTTTCATCTTTCGAATCTGCAGATAATGTAGATTGACTAGGTTGTCTCTTTGGAGCTGGCGAAGAAGTCTTTGAATCATTATAAATAGATTGTGAATCCGCGATTGATTCAGTATCGCCATTTAAAGAATAGTTATCAGATTCCATCAATCTTCTTTGGTTCAACATAGCAGATCTGCTCGGTTTGAATATCTTGGTTAATCGAGACATTTTTTGTTTGGGTTTATTGTTAGTAAGCCTATGTTTTGTTAGCTTCGAAGAATGTGTAATTAAAAAAAGTGTTATTATCTTCTGTAGTGTATTTACTGATGAATCAATAATAATAAAGAATGACAAATTAGAGGGAGAAATGAAAAAAAAACTATAAATGCTTTGCTTTTCTTACAAAAATGTTTTACAATATTTTAAGTAGGAGATAAGCCAACCAGGCAGAAAATATAAGTTTATTATTGGACGTATCTTGTCTCTCTTTAATTATCTAAGTTTTCCCTCAATTAGTAAATTCCATCATTATTGAGTGTGCGCTCTTGGCTATTTTTGTCCTCTTTCAGTGAACTAAAAAACACGTAGCAACAAATAGATAATGATAGTCATGTGAACATCACGTGCTTAACTTCTTGTGCAAAAGATTCACCATGTCGTCTTGATTCTATCTTATTTGTTAAGCCAATCTCAATTAACAATTAAACTTCTAAATTTTGGCCAGTATTACTAAACGCTTCAGCATACAACCTTCGTACTTTCACTCAATAATACTCATCTTCACTTCTCTCTTTGAAAAATGTTCCAAACACGATTATTGTTAAATAAACAATCAATCCACCGCTTATACTCATCAATGTGGCTTGCATAGGAATTAAGTGGCAATGGTTCAACATCATAGGAAGACAGAGCCCACTTATCACCAATACTCCTGTTAAAAAATGACCAAGGTCTTTCCCAGGAGCACTAAAAAAGTTGTGTTAGTACTGTAATTACTACATCCAAAATAATTAAAATATACTACTTACTTTGATGAATCATTCATAAAATCGTAATTGTCTCCATAGTTCTTGAATAAGAAGTTCGGAAGCGGTGCCAATAAAAATATTCCAACTAGAAATAGTAACAAAAATAGAAAAGTAACGCGTTAATATAAGAATTCTGTGTTTTTCAGGAAATATAATAGCTAATATCAAGTAAAGTACTTACTAACTATCAAAGGAAGCCAATTACCATATAATGCACAACTAAGAATAATAAGAAGGAATCCCGTGGCTAAAAAACATGAAAGAAAAATTATCTTCGTTAGCGGATTGGCCATTCTTAATATGTATTATTAAAAGCAGCTGGTCGTTATCTTGCCTACTATTGCAAAATATCTTTAATTAGAAGTCAAATGTTGATCAATAGATAGCCAAATTTAAATGATTCTTATTCTGGTTCCCTATGTTTCTTTTTCCGTCTCTTTTGTATATTTTTATTTGTCTCTTTTGCCTCCAGTTTGCCTTTGCATGTGGTAGCAAATTCTTGGGGGCTTCGTAACCACACAAAATGAAGTCACAACCATATTGTTACGCGAATATGAGAAATAACGCGTTTGTCAACTAAATAATCCGTTAATTGACCTGTACAAGAAGCTAGTTACTATTAAAATTCCTTATTCTTTTTCTGTTATATAGTTCAACTTATTGAACTTTGTTTTATTTGATGTGGTTAACTGATGATATATTTCTGACTCTGAGATCAACTGTTTCAAAAATAATGTTGGTATCTAGAGATCCTTCTTCTACCATTAATAAATTTGTTATATTACGCAAAAGAGTTTCCAACGAATAACTCAGGTTACCTTGAAAATTCTGAATTTTTTTAATTTCCATTGTTTATAATTCAAAGGCACACTTTTTTATACTGATCTACTATTGTATTTATACCTCTTTTTAACCGAGAAAGCATGAATAATATCTTTGAACCACTGATTTACTAATTTGCACACGTCCACGAACTGGCTTGCACAACGATGTAGTAATTCATTTCTTAAATAATGACAGCAGATATGATCAAACAAAACTTAAAGCATAAAGCATTAACTACTTAAAAAGCATTTTCAATTCCTGAATATTGACTTTATATTATATTGATTATAATTCAACAAAAAAGATCAATATTTATATTATATATATGACATCCTATTAGTAGATAGTGCTTGGACACGATATACTGAAGATACATCATATAAATGTAGGGGCATGAGAAGAATGTTTGTACAGAAAAGCATCATTTATTGAATTGTAACAGTAAGTAAAGAAAATTTTAGTGATACCAGTACACAGACAGGAAGCTTGCATTCGCTAAATTTGAGAAAAAAATAAGCCAATAGTATATTAGCTACACATATGGAGATCATATTATCGAGGCAGGATATACCGAAGGTAGGTCCCTTGCATAATAAAGATCATCTTAATTAACGAAGATCACTTAAATATTGCATGACTATACATAATACAAGTTTACTGGCAATAAACAGTATGTATATAAGAAGCTCACATTTCCCTAAGTATTCTTAGATTGTATATCAAGAAGAGATAGAAAAATATATAGAAATATACAATTATAAACCTATCTCTCTTAATACTATGAGCAATAATATTAGTCAGGAGAGAAACAATGACTCAGAGTTAAACCATAGAAACTTGGCTCAACACATAACAACTAAAGATCACTGAAAATTTTTAGATGAAAAAACATTAGAATGAGAGATTGCAAACAATACAAACTGTTGGTATTAATTGCTGTACAAGACTCATATTTTCCTAATTGTTCTCAAATTATATTTCAAACGAGCAGCGTAATAGAAGTACATACAACCATGGACATGCATAGAAGAACACTATAAAAAAACCTGCCTCTCTCGGATCAACATGTATATGATTAAAAACATTATTCAACAGAGTAATAATATCAGAGTTAAGCCAGCCAAACATGAGCTAACATGTATAATAATCGAAATTAGTGGTATTTCAACTCGACACTAGAAGAGTATCAAATGTGAATCCGTTGAAGGATCAGAAGTGATTGGGCTTTACTTTTGTCTGTTAGAGAAAATATACTAAACATACTAAATATTAAATAGAAAACTCTATTTGTCATCTTACGGATAAATAATATAAGCCATTTTACAAATGATTACTAAGAATTTACTTTACGATTAGTAGGAATGTGTCGTGTTACTACTAATGCAATTCCATTTTAATTAATAGATTAAACAATCAAGGAGAAAGGAAATAGACAAAAAGGGAATTTTGGTTCGTGATATAATATAATAATTTCTTTTCTTTTTGACTAGTTACGCAATATTTAAACGGCATATTAGTAATAACATTCAATATTCTTCATCATGTGCAAAATGCCCCGTGGCATTATTTATGTCAAGATATAACAGCTATATCCTAAGAAATAACAATATGAAAAATATAATAATAATAGTATAAAATTATAACAAACGAACATATAATATGCATGACGACGCGTATATATGCAAGTATAATACCAATAGAACGAAGGTGAATATTACGTTTCACGACGAAAAAATTAGAATATAACAAGTGAAAAATACAACAATAATACGAATAATATCAAGAAGATATAATAAAAAGAACACACAACTAAATTACTTAATACTTACTTAATACATACCATTTAAAGAGAATAAACTACTCGTCTATTTATAAAATCCCAGAACGTTCCAAAAAGAGAGCACATTCAAATTTTATAATATACGAAACCTTATTAAATTTGAATGCAATATATTGAATAAATATTAAATAATAAATATACAACATTAACAACATTAATACTTAAATTAACTATTTCATTAATCATTACAAAAGAACTTACAGTATTCATTAAATTAGGATTACAGATAATCCGAAAATGACTCCTACCAAAGTCAAGATGATACTGTTATTATTGATAAAAGTAAGAATAGTGTTTCTACTAGAGCAGATGATCCTAACCAAATCATCAGAAACACCAATACTTCTTCACAATTTATAATACCGAATAATAGTATTAGGTAAAATCGGAATTATTGTTTAGGTAACTCGAGAATGAGATTGTTAAAAGTAAATCACTTGAAGGATCAGAAGTGATTAGAGTTTACTTTTGTGTGTAATAGAGAAAATATATTAAATATAAAACTCTGTAGAGAATAAATAACTGATACAATTTGTATATCAATAATTAATAAGTAGGATCCTTGATTAAAAGGAATTGAAATAAATAATAAAATGATAAAATGTGTAAGTAGAGAGAGGATTTAGGTTCTTTATATAATGGTAGTTTCATTTCTCCTTGATTATCTAATCTAACGATTAAACCGCTTTGTATTAGTAGCATCACGGCACATTCTTACTAATCATAAGACACATTATTAGTAATCAATTGTAAAATGCCTCATAGTATTATCTATAATTGTTGAGCCAAGTTTCTTTGGTTCAACTCTGAGTCATTGTTTCTCTCTTGACTAATATTATTACTCATAGTATTAAGAGAGATAGGTTTATAATTGTATATTTCTATATATTTTTCTATCTCTTCTTGATATACAATCTAAGAATACTTAGGGAAATGTGAGCTTCTTATATACATACTGTTTATTGCCAGTAAACTTGTATTATGTATAGTCATGCAATATTTAAGTGATCTTCATTAATTAAGATGATCTTCAGTGATATCTGTTAATTTAGATGATCTTTATTATGCAAGGGACCTACCTTCGGTATATCCTGCCTCGACAATAATACGACAGGTAATGCGTGTAAAGAGCAAAATGCAACTAGCACATTGGCGATTTTGGAGAGTTTTGTGGATAACCCTTTTTTTTTTTTCTTGATAATGAATTGTTTTAAAAAGTTTACGACATTTAATTCAAATGAAAATATCAAATCCGTGATAGTTTAGTGGCTAGAATTACCGCTTGTCGCGTGGTAGACCGGGGTTCAATTCCCCGTCGCGGAGTTTTTTTTTAATTAGTTTTATCCTTGCTGTATTTATTGTAACCCTCATTCCCCATTCATCTTTAATTTAGTTTGATTGTCCATTTTGATTTTTTTTTTAGAAACTTCCAGACATTAGTATAAATTAACACTTTATTCATTATTGGGCTTATATTTGGGTATATTTAAAATTAAATGAGAATATTTATCAAAAGAACATTTGCTTCGTTCGGATTTCTTTCCCATGAAAATCCATTAGGAATACCGAGGGTGCCTCCCAAGAAAACTTCAGGTAAGCCAAGTTCACCATTTTTTAAAAGATCCAATAACCTCCCTATTAGAAGAAAAATTCCAGGAATATCCAAAATTCTTCTAGTTTCATCAGGTAAAGGAGGGGTAGGAAAATCCACAATTGCTGCAAATTTATCTGTGGCAATTTCCAGGCTTCAGTTGAATAATTTTAAAGTGGGTCTATTAGATGCTGATATCTTCGGACCTTCAGTTCCTAAAATGTTCAATTTAAAAGGTGAACCAAGAATTTCACAACTAGGAAAACTCATACCGAAGAAAAATTATGGGATTTCTACAATGTCCATGGGTTACTTGATTCCGCAACTGGATGATGATACAGGCGTGACGATAGCATGGAGAGGTATGATGGTAACTAAAGCTTTGGAACAGCTAATGTTTGAAGTAGATTGGGGTAACTTGGACTACCTAGTGATAGATATGCCGCCAGGAACTGGGGATGCACAGCTTACGATCGGTCAGAATTTAATTGTGGATGGCGCTGTTATTGTATCTACACCACAAGATGTAGCCTTAATCGATGCAAAAAAGGGAGTTGCAATGTTTGAAAAAATGAAGATTCCAGTGCTTGGAATGGTGGAAAATATGAGCTATCACACTTGTGCGAATTGTGGTCACGAAGACCAAGTGTTTGGAAGTGGAGAAAATTTGACTAAAGAAGCAAAGAGATTGAATGTAGAGGTATTAAGTAAGATACCTTTAAATAGCGAAATCTGCAAATTTTCAGATCTGGGAAAGCCTATAGTTATTGGTGAACCTGATGGGTTACTAAGTGATATCTACATGAAATTAGCTCAGAAAGTTGTAAATAAGGTAAAATAATAAAGACTTTATGAAGATGATTAATCCTGTTATTTTGCCAGTTTATATGTATGTTATATGCACCTCATATATACAAAACTAAAATAAAGTACACAGTATTTGATTAAAATTTCTAGAAGATATATTCTAGTATTGTTGAAAACTAATAGATTTAGGAGTCAAAAAACAAAGAAACAAAATGCAAAAGGTAAAATGACAAAGTATTACGAAAAGTATGTATGAAATTTCAAAAACTAATCATTAACAAAATTTTAAAATACTACTATTCATACTACAAAACTTCTATATAAAATTCATCCTTTTATATCCTTTATCTTCTTATATTGCTGTACAATGGAGTCATTGTCAACAGAAAAGGCTTGTTTGAATAATATTTCGACAACTGTTTCTGATTTGGATTCTGATGAATTTATGTGGTGCGTATAATATATGTAAAAAGATAAAGTGTAAATCGTTAATAAAATTGTGAAAAACAGTTGAGACAAAATTTAGTTGAATCAAATCTAAAATATTTGAGAACTTAATTTAAGTATATATCAATAAACAATTTTCCTTTAAATTTTAGTGCAATAATTGTTTAATAAAGATATACTGTGCCACAAAAATGACAACAAATTTGCTTCTGAGTTTGCAAGACCCCGAGTATTCTATAGATTTTCAAATTGTTGATTCTACGCAATTGAAACCTACAAAAGTGGCATTGAGTTGTGTTAACATGTTGAAAAACTCTCTTGAAATTGCCAATTTGATGCCCGAGAGTAATTATAAGAACACTTATAAGTTACAAATTGTGAAGCGTTTAACATTTTCAATTTTGAAAGTTTATGTTAGTAAATTTGAAGAGTTATGTAATGATTATATGAAAAACGAAGGGAAGTTCTTTAATTTGATTACGTTGCCTTTCAACAATAATAACAATAATAAAAGCAATAAAAAAAATAGTGGTAAATCTAATGCTTTGAATAGTCATATCTCTGATAATGGTAACAATAATAATCTGTCAAATGATGATGATAATAATGAAGGAAGTGCTAAGAAGGCAGACAATAGCAATGATTCAAATTATGAAGATATACCAGTTAATGAATATCTTGAATCTTTAATGAAACTTCACAATTCAACAAAATATGTATCTGATAAATTGAAGACATATAATAAGACTTATCTATTTAAGAAATTATTCAAAATAGCAATTCAGGTTAATGAAAATGGAGAATATGATGATATGATTTATGAAAAGACATTCTCATTCAGTGGAGAAAAATTTCAAAATAATGGATTTTTTGATAATTTTATTAAAAAATTAGATGGAATCACTAATGAGCTAACAAGTTTGATTAATATTAATTTGAAAAATTGTTTGAAAGAAGGTTTAAAATCGTACTTGGATATAAATTGGAATTCAAAGTTTATAGAAGAAGAAGAAGCTTGGGAATTTAATGAAGATGAAGAATTACGTAATGAAATAATTGATAGCACACAGAATAATAAAGAAGACTATTACTTTGGTAAAATTACAAGCTTTCAGGAGTTGATTAAGTTTGGGCTTTCTGAAAAAATCATTAATGATACAGTTATTAATAATTCTGGTATTAGCAAGTTCACAATTTCTACGGAATTACGAGAAATTCTCAAATTGATAAGTCAGCTAAAATACATTAAAAGATGTATTGGAACAAAAGGTATCAACTTTTATAAATTTCAGATCACTTTTTTAAATCATGTAAGTAAAATATTACAGAATTACATCTTTAAGATAAACAAGTTCTATAAAGTTGAAGCTGCAAGGCAAATAAAGCTTGACATTTTGAAAATTTATAAAAGAGTTTTGCAATTGAATACTATAAATCTCAACAGAGATGACGAAATTAATTGTTATACACCATTTAAGTTGGTAGAAAATCAGACTAGTTTCATGAAGCTAATGGAGATATGTAATGTGCTAATGACAGATGAAGAGACATTAAAACATTATCTATATAGTGGGAAATCATCAACTGCTGTGTCCTCATTTATCTCTGATTTCAATAAGTTTAGAAATGCAGAGGATTTTTCAAAAATGAAACAATTTTTAAATTTGAAATGTTTGCTCGATTCGGATATTTACGATTTGATAAGCAGAATAGTTTTAGTCTGATAGAAGATAAAAAGAAAATTCTTTTTTATTGGATCTTTTAACTTATAATTTCTACACTGTAGATTGTTGAACTATGTATTTTTTTTTTTTTCTTACACATATTTAACCAAAAGATGAAAAGCAGAGCTTCCAGGTTTATTGTGATCAACAGTATCACGGAAAATAAAATTACAGTAAAAAAAGCTAAAAATCTCCGATATTAATTCTCAATATATTGCACGTGATTCAAAAAATATCCGTTTATCAATTTTTTTTTACTCTGCGCTTTACTTCAAGTTTTGTTTCTTCCAACAATAAGATCGATCGATCAAAAATATTTTATTATTCAATTCAGCTTTTGCGTCTTTTTCATTCTTTAGATCTAATGTATCTTTTCTAAAAAGTATAATACATCCAATTTATGTGCCTGGATGATCCTCAAGAGAATATATTAACAACACCATAATAATTACCAGAAAGAATATGAGAATTAAGAAATCTGCGACGATATTGTTAACCTTTGGTCTGTTAATTCTGCTTTATTTGGGACTCGCTGATATATCTTTAAAAAATGATAAGCTTATCCATTTCATTACCTTTTTAATTATGACAATACTTTTTCGTAACTGCATAGAAGATAGAAACATCTTAAAACTTCGATATATCACGTTTACTGTTTGTACTCTAATTGCAGGTATTGGGTCCGAGTTTTTTCAAAGTTTTATTGCCTCTTATAGATCATTCGATGCTATAGATATAGTAATGAATGTTTCTGGATCTTTGGTGGGAAATCTCATTATTGAAATTTATATATGCTATACAAGCAGACGAAGATCTTTGATGAGATTGGAATTGATTAAGAGTATAGGCAATGAAGCTGATTCCTTCGTTCAGGAATCTTCCTCCACATTGAATAGTAGTAGTAATTTACAATATGCAGCACTTAAAAAAACCAATAGTATAGAAGATGAAGAGGAGGCAGAAGATATTCCAGTACCAGTTTATATTGAGGAAAAGGAAAAAAGGAAACATAGATCTATGAAGAAAGATTCCAATGGACGTAAACTGATCTCCAGAGAAAGGGTTGATTTAGAAAAAGGAATTGAATTAAAAAATATTTTACCCGTACCCTTGAATGAACAAAGATTATAATTTTTATATGATGCTTACAAGCTTCTAATGAAAGATTAATTTGATAGATAGATGAAATTAGTTTCACAAATAGAATGTATTTTTGTTTATATGTATTTTGCTCGATTTATTCTTGTTTTTAGTTTTGATTTCTTCCATATTTCCCATTATTTCTTTCATTAATATTTAATGTATTCCTTTCTTTCTTATATTTCTCTCTCTATTTATGAATCATTGGTTGAATGTGTTTATAAATAAAAAATAAACTTTGATTTTCTCGATTTATGATTTATTATATTTAATGTTGAAATTGAAAAATGTGTATCAAATTTTGATACACGGGCAACAAACCAATGAAACACATAAACGGGCAGCTTACGAAAATCTCGAAATAAACAATTAAGCAAAGCAATTTTTTCTCGAATCAGCAAGGACAGCTGGTTTCAGAGACACAGAATTGAACCAACCAAAAAAAATCAGGAAAATACAGAGGTAGCAATAAAGAGATTATGATTTTCCTTTATCTACTCTCGCTTGTTGGCCTTTTATCTGGATTTATTTGCTTGACTTTGGCAATTGCTTCTGGCCTCTACTATTTGTCTGAATTAGTAGAGGAGCATTCAGAGCCAACCAAACGTATCCTACACAGGTCCATTACAGCAATTTTCGTAATTTATGTGTGTTTATGGTTATTTGAGGGATTTCCTTTCATGCTTGTATCATTTGGTATTTTCACCAATTACGTTTACTTGAAAACTCTACAAAGATTTCCATATTTGAAGATAGATCATCCAGAATTCATAGCCTCAGGAATATTAACATTTATTAATCATTATTTTTGGTTCCGATACTTTAACAATTACCCACAGCAAAAGCTTTTACCAACGTTTGCAGAGATTAGTAGTTTCTTTGGAATATGTGTATGGTTAATTCCATTTCTGTTATTTATATCATTAAGCGCCGGTGAAAACCTCCTACCTAGTATGAACAACAATATGAACGATGATGGTTCCGGTTACAATGAAAGTTACCTGAAGATCACAAGAAAGAGTAGAGGTTTGATTAAGCTGGTTATCAATAGAGTGCGCGCCACTGTTTTTGGTGAATCTCAAGACAGTATAATTTAAGTAAAGAGAAGAATCGACGAATAATTTATTTATAATATTGAAGAGATTATTAAGCTTATTTTTATTCGGGTAAAGCTATTATTTACTTAGAGATCATATATTATATGTTATAGATGATTAATGTTGGTAATCGTAGAAAATCTTTTATCACTGATTCTATTATTGCTTGCTCAGCTATTTATTTGCCTGATATTCTCATATTTTTGTACAAATTTAACAAATAGCAATTTTTCTTATCGCTAGACACTATAGTCTTTTGTAAAAATAATATTTACAGATTATTATTAGAACTGCAATTACAAATTAGTATATTCTAAAAACATTTTGTCTACGGCTGATTTTCCAAAATCACAAAAAAAAACAAGAAGCAGAGAATAGGTACACGCCAACAAAATCTCCCTAATAAAAAAAGGAGAAGAAAAATGACCTTTCGCCTCATTTACAAAGGGTAAAAATTCGGAAAGAAAAAAAAACATGAAAGAGAGTTACTAAAACAATAATAGTTCCTAATTTTTGACCCGTATTTTCGAATTCAAGTATTACATATACTGCATTCTATTGAATAATTCTCTTTTTTTTTTTTTTTTTTTTCTTTTTGAAAAATAATAAGTAAATAGAATTAGCTCATATTATATTGATAAGATAAGATAAAATATTGAAATAAGCATAGAAGTGAACAATGATGCATTTAAATGAAACCATGTGGTTTCAAGATCCAAATGAACAGTTTGAACGATTCAATCAGCTTATTCAAAACTCATCGTTAGAGTTGAATCATTTAATCAAGCACATTTCTGAAGTTAGACAGTTAGAATTTACTTTGTCTGATAAATTAAGTGAATCAATAGAATCCTCTTATTTGACTAAGAAAAGATTGACGACCACAAAAGCGTTGAATATCGATAACAGTTCGCGGATTAAAAATAACAATTTGCAGAATAATCATTCAAATAACCCAAATTCAATGAATGGTGACTTCATAGATATTTACAATTTCCAACTTGATTATCTAGCAGATATAAGTTTTGCTAAAGAATCATTATCAACACAAATATCAACAAAAATTTTAAATGAATTGAATACTTTTAAGACAGCTTTTGATTTTTTTACAAAACAATCCATAAATGATTTGAATTCTCAATTGAATGACTACAATAAATCATTAAAAAGTGCCCAATCAAAACATGCGGAGTATATCAATAAATGTAACCAGTTTGAACAATTCAATGATGGTAACTCATCCAATCCGCTGTCAACTAGAAATACCACAAATAATAATAGTAATCTTGATCTTTCAACTTCATCACCAATAAAATCATCACAAGAGAGTGCTTTACAATTATTAACACAGTCCATATCAAACGCCATTTCACGTCAAAATTCGGATGATGAAGATAGTGAAGATGAAGAAGGTTATAACGATGCAGATGAAGACTTTGAAGATGAAGACGCTTATGTAAAAATACGTGATTTGAAATTTCCTATTAAATTTGGAGCTTCAACTTTCAAAGATTTACAAGATTTGAAAACTTTATTCCTGAAAATTAATCAATATGCTTTATTATTAGAGCGTAATGCTAATAAAGCTTCTATTGATATATTAAATAACAAAGTAACTGATTTTGATAATGTCGTTTACATTTCTAATATTGAATTAGCCAAATGGTTGAAAACAAATAGACCTAAAACTGAAAATTCAATTAAAAATATAGAAGCGTTTGGACAAGCATTGATCAATTCAAACTTCATTAAAATTCCAGTCTTTAAAAATTCGTTATTTAAATCTTTGTTGTCTTCAAAATTCCAGGCTGCCGATTCTCAAGAAATAACAGTGTATGAATTCTCAGATATTTGGCATTTAATCGTTACTTATGACCCAGATAAAGAAGCGTTTAAAAAAGAACAGAAAGCTCAAAGAAAACTACAAAAGAAATTGCAAGCTCAAGAATTAAAAGTTGTTAAAAAGGAAAGAAAAGCTTACGAAGAATCAAGAGCTTCCAGAAGGCATTCAGTAAACCAACAAGATATTTGCAGCGAGCAAGATACAGATGATGTTCAAAGTTATAATCCTCAACAAGATATAAGCTTTAATGCATCTCTTGTAAGATCTACCTCTACTCACTTCACTAACTATTTGACGTCCCAATTTAAGTCATTGTCATTATCTAATAATTTAGACTCTAAAAAGGAATCTCTTAAAAGCCAAATCTCTTCAGTGGAACAACAATTCCTGTTAGCAGTTTCAGATTTGAATTCTAAAAAAGCACGATTAGAATCATTATTTAATTCCTTTATGTTGTCATATGAACCTTACATTAGAAAGTTGGAACAAACCAAGTTTACATCATTGAACTATTTGAGTTATTTATTGATGAAACACTCTGAATATGAATATCAAAAGCTTACTAAATTAAATGCTGTTATCACAAAATTTAATCAAGATTCTAATATTAATTTCCAAATCAATGATAATATCTTGAATAATTCAAATTTATCATATTTTCCTTTCCAACCGATTGTGAAGTTTGAAAAAAATCCTGTAGGATTGAAATTAAATATTTCTGATGAAGACGTCAACTTAGTTAATAGTACAAGTTTATTTGGAAGCGATGTATCTTTATTACCTCATTGTAATAATACCGAATTGTTGATAAACTACAGTGTTCCAATTATATTTGAAGAATTTTTGCAGTTTATTCAGGAAGATAAGTTTTGGGAAACCCCTTTAGATATCAGTAAGGCTTACAGTGATAAACAATTAATTCTCTCTACATATGAAGAATTACAGCAAACTGAACTGAACTCCCAATTAAATTCTATGACAAGTACCAAGCTTGAATTTCAGAAAAATGTTATCAAAAGGGCAATTCATGATGTTTTTACACCAGGTGATTCTGACAAAGTTACGAATGTGGTAAAATTATGGCTTTTGGAATTACCCGATAGTTTAATCTCTTTCACAATATTTGAAAAATTGGCAGTTTTATACAATGATTTGTACGCTGAAGTCTTATTAGGTTTATACAATAATAACGAGAAAGAATTTTTTGCGGAATTTGATAAAAATAATGCAGAATTTCTGAAGATAGGTGCAACAAGTTTCAAACAAAGGTTAGATTACATTATCAAGGTATTCAACTCTTTGCCAAGAAGCAATTTAGCATGTCTTTTTGCTTTCTTGAAAAAGGTGTCCACCTGCAAAGACCTCGAATTATTCCATCTTGTGTGTCGTCCTCCTCCTTCCAAAGTATCTTCTATAACTTCTAATAAGTTAAGATTTCAGTTCATGCAAAAGTTATTCTCTGCAGATCTAGAAAACTTTAAGGTTTTATTACCTCGCTTACACGACTTAATTGAAGAGAAAGAAACACATTATTTAAGAAACTTTAAGTTGAAACAGATGGGGAGATCAATTTCCATTACATCGCCTAGTGCAAATAGACTGCCAGTTATAAAGCTGCCAATGATATCGGAAACGCTTACTGATGACAGTAATTCCCTTAATAAATTGAATACTTCGCTTGCTGCAAATAGTGCAAACAATAATAAACACACAAGGCAGGTATCCTCTGGTTTATCAACTCCAACTATTATGGTTGATGGGCTAGCTTTAAGATCCTTTGGAACAAAGAATAGAACCCCTATGATCAGTTCAGGGTTTTCTGAAGCCGCAGAATCAAACATATCAGTTAGTAATGAGGACAGTTTCTATAGTAATGGTAGTAATAACAATAGTTTCACATCGGATGATCCAATAATGAAAGCTAATAAAAATATGAAGAGAAGCAGTTTTGGACTTTTCGCAAATACTGGTGGCATCGGTATAAAAATAGTACCACCAGAATCGAAGAAATCTCAAGATAATGAATTATGAAGTCATTTGATATAAATACTTAAAGTTAGATATTACAGATATTGAACAATCTATCATTATATAATGTTCCTTTTTCTATTAGTGTCTATACATTTCGTAAATTCATAAATGCCTGCTTCATAAGATTTGTGTAAGTAACTTATCCGAAAAATGAGTTACATTGTACTTTAATTGATTTCGCTGAATCCCAAACTCATCCGAAAGTTTTGATATTAATGTTCTTTCCATTTTCATAATATTTTCTAATGATTCTTTCTTAATTCGTGTGAACCTGTCATATGTATGGTCATAATTATGATTATCTTTAGTTTTTCCCTTGGTAAATTTGTACTCTTCCTTCGCCTTATAGTTCTTATGATAATAGATATTAGAATTTTCAACATTGCTAGTACTATCGGGTTTTCCATCAAAGATCAGCATTAATCTTTTATCAGAAATGGTCATACTTTCTACATTTTTGGAGTATCCTATGACATTTTCATCAAACCACTTAAGGTACTTCTCCAACGACTTTGATAACGGTTTGCATTTATTCATATATTTTGATGCAAAATCTGACTCATCATCCAAATCTTCAGGGAAAGCCAACATTAATACGTCAAGTTCATTTCGGCTTCTTCCTTCAGTAGACATATACTTAATACATTTATCGAAATCGTTCTCTGATGTTTGTTTATTGGAAAATGAGTACTTATTATCAAAGAATCTTTGCTGCCATTCAGTGTACAATCCTTCATGAAGACCAAAATAAAATTTGGTGACTGTTATAATCAAACAAATCAATTTGATTTCAGCAAAAGTTATCACGGCCAGTGTTTTTGTATTTCTTCTTTTAGGGTCTGTCATACTTAAGATAGTAAGATCAATCTTATGGATATCGATTAAATTATACACTCCATTAATTATTTGCTTTGGTAAATATAGATTTGCTATTATTTTGGGTACAAAATCTTGTTGATCAAGCAAAATGGAGGAAACATTCAACTTCATAAACTTGTGATTCTTTAGTTTTCTGTAAATGGATACGGCTTCGGTATAAAAAGTAGAGTTTGATGGCAAGTAGGATGGTTCTATATGTTTTCTATAATATGAAGGAAGCTTGCTTAATAATTTCAAAGGGATTATCTTAGCTGGCTTTATATAAGGCAACTTATTAATGGATGCCAAATCAAGTATATCGTTAATGTATAGGTTAGCATGAATATACTTACACCCTAAATAACATAAAATTAAAGAATGGAGAGGATCATAAACAATGTCTTCTCTAAAAATCATATCTAGATACAAAGACCAAACATGTCTGACTACTCTGTATAAGTCTTGTGATATTTCAACTTCATTCACCAAAAATTCTATTTGTTTCTGTATGACTAGTTGTGCAATCTTAAAAAGTAATCGTTTAGCTGCCGAACCAAACACTTGCATGGTTGCCATACTCCTCTGAGATTGAATCTCATGAATAGATTGCATTTGTGATTGTGTCAAATGCTTCGGGAGTGTTATCACACGCTTGGGACCCAGCTGCTCGTCAGGCTCATCTTCAAATTCATATTCATTCTCTCTTATATGGCCATACTGACAAATATGTTGGCCATTAATAACTCTCCAAAGTCTGGATCGACAATTATTTACACCACAGATCTGTCCTCTGGTAAATAAGGCGCTTGGCATATTACAATTTATTGAAGCTCAGTAAGACAATATATGATAATAATAATAAGATAGGTACAGGAAAAGAAGAAGAAGACGACAGTCCATCAATTGGCAAATATTCAGTCAGAGTAGATGATGCATCCCAACTTGATAGTCATTACACGCGCACATAACCATATGCGATTATCGATTTATAACAACATGAGTCTACAAACTGATTCTTTTTTTTTCTTTACAACTATACCTAAAATAGCTACACTATTTTTGTTTATTAATTGAAAGACTATTATACAGATGAGTAATCTCAAAATTGGATAAGCATAGATGAAGAAAATTATCGAAAAAAAAAAAAACATGTTGTCAACTATTTTGAATTATAAACGCTTCGTGATTGTCTAGCAGCATTTCAAAGATTCCTGCCACTATCCAATTCCATTCAACACAAACACCTTTATCTCCACAAACATCGTAAAACTTTTTAATTAGTTCTTGATCTTCATTTTTTTTTGCAATCATATAGTACAAACCATTCCCAGATATTTCCAATGATTTCAATGTAAGCCTACTAGTTGATTTATACGTTTTTGCTTTGACTTTCATACCATTTCCTTTTAGTATCCTGTTTAAAATAGCGCTATTCACCGAGACATTGTTAGTGATATTGAATTTGTAATCTTTGAAAAGCTTTTCTTTGTCCGCTAGTTCCTGCAGTCTTCTTAATAATTCTTGAACGCTGATACGTAAGTCAGAATCTGCACTGTAATTATCCAAGGAATAATCCTCTAAATTAATCTCATCTTTACTTATCACATCTTCAAGAAAATTAGGATGGAGAATATATTTTAGACCGTTACCTAAACATGTAAGAAATTTTTCAGTTCTGACTATTTTTGGAGCTATTAAGACATCAACTTTAGACGTGTTATGTTCTATATGAATACCAAGTGAACCTAAACTAACTAAATTATAATCCGATTCATCTACCCCTCCCGTTAGCATTACATGAAAATCGTATTTTTTAGTTGGGATAACATTTTTTGCTAATGCAACTTTCTTCTTACTTTGTGGTAGCCACGTAGGATCCTGAACTCTTGATCTACTTTTGGTAAACTGATTCAAATCTTCAATATCTGAATGTAGTTTGATAGCAGCTTTCATAGCAGCTTTACGGCCAGTATGTGTTGTTTCATAAAATTTCTTAACCAACTGAGAATCATACTTAACTGATCCTAACAATTGTTCGCTATTTGTGAATTTAGCAATGTCTACCTTAGAAAATTGTCTATCGCTTAAAAGTTTCCAATGTACAAAACATTGTTCAATCCAGCCATGAGTTCTAGTTTTGACTTTAAAAACCTTATTCTTCTTAGCTGTGGCTGCTAAATATTTATTTCCCACCGGTTTATTAGATATTAAAAAATCCACTGTTTTATCCAAATTGCCCAGATATTGTGCTCCCAAACCAATTATTAATTTTTGTAAATAAATACGTGCGTCTCCAGTATAATTCGTAGTGGAGAATTTCAAATTCTGGAAGTCCGGGATCCCTGTTTTACTCAATGGATAATGAAGAAGATTTTCAAATGGCAAAGAGAATTTATCATGTGATAAAACATGAAATAACCAAGTTGGAGTACCAACAATATAATTATTTTTGGAAGCAGTAGTATATTCACTACCTGATCTGAATTGACCAACATAGCATAATTGAGTTTCCTTCAAATCTTCAATTTCCGAATGACAAATTCCACCATTTGATTCAATTAAGAATTTTAATAAGTTTAAGAGCTTCGGAGAAAAATCTTTCAAATCTTCAGATAAATAGAAGGACTTATTTTCGAAAAACGTAGTTCTGTTGATATTTTGCAAATGATCATTAATTCTCATGTATAATGATTTAGCAGAATCAAATTTGTGATTTGGGAAAACAGTAGGATGTTCTACCTCGTACAATGACTCATCTTGAAGTCTTCCCAATTTAATAGAATCTTCAATCCATTGAGGAATCAAACAGGCAATATTCAGATTTGGAATAGAATTCGCAATTATGCACACATCACTAGTGTTATCTGTACTTATGACATGGGTAGTAAATTTTGTGATTTGTGGTTGCCATTGACCACCGTATTCTTCAATAATGATCTTATAGAGTTTGGAATCTAGATGCGGAATGCTCTCATCTATTGTGAATATAAATCTCTTAAATAATCTAGCAAGATCATCAGCTGGGAAAAAAGGTCTTAGACTAGATAAGCGCTTTTTTCTTAATGAGATTTCTACCCATTCAGGGGAAACTACTGGAATCATATGCTTTTGAGAGAATTCATATTGTGGGAAATCAATAGAATCTGAAATAATATGAGAAATGTTAAATATTATTGTTGTATCCAACATAATATCATCTGGAAAGAATACATTATTTGCACCATTATCTAATAGCTTACTCCTAATATCTTCACTTTCAGTCGTTTTTTCAAGATTGAGAAAAATATAATAATTGGCAAAAATCTTTTTATCTTCCATTTTTAGAAACTCAATTAAGGGCATAGATAAGGTTGAACTTAACACATTTAATTTTAAGGAATTTTTAAATGTACAAACATATTATTAGCTTAAGTGAAAGCATTTTATAATAGATCTTGTTGCAATATAACTACGGATGAATAAAAAATTAAATAAAAAATTATACGCGTTTGACGCGTAATAATTTTTTCTCTTTACCCTTTATGCTCAAAGTGAAAAGAAAAAGAAAAAATTAAGACAAATTATTAGAATGACACTGCGCTCATAACGTCTGCATCTTATTACCAGAAGCGGAATGCATATGACAAGATCAATATGTTGAATAAAAAAGGTATTAAATTAAGGCTATGACTAAATATTATACATTTGAGGTAAATATTATATAGAAATGATAAGTGAAGCAAAGAAGCAAAAGGATTTAAAATTTTAGAACTGGGAACATGAAATGTTGAACATATCATCGACTTTTTAGATCAACGCAAAGAAAGCAGCAGCACCAAGAGCACCAACAGATACAACATTAGCAAGTTTGTTGTTATCAGCACCAGCCTTTGAAGTTGAGGTTGAAGAAGTAGAAGTAAAGGCGGAACTGGAACTCTTAGTGGAAGTAAGTGTTAAGTCAGAATCAGAACTAGCAGAAGAAACTGAAGAGGTTTCAGTACTCAAAGAGCTGGAGGTAATGTTGTAGCCAACAAGATCTGTACTTTCAGCTGAGCTTGTGATGCTATTGGAAGTAGAATTCACTCCAACGAGAGTGGTGATTGAGCTTGTGGTGGTAGCATCAGAGTCCACAGCAGTTGCATTAGCAACATCAGTAGTAGAAGAAATGGTACTATTAGCAGCGGCATCAGCAGATACATCACCTGTACTAGTAGAGGCATCAGCATCAGCATCAGTGGAAGCATTCGTAGCATCGCCAGTACTACTTGAAGCATCAGCACCAGCAGAAGCAGTTGCAGCATCACCTGCAGTAGTAGATGGATCAGAAGCAGCAGCATCGTCACCTGTAGTAGTAGAAGCATCAGAAGCAGCAGCATCGTCACCTGTAGTAGTAGAAGCATCAGAAGCAGCAGCATCGTCACCTGTAGTAGTGGAAGCATCAGAAGCAGCAGCATCGTCACCTGTATTACTAGAAGCATCAGCATCAGAGCCAGAAGAAGCATTAGCATCCACATTAGTAGAAGCAACGCCAGCATCAGCGGCACTGGTTTCGACGGCATTATCACCAATGGATGCAACAGCGTTAGCAGCTAAAGCACCAGCAACCGAAGCTTGATCACCTTGACCAGCCAGAGTAGCTAATTCTGCAACGACATTGTACACGGCAGCGGTAGCTTGTGA
The DNA here is from genome assembly GCA_010994365.1 of Saccharomycopsis schoenii. Classification (NCBI taxonomy): domain Eukaryota; kingdom Fungi; phylum Ascomycota; class Saccharomycetes; order Ascoideales; family Saccharomycopsidaceae; genus Saccharomycopsis; species Saccharomycopsis schoenii. The sequence continues at coordinate 600,247 of JNFU01000003.1, read as the reverse complement.
AAGGGCAATGGCATCACCAACAACGACTGTATGAATACCAGTACTAGCTGATTCTTCAGTGGTAGTATATGTGAAAGCAGCTTGAGCAGCTTGAGATAATAAGATGGGAACAAGAACTGGGTTAGCAAGCATTTTTATATTTTATTAGGTTAGCTTGGTAGAAATTTTCTGACGATTATTCAATGAAGAAGAACAAACGTTGAACTTGGACAGTAAGCCAGAGAGAACAAATAAAAAAAAATCAAGGGTATTTTATTTATTATATACCAATTGGTAGTAATATGTGGCCAGCCTTACGAAAATTTAGAAAGACTTACTGCATTACAAGAAACTGTTTACTTTTTTTTAATCTCGTTTGTATGTAGCTAAGTGAAGAAGTACCTGAACAGTAACAATCATTTAGGATGATAATATGCGATGTATCCATTTAGGTAATGGATGTTTGCCTGGATTGAGGTTAGCCCTGCAAAGCCACGCACGCTTTCATGCAGAGAATGTTAACAGCATGCAATAAAAACCTGGGCTTTTCTTAAGAAATTATATTATTAGAATATGGAACAGCGTTTTAAGGGCTGAATCACTCACTACTAAGAGAAGAAAGAGAAGGAGTAGCTTAAATGAATACTCGTTGATACTCAATTAAGTTTACATGGAGTTTACTATACAATTGTATCATGTCTATTAGCCATTCGTGTGTTTAACCTTAAGCATGGAGTCTATAAGATTTGACGAGTACCACTTTTGTTTAAAACTAAACTTGTCTCGACAAAGTTGAAGCGTTATGGAATCTGTGATATCAGGTGGCCTACGTTTTTTTTAGTAGCAGTCACACTAAACTTTTCATACACTAAGATCACAGAAGTTGAAAAAAGGTAACTTGTTGTTCTAGTATTGATAGGAGTGGCTGTATACAGCAAAACCTGCGTTTGGCCCTGTAAAAAGAATGTATATTCAAGAAGAAGTTTCCATATAGGGAATCCTGCATATAACAACATATAGCATGGCTGAAACACTTCTTGTCCAAGAAAATTTTCCAGAGATATTTTTTTCCTCTACCAAATTGTTTTCTCTTGTTGTTGAACGCAAAATGAACAATAGATTCATGTATTTTCTTGCTAGGAGGAAATAGAAAAAAAAAATTCTCTGCTTTCTCGAAAAAACAAATTACTAACGGTACAGAAAATAAAAGGAATACGTACTTACTATTTCTTGCGGTAGATCTGCCCATTCATCTACCATAGCACGTGAGATTTTCCCCTTTCTCTCCAATATCAATTCGGATGCAAATCAGCGCAACTTTGAAATGTTTCAATGGTCCGTCGGGCGAGGGTTATTTAGCCACTTTGTGCTTTGGCTGATGCACTGATGTACTCTATTATATAAACATGTATAATGTCGATAATGAAATATAACGCATAGATCTAACTATATCCTCCACTAAATCCACGATTATTCTTGTTGTGCAGATAGTTATAAATATTCCCTCTATGGTTTCGCTATTTCAATCAAGCATTCGCAGTTTTGAAACAACACAAAACTGGCAGTTTATGTAATGGAACTGGATCTTATTTATTTTTCAACTGAACAATGCGATGAGGAGAACAATAGTGTGCCCACTACCATCTAGATCTACGTTTTTTTTCTGTCTGCGCACTGTTCATAGAAATGCTACCTAAGAACAGTATTGACTTGTGAAGTGCGTTCAGACAGCTACGTTGTAGCAGAAACACCTACGCATACACGACTATACCTATGAGGAAGTAATTTGTTTTAACATGTCTGCACCTCTTGGGAAATATTTCAACATCCACCGCATAGTATTGGCAAGTAGCAATTCTTTACATCATCGTTATGCCGTACAACGAGTCAATGCTATTGTAAATTCCGTTTGATTTCAAACAAAAATCACTTATCACTTTTTTAATATCTTCTTGCTTGGTTTATAATCCATTTTGTTGATCACATTATACAAATCATATATAAATAACAATGGTTCCCTTTATTTCAATAGCCCTAAGTTTTTCAAATTCTTTTACTTTTCTTTTTGAATTTCCATATTTTTCCAGTTTTTATTTTCTTTTTAATAACTTCCCTTTGACGAGTTTTCAATTGCCTAGCCATCCAATAAAGTATTTTCAGAAAATTATTGCAAGTTGAAATAAAACTTCCATAATGAGATTCAACACACAAATAGTAACAGCTATTGCATCCGCATTATTAGCTTCTTCAGTTTCAGCCGACTTCACTAATAGTGACTGGACAACTCTTTACAATACCGCAACCATTAGTGGCGGTGTTACTTCCCATTCTTCCAGTTTCGCAATCGCTGTTGTCCCGATTACTACAGGTAGTTGGACTATTAAAGCTTCTACTGGCGCCGCCCAACTAGAAGCATCCTCCATCGCTGCTGCAGTAGGTGCCAGTGGTACTGTCACTTCCGAAGCCCCAGTTGCAACCAGTGACTCCCAGGATTCTGAAGTCTCTTCAGCAGATGATGATTCCGACGATGATAGCTACGCTAAGAGAGATATCGTAATTACCACTTTGGTTCGTCGTGATGATGACGATGATGATGTTAGTGCTACAGCTTCCAATGGCAGTACTCCAACTGATATTTCATCTGATGATGATGATGATGATGACGTCAGTGCTACAGCTTCTGATTACAGTGTTACAGCTTCTGATGACAGTACTCCAACTGATATTGCATCTGATGATGATGAAGATGATGTCAGCGTTTCCTCTTCTGATATCAGTCCAACATCCTCGGATGACAGTACTGCAACTGATACTGCATCTTCCGACGACGCTACCCAAGATAATGACGACGCTTCCTCGAACGATGATCCTATTCAGGCTGTGTCGTGTAACATAAATGGAAGTCTTAGTATGACCTTGGCCAATGGTATTCTAACGGATTCTCATGGTCGTATTGGTGCTATTGTTAGTAATAGACAATTCCAATTTGATGGTCCACCACAAGCTGGTACAATCTATGCTAAAGGTTGGAGTATCACTCCAGAAGGTAATTTGGCCATAGGTGATACTGATATTTTCTACAGGTGCTTAAGCGGTGGATTCTATAATTTGTACGATCAAAATGTCGCTTATCAATGTGATCCTATCAGATTGGTTGCTACTGCATTCGGAGAGAATTGTTAAATTTAGAATACCCAAATATTGATATTCCATCCCTCGACCTTAATTAACTCATTTCATCATGAAAAGGCTGGACCTTCAATTGATGATTAGAGTTGCACTTCAGTTCATTTTATCTGTTTTTTCATACTTTACTTTTTTACGTTCCACTGCGCAATTGTAGCAGCCCAAGTACTTCCTTGTCAGTATTTTATATAATAAGACATCCCAAATATACTATAATTTATATCAATATAATTTGCAATACTTTTTTTTATCCCTGTAGGATATATTTGATGAATCTATATTATGTGTTCTCATTATATTGATGGAAAAGAAGACCTGTGGGTTTGTTTCTTTGCAAATTGAATTTGAGAAAGGTCCACACAAAAAAAAACTCATAGAAAGAACCGAAACGAAACAAAAAAAAAAAAAAAAAAAAAGCTTTTTAAGAATAAGCAAAGCTCCGAAGTGTTCTTTTTGTTTAGCCTTATTTACAAGGATATCGAAATTTGGCTTCTCAAGATACGGCAAAGACTACTATCATTTATAAAAAAAATTAATCACAATTAGTTCGAATATGTCTAGTGATTCAGAAATATTGGATCAGATAGATTCACTACTAGTGAATATCGAATTTAATGCAAACCCACTTTACCATGTGATTGTAGAATCTCCAAAATTTCAGCAGGATCCTCAAATTATCATTTTCCATCTTCTTTCGAAATTGATTCCTATAGATATCCCTATTGATATACCTTTACTTACTGGATTAAGTCTTGGAGAGGATATTTCAGATAAAAGAATTACTAGTAATGCATTTTTAAGAGATCAATTCCTTATGTCCGTCCTTGAGACCCCTGTTGATCAGCTGAAGGAATCAATTGAGGATTATGTGACAAGTTTATTCACAAATACAAAGTTGCAGACCAATAAATATCTTTTAAATTTGATCCTTGAAATATCGCTTTGTTTAAATTCTCAAAACACACAATCAAGTAGCCCAGAGCTAATTACTAATTTGAAGTTATTTATTAATGAACTTTATTATCAATTAAGCATTTGCTCACCGATTAATTGCATGATTTTAGCTCATTCTGAGGTTCCAAACACTTTGATGAGGGAATTATTGAAGATTTTGGACTCTCCTGAATACAATGAGAAATATATAGTTTCAGATCAGTTGATGAAACTTTATTTTAAAATATCAAAGACTGGTCCAATAAAATCCGATTTACTTTTACATTGTTTTACTAAAATGGATATGAAGAAGGATAAAATGGGTGAAATATTTTGGAAGAATTTGCTTATTTCCTTAAATACCAATGATAACAATAAGAATAGTGTTGATGATCATGATAGTTGTTTTAATTCTGTGGAGGATCCTCAACATTTTCTATTATTCAATCATGGGTCACTGATAGAATACGACTATTTAAGGTTATCCAATGATGGTTTTACATTACAAACATGGATTAAATTTGAAAAAATATATGCAAATATAGACTCAGTTGATGAAAACGAGCATGAAGAAGAATTCATACCATTTATTCAGTTGAGGAACAGTGAAGGTGAAATAATTTGGAAACTTTCAGTTAAAGGTAAATTTTTAACTTTAGATATAGTTGAAAAAAATGGTCATGTGGTAAAGCGAACTTTTTCAAATTTTGAAATAGATTTCTCTCAAGATGCTTCATCTTATTCATCTAAGTTATACAATATTGGTTTAATCCACAAATTAAATGAAGGTAATCTGCTTTTAGTAAATAAATCTTCATCCGTTTATCTTATTGTGGATGGAAATTTTATCCAATCTGTGTCTATTCCAATATCCGGATTAAACAATAATCTTAGAGAAATGAGTATACAATTTGGGAATATGTCTCAAAAAGCTGATGGAAATTGCAAACATGTTATTATGATGGTCAATCTATTATTAATGAATCAAGTACAGCATCATCAATGGATGACATTAAATTATCTATTAGGACCCAATTATCATCATGACTATAAGGATACAAATATTCTTAAAAAATTTCTAAATTATAAATCCTTAACTCTTTTCGAATTACAATGTGAAAATGATTTCAAAATGATCACAGTGAATAAAAATAATGAAAAACTTTCTGATTATGAAAGAATGAACTCAAGACTTTTAGCAAATACTATGAAAAAAAAAGATAAGACAGCTATGAATTTTTCAAAGACTTTCATTGGTGATCTTTCAACTTCAGAGAGAATTGGAAATTTGATGTTTTCAAATGAAAATAAATCTTTGGTTTTAAATTTTCATGCTAGAAATATTTTGATTAAAGATAATTATGTCGATAGCACTTTTGTTTTATCCCCAGAAAATCATCAAGTCTTAAATACAGTATATAATTCAATCAATAATGCTAATATTAATAGTAAATTAAAGGGAAAGATCCATAAGGGTACAATTAATTACTATTATTCCAATAAAGGTAACAATAATTTATTAAATTTCTGTTATGCTATTGATATAGTCACTTTATTATTAAAACAGATAGAAGGGCTTGGAAAACTGGACAAAGATTTCCTCATAATTTTCCTCAGGATTCTCTTCCATCTTATCTCAGATAATTTTGTTTTTGCTAAGGAAATCGAAGAATCTGGAGGCTACCATATTTTGAGTATAATTTTAAAATCAAAACCAGAAATTATGGATATTGACATTCTTGATATATTTCTTGAATTCACCGGCTATGAACACAAGAGCCCGATAGATTCTGTTATTATTAATTCAGTTGCCTATAAATCATTGATTGTAGACTTTGATTTATGGAAAGCAAGTGATGGTGATACTTTCAAATTTCTTCTTTTCCAGTTCACAGTTTTTTCACAAGATAGCAAATATCATGAATATAATGTTGCCAAAATTGTCAAGATGAAGATAATGAGAAGATTCATTCACGCCTTGAAGTGTAATTTTTTCAAAGAAGATATGTTGACATCCGTTAGCAATACTTTGCTTACATTAATCAAATCAAATCCAACTCAAGAAATGTTTCATACTGTTGCTATGTACATAATGTATGCTATTCATGTCAACAAGCATCATACTGCGGACACAACTTTAACAGCAGATACAGATTTGCAAACAAAATGTGGTAATTGCATTCTAGAATTAATGCTTCAGATGGTATCAGATCTGCTGTTACTGCCGCCTCATATTTTTAGAAAAATTGTGAAATCAATCACAGTACGTTGGATGACACTTTTAATGGATGGTACAAGTTTTGAAACATCTTTGCTAGCATTAAAATTATTAATCAAAATGTTCTCATTCCTTGGTGCTCATTATTATGAAGGTTTCACAAAAATTCATGGATTCATCACCTTGAATAGATTACTCAGCAAGAATTCTACTGATGAGAGAGCTAATGAACTTGTGGTAATTACTTTTGCTGCGAGCTTTGGAGCTTCACAATTAGACAACTTAGGGTTGTCAATGTTTGATTATTGTAAACGATTAGCTAGAAGAGATAATATTTTAAGATTGACTATGCCTGACTTCTTAGACTTGACAATAAAGTTATGTGGTATTAGAGCAGATACATTAGAAAACTTAACAAATTGTTTTGAGTTTGCATTCAAACATATCTCTTGCATTCATACCGTTTTGAAACAGGCAAAATGGGTATCTAAGTTATGTGATGTTGCATTTAAGGGAATTATTTCAAACAACAAAGCGTTGACTAGTGCTGCTGAGAAACTACTTGAAAGAGTTATCACGCCCATAGTTTCTAGTTTAGTTTTGCATCCAGAAGCAACGTACATCTTGATAGAGAATTTGCAACATAAGGATATATCCCAGAAGATAATTGTGTCAAAAGTTTATCCTCACGTAGTTGAAAATATTAAGAAAAATTTGAAATCAGAAAAAGACAAGAAAATGCAAAACAAAAATATTTGTAAAAATGTTTGCAAGTTATTGTTACAAGCATCAAATTCTACATCAAATTTTATATGGGAGAAACCTTACTTGAACTCCCTTCAAGAAACTTTGACAATTTTTATTGAAAGATTTAAAAATGGATACGAGCCACAATCTTTGACAATAAAATCTCTTAAAAGGTATTTAGCAAAATTAACTTTGGAAAGATTATTTGTTTTGGTTTATTCACAGAAGGCTGATGATAATGAAGAGTTGAAAAATGTTGTGATGTCCTTGCTTTACAATCAAGAACTTTTTTTTGGGCCAGGCACATTTGACAATGAAAAGATCTCAGCAGTTATATTGTTTTTGTTTCACGCTGTTGGAGGTGATATGGAACATGAAGAAAAATCGATAATTATGAATTGCTTAAGAATAATGTTCATGTTTAGACACAATGATTTTGAGTTATTAGCCAAATCCATAGGTAGTGATGAATATGAACCCATATCACACTTTTTTGAATCATTATTGGTACTGAATGATGAGGCCATTATTGAAAGGTTAGAAAATGATGCATTCATCAAGTCATCTTTGCAGAAAACTTTATTTACCTATTTCGAAAAATTTGAAATGGGTTTTTTGAATCTTCCATCAGTAATTGATTACTTGACTAATTCTATCAATATAGATTCTTATGATAAAAGGGAAGCATTTGAAGTTCAAAAGTTTTTACAGTTCCATTCAGAAAATGTAAATTGGAAGTCATCAATTATCAGTTCTGAAATTGCCAAATATTTTAGACATTACCAAGATCAAAAGGATAACTCACAATTTTTCATCACAAATTTCAATAAGCTAAAAATTGAAGTTGATCGTATTTTGAATATTTTATCACTTGGAAAACAGAAGTGGGTGGTGGATAATATTGAGAGTAGTAATAGAATCAGAAAGAGGATTATACCTAAGGACGAACTTAGCATTGAAGACCAGTTATTATATGATATAGAAGTACCCATAAGTTCGAAAGAAGACTTAGAAAATTCTGATCTGATTACAAACCAAGTTGAACTTGATCAAGAGGTTCACTCGCTATTCACGGCATCTACTAGTGATACTGAAATAGATACTGAAAATGATGAAAGTTTTCAAATGATTGAGGATAATTCTGTTTTTGAAAGATCGCATGAGGATAAAAACCGTAAAGTGTTACGAAGCTTGTTTGTTGGCGACAAAATCACATATTTATGGAATGTTAGTCAATTGATTGGTTTAGAAGCAGAAGAAGGTATTTTGATTTTAGGAGAAAGCCATATTTATCTCATTGAAAATTACTTTCATTGCGATAATGATGAAGTGGTTGATATTGATGACGCTCCACCAGGTTCAAGAGATCAATATTTACAACTAATCACTGGCCAGCCTAAACTGTCAAAATTGAAGCAGTTGCAAAAGTCCCACAATACAAAAACATGGGAGTTGGAAAGATTAACATCTGTTTCTAAGCGACAATTTTTACTAAGGGATGTCGCTATTGAATTTTTTTTTGCAAATGGAAGTAGTTTCTTAATCATTTGTAGAAATTCAAAGGAGAGAGATAATATTTATAGCAAGATGTCTTCCAAAACCAGAAGTATAAATATTGATAATGATTTATTGATAGCATTGAAATCGGCTAATAATAAACCTTCAGATCTTAATAAAATCAGTACAACAAGGAGCTTTGCATCCAAATTAGCGAATGCTATAACTAGTAACAATAATTCGTTTCAGACTTTGACAAAGCGGTGGAAAGAAGGAACGATTTCAAATTTTTATTATTTAATGTTGGTGAACACTATTGCTGGAAGAACATTCAATGATTTAACACAATATCCAGTTTTTCCATGGGTTATAGCCGACTATACAAGTGAAGAATTGGATTTCTCTAAGCCTTCTACTTTTAGAGATTTGTCAAAACCAATGGGCGCTCAAGGTTACAAAAGGTGCCAACAATTCAAGGAGCGCTATGATGCCTTGAAGAGTTTAAACGACCCAGGTGCAATCCCATTTCACTATGGCACGCATTATTCTTCCGCCATGATTGTCACATCTTTCTTGATAAGATTGGAACCATATGTTCAATCATATTTATTATTACAAGGTGGTAAATTTGATCATGCTGATAGATTGTTTTATTCCATTGAAAAAGCGTGGAATTCGGCTGCTATTGATAATTATGCGGATGTACGAGAATTGATCCCTGAATTTTTTTACTTACCAGAGTTTTTGGTAAATTCGAATAATTTCCAATTAGGCCAATTACAAACTGGAGAAACAATCAGCGATGTTATATTACCACCTTGGGCTCATAATGATCCTAATATCTTTATTCAGAAACAAAGAGAGGCTCTTGAAAGTGAATATGTATCTGCTCATTTACATGAGTGGATAGATTTGGTATTTGGATTTAAACAACAAGGGGAACTAGCTATCGAATGTAGAAATGTATTTCATCATTTGAGTTATAGTGGCGCTATTAACTTGGATTCAATTGATGATGAAGTTGAAAGACGCGCGGTGACTGGAATAATCCATAACTTTGGTCAAACCCCTTTACAGGTCTTTCCAAAACCTCATCCAATGAGAGATTTTGTCCAGAAAAGTCCTAAATTGGAAATATTTAGACTAGCAGATGTTCCGATTATTAAAAAGGTTGGAGAATGCTCCATAGATCATTTAGAATTGCACTTTGATGGTCATGAGAACTTTTTTTCTTGGAAAGGTAAACTGAAGTTAGTATCTCTGGCAGATAACTTGAAAATTAATTCAGGACCTACTTACTCCTCTTTGCTTGTCAACAACGCTCTTTTTGAAAATTTGCATCCTGGAAATATCACTAATTTAGTTCCTATTGGAGAAAGAAGCTTTCTTACAGGCTCTGACGATGGTACGATAAATGTTTGGAAGTTTCCTATTAACTCCTCAAGATTTGTGACTTTCAATAGTTCCCCAGTTTTGTCTCAATTTAGATTTCAAGAAGAATTGGAATTCAAAAAAACTTTGAGAGGCCATTTCAGCGCTATCAAGGATATTAAAGTTTCTAAAGATTTTAACATTGCTATTAGTTTAGATGAATCTGGAAAGGTGTATCTCTGGGATTTAGTAAGATATAAATTTATAAGGGAGATGAATCTGAAAGCGGATGATTCTTCGATTAAACATGTCAATATCAGTACTAGTTCTGGAATGATATGCTTGGCTTCTGATTACAATATAAGCATTTATACAATGAACGGTTTTTTCATTACGTCAGATTCATTCTCCCAGAGAATTACATGTGTGTCATTTCCAACAAGGAAAATTGGTTTCACGAATCATAATAATTTTGATCTGATAAGAGTTGAAGAGAGTCACGAATACTGGAATGTTCCTGAAATGTTATTGGTGGGAATGCTGGACAAAAGTATATCAACTTTATCCATTCTGCTTTCCCAAGGAAAATGGAATATGACTCCGATAGGTAATTTTAAAATAAGAAACAAATCTGGTGATGTAATTAAAACTAACAACTCTATCACTTGTGTTGAAATGAATTTATTTAGTGTTAAATCTGGAAAAGAAAGCTATATCACAGCTGAAATAGCTTGCGGTGATTCATATGGTCACCTTATTACATGGACATGATACAGCATAAATAACAAATCAAATATTATTATTTCAGAGATTTAAACGATAAATTTCCATTCTTTGTATATACATACATAAATATATCTGTTATATTTACAATTAATCAAGGTCGTCAGATTGGTAAGACTTTAATCCAGAAAGTCAAAAGGCAAATTTATGTGGGAAACCAACTTTAGTAATAATATTATTAAAAAAAAACGAAAAGGAAAAAGTAACATTACTTTAAGTCATTAAAGCATGCATCAACAAAAATTAGAATTAAAGTAGAAGATACCTGCAACTTTGAAACATATATTATAAATATACTCTTAGGAAAAGATTATTGCTATAAACATATGCTGTAATAGTCCCGGATTTTCCTATTAATGTTTAACTATTAACTTCCAAAAGTTACCGTTCACTGAATTGGTAGGTGTTGAAGAGCGTTTAATTGCAAAGCAGATTCTTTAACTCCGTGAGTTTGAAATATTATGATATTCTGTAGCTTCCTGTAAAATATCAAATATCGTATATTTCTTTGCATATTTGTCCAAATGTTTAACATTAGCTATTTTTACAGATTTTTTCTACTTTTTTTATATTATATTCTATTTTTTTTTCCTGTTTTGCTCTCTCTAGCATTATCTTTTTTTTTGTATCTTGTCTTTCCAATTTATTACAGCTTTTTTTGAGCTGACATATAGTTAAATGTGTCTAAATTTAAAGGTATATCTTAAGTCAAAATATCAAAAGTGCTTAAAATCATAACAACTCACCTGGATTTTGTTTGCTCATACAATAATAGCCAATTATTGGTCAGTAGAGGCAAATAATGAACTAAAAAAAAATTTGTCACAATACATAGAGTGAGAAAATATGTATTCACAATTATAAAAGCTTAAACATGATCTGGTAATCATAATGTTCATTCTTATTAAAAATGGTTTAGGTTCTGCATGCTAAGAATAAGATTTTTATTTTAACTATTTATTGCTGCAACCTTATTATAATATAATCTTTGATTAAATGATTACTTGGGAAAAAAAAATTTCTTGATTCAAGTAATCGAGAGATTTTGATGATAAAATGAAGCTAAATATAATAATAAAATTACTTAATCTAACAATTCTAATGAGGTATGTATATTGATATAGACAAAAAAAATTGAAAAATCTAAATCTTTGGATATATCGAAAATAGTTGGGGAGATGGAATATGAAGATATAATTTAAAATAGCCTATGTTAAAAAATGAATCAAAAAAAACAAATTTTAAACAAAATCCCGTAAACGTGTTGTTTACAAAAATGTAGGTAAATTCTATCAATATTGACAAAAATAAATGAAAAATTTGATATTTCATCTAAGTAAATATTGTTTATAATGAAATTATCAAAAAATAAGCAAAAAAAAACTGACCTTGCAAAGACCATGAAATTTTGGGCTCGCCGAAAAATATTATGTCAGTTGAAAATGAGATGTAGAAAAAAAATGTTTAGCTGCTCTTTTGTGGAATCAATTGCGTTCATAATCACAAACTCTCAAATCAAATAGGTGCCGCAAAAGTTTATTCAAATATTTAATTCTGCTAATTCAATCAAATTTTCTTCACCTAAAGTTAAGGCTTCACCGTAGCTTGGTGGAGAAAATGTACTAACCTGATGATACTGAGGCGGAACTTCCTCGTCCCAAGAAATGCCGAAACCACTTCTTTCAGTAAAGACAAGCTTGAATTTCATTCTGAATAATCTCGTAAGACCTGTAGGAACAACCGTACAGTTTCTAGGAGGTTTCTCATTAGTACTATTAGTGGGTGAGAAAGCTGTTGCAGTTGTATGATTTGAACCGTTAACCTCATGATTATTCGAACTTGTAGGCTGGATGGAAGAAGAAATGTAGTGTTTTTTTTTGAAGCTACTCAGCAGAGTTGACAGAGACGAATGAGATCCTGCGGGACCCATACTAGTAATAGGCTGTAGTGCTTCTTCTGCCAAAGTAGCTTCCATAATCAATAAGTGAGAAACATAAACACCGGTTTCTGGATCAGTAATGTCACAGCTACAATTGGCATCACTGCCAATATCTAATGACTTGTCAATTGGATGATTGTGATTCCCATATCTACTATCAACTTTACTAATATGATTGACAAGACCAGTACTCAATTTAGAACAGTCAATCTCAGCGGCTAATTCAATAAGTCCATCATTGGCAAAATCTGATTTCCAACCACCCTTAATGATTCCTGTACAGAGTTCTCTAACATCTTTGATGAAAAGATCAGATATACCATTATGATTATGTTCTTCAGAAGAATTATCTTCAGATGTAATTTCTTGGTTTTGTATTGGTGGCTGTTCCATTTCATGATCGTGTGGATGAATGAAGCGTGTGTCTGAGTGATTATCCACGTTATCATCTTCATCATTGATCACATGCTCTGTGTGAAAACTCTGATTTTCGTGGATATCCTCCTGCTGAGTAGCGGCTACAGATGCACTACTCTGAATAGGATGCAAAAAAGGCTCTGTATTATCGTTAATATTATTACTGTTGGCAGCACCGTTCTGATTATTAGCAGTAGTTGTTTGTGCTGTGCTATTTTGTCTTCTAACATACTTTCCTAAAATCAAAGATGAATTCGGATGTGATTTATTCAATCTTAATGTGCTCTCCATCACTTTAAGCTTAGCTTGATGATATGAGACATCACACGCGTGAATTCTAACTTGACTTTGTTCTTCTATTCTCCAAGCCATTTTTCTTAAGCGCCAGCGCTTATTATCAGCATTTAAGCCATTGAATTTTAATTCAACCGAAAAAATTGATTTTGGATGGATCACATTTGGAATCATTGCAGAAACTGTGATATTTGATGGGGGAAAAATCCTTAAGGATGAACGGTCTACACCCTTCAAAATAGATCTTGACACTCTGATTGGTACTTTGACATTGACATCTATCGATTTTTCTTTTTTCAGTTTTGATGAGACGTAAGTACCATTACTTTCCGCTATAAGTTCATATCTAATTTGAAACGAAGATGAAGAGCCTAAAACACATGTTTGAGGTAATGAGCCAGGTAATAAATGAGAGAACGGGAAAGCTTGCTTACCAGGAGTGAACACCGTTGATTGATTTAATACGTCCCATTGAGCTAATACAGTGACCTTTCTCCTACAATCTGGACAACCGGAAAACACAGAATTAGATGGTAAAAAGGGTTTACCATAAGTTATAACTTGAATCAATTTCAAGGTGACTTTATTTACACGAACTTGTGTTGGAGCTGGAGAGGAAGCAACTGCAGAAAGGGTGCTATGGTTCGATTCTATGGCGACTAAAGAAGGCGAGAGTTTTGGTGACGGATTACTGCGAGTTGGATGAAGCAAATTAGGGATTATAGAAGTCAGCAGTGTCTGCGATCGTAATGTAGGAGCTAATTGAGGGGAATCATATAAAGCTGGGTTTGAAATGTTTAAAAACAAAAGCCCTGACAATAAATAACCTGACGATTCTGATTCTGGGCCGTACAACACAACAGGGGGTGATTCAATGTTAATAGATAAAGAATAAGCAGGTGGTTTCTTTTTATTTATTGGAAGTTGGGACTCTGGGATAGCAGCCGCGTCAAGCAAAGGAGAAGAGTTTCTCAGACGATTGTGTGCTTTCGCAATTTTTGATAAGATAGTCATTACTGGTTCTATATGCTATATTTTAATAGAGCCTAATGAGGGATTAGGCGAAAAACGAGCAACAAACAAACAAACAAACAAACAAACAAACAAACAAACAACTAAGATTATAGGAAGATAAGATAAATTTAAGTAATATGTTGTGCACTTATTGGGTATTGTGAATCACAGGGACAAAAGAGGACCTTTATAGTGGTATATAGGAAAAWAAAATCTAAAATTTAAAAATTATGGATCCCAGGTGAAACAAAAAAAAAGAAAAAGAAATTCAGGTGAGAAGGACATAAATAAAAACGCACGCGGATCAGAACTAAGCGGCTGGGCAAATAAGTTATTATATATTAACTAGGCTTTGCGAATATCTATAATTTCAGTTAGTCCTTTGGGATGAAACCAAGTTGATAGTGTTAAAAATAAAATAGGGACTTGAATAGAAGGAATACAAAAAATTTCATATGAAGTATTTCGAGAGTTTAAATAGAAATAGAACTCGAATTAGTCACAGTACGAGACAGCGCAAATTTTGAAGCAACGGGGAAATTCGAAAATTTCCGGCGGAATTTCAAGATTCTCGTTTAATTTTTCACACAGTGTTTAGCTGTTACTCACTGCACTGTAAATCGGTACATAATATAATAACATAGTACACATGTACTCTGAAAATTACAATGTTGTGAGGCACACATGGTGCTTTTGGTGCCTTGAAACTTCAGTTACTCCGTAGAAAACACGTTCAGCTGCACTTTTGTGTTGTTTTATTGTTTTTGAAAACTGAAGAACAAGGAGTGCAGAATGCAGCAAAAATATTGAAAGAAATTCAGATGTTGCAGCAATGGTAATTAATAATAGCATTTAACCTTGTGAGATGTCTCGAGGATCTTGGTCCTTCGGTAAAAGTTACTTACAATACAGTGAGCTCAATACTGGTAATAGTTTTCACTTTTCTTATATTTGGAATGCAATGGTTGTTGTGCATGTGATTTTGACAAATGAAACCTTTATTTTTGCATGTTTCATAATTTGTATTGTTCAAAGCTTTTAGGCTTCACTCATCGTTCTCAAAACTATAAATAAAAAAGATGAATAGTTAACAGAAAAAAAAACGCTCATTACCACTAGCAGGCAAGCAGACATTTAAATGAGTAATATCAACTTTCTTCCATGTACCGCTGACTTACAACAAGAATCGATAGACAACGAATTTCATTACATAATAGTGTCACATATAGACATGAAAAACATAAAGCATTTCTATTTTGCAAAACTAAAAGCTAAGGATAAAACATGCTTACATCTCAGCTTGACATTTCGCAATTACATCCACCAATCCCTTACCATCCTTCACCTTAATCACATTTATCTCCAACTTCTTGCTCTCATAATTGAGTATAGGAACCCTAACATTGATTTTTCCATCCAAAACATATTTGGCATCTTTCAAAATGTAACTGTTCACGCACACATTACTGTTTCCCTCGGTTCTCAAAAGCAATCTCGACTTTTTAGTCTCTTTATTTGTCAACACTTTCAAATTGCCCACACCTTTTGTAATGTATTTCCCGTTTTCTAGTACCAAGTACTTGCTACGAGCAGAAAATCTTACATTTTCGTCCTCTTCACCTTTACCCACAACATCTTCAGGTTTTGGTGGTGTACTTCCATCTTCTTTTCCAGCTGCTTCCCCTACTTCTTTGTTAGATTCTAGAACATTTTTTTCTCCAGGTGTATTAGTAATTGTAGCACGCGATTCCTTACTCGACACATCTGCAGTATCATTCTTACCAGTTCCAAACTTGAATCCCATACCACTACTGGCGGTTTTAGTGGTAAAGCTAAATGGATTAACAGTCGCAGCATTACTACTTTCGCTAGCCTTAGTGCCTAAGTTCTTTTTTTCTTCACTAATTAGAGATTTAGATTTAGCATTACCGTTTGAAGCTCCGCTAACCTCAAAACTGAATGGTGATTCACCAGTTGCTGCAGATTTGGAAGATGATAAGAAACTGAATGGTGCAGATTTTTCAGCTGATGTACTACTTGTGCCAAACTTGAATAGAGGTTGAGCATCTTTCTTCTCTTCTGTCTTTTTAGTTGCCGCGAAACTAAAAGGTATTTTCGTAGAAGTACCATTCGATTCAAAATTGAATGTTGGCACCACTTCTTTTGTCTCTTCTTCCTTTTTATGTGTTGAGTTGGCTCCAAAACCAAAGAGTGATGGTTTATCACCATTATTAATAGGGGTTGTTTTACTACTTGCACCAAAGTTGAATGGAGACTTAGCTTCGTTGTTTTCGCCTATCTTAGTAGAAGCTGTAAAATTAAAGGATTTTGTACTAGAATTGTTACTAGTACCAAACTTTGATGATGGGGCCAGGCTTTTATTTTCATCCTTCTTTTCATCTGCTTTTGCGATAGCTCCAAAAGCAAAAGTTGGTTTACCACTAGCTGAGACTGTTTCACTATTTGTGTTAAGCTGGAAAGATGGTGCTGAATCTTTCTTTTCTTCATTGCTGTTGTTCATCTTAGCTCCAACGCTAAATGGCGCAGACTCACCACCAGAAGTAATGGTGGAAGTTGTAGTGTTTGCACCAAATTTAAACGGGGTTGGGGCATTCGTCTTCTTCTGCTCGGTTTCAGAACCAGAAGCTATAGCTCCGATGATGAATGGAGGTTTATTTTCTGAGATATCCTTTTTATTGTCATCAACAGCAATCTTATTACCCCAACTAAATGCAGTGTCACTACTAGATTTCTTAGTGATACTACTCAAGTTAAACGCAGGACCCTTAGGAACGGAGTAGTCTTCTTCACTATCGCTGTCATCAGATGGTCTTTTCTGTTTTGGCTTCTTTCCGAATCCAAATGTAGAGGAAGGTTTCTTATTTGTCTTAGAACCATCCAACTGAAAAATAGGTCCCTTTATTTCAATCTTTGCAGTATTATGGTGATCTTCTTCTTCACTTAAGTGGTCATTTTTATTGCCAGTACCTACTGGTTTAGTTATAATTTCTGCGACAGGATTAGCTGAAAACAATGAAGGTTCAGTAGCATGAACAGTAGTTATTGCAGCAAGCTTGTTCGTGTTTTTATCCTCTCTACCATTAGAAATCTCATTCATGTATTTCAAGTATTTTTTACAATACAGCGATAAATCTGCAAGTGGTGCCTTTTTGATATTTGATGTGACTTTATCCACGAAATTCTCATTTAAAGCTTTAAGCTTAGACGCAGTTGTCAGATTTCTACCGTCAGAGCTAAGCTTTCCATTGGAAATAGTACCTGTCTTGTTAGAAAACCCAAATGATGATGGGCTCTTGGTAGCTGCAGTAGTAATACTAACATCAGAACTGAATAGTGACGATGAACCATTAGCTGGCTTGGATTCAAGAATTCCAGTAGTTGATGCATTACCATTAGAAATGCCAGTCTTATTATCATTAGTACTAGTTACAAATTTCAGGAATGGGTTTCCACCAGATGACCCAAAGTTAAAAGTCTGAATAGCTCCACTACTGCTGACAGTACTTCTATTAATTGTAGATGCAGCATCTGCAGATTTGCTATTGCTACCAAATGAGAAAGTATTATTACCTGCAGATTTGGTGAGCGCACCAGTTGCGCTAGAATCCTCTGCAACTTTAGTTCTCACTGATCTAGGTTTAAGAACTTTTCTCTTTGCCATGACTGCTTGAGAAGCCATTGTTGGACCTGAGTATTCAATGAATTGCTCATTGTCATCATCCATTTCTCTTCCATCTGCGTCACTGAAATTATGTTGCCTTTTTGACATTACTCTTTTTTCTAGTTTATATACAAGTATGACTATTTGGCAAACTAATTATGTATTATCTGCGTTGGCAAAGTTATGAATGAGATTAACAGTTACATTTGGTGTTAAAGCTATGCCATTATTTAATATAATCGTAACTTCGGAATTGTTTCTAGTCTGTTAAAGAAAAAATTTTTTCAAACGTAGGTAGTTAGGGCTCAAAACCACATTTAGAATATAAGTTCAACATGAATTAATAGTAACTTCTAAAATTATAATGAATGCTTATCACAAAACAACACTGAGCTGCAATGTATAGTAAATATATTATAGCTTAAAAATTGAAACAGTATATATATCTATTAAAAATTTAAAAAGAAATGTGCGAGTAATCCCTCTTTTCAACCAATTAATTGAATACTTTCTTTAGAGTTTGTCGAAGAGTCGGTATTAACGTTTGCCACACCAATATATTCATCTTGAAGATTGAATACCAAATAACTGGATCTAAAAAAGGCATCACCTAAAGTGATATAATCAGACTGCTCACTGGCTGCACCCAATAAGCATTTCCCTTCTCCAAGGGAGGTTTCAATATTATATTGATAAAATGGTACATCAACACTTATTTTTTCCTTGTTACTATCTGAAACAAAATTGTATCTGAAATAATTGTTTGCATTTTTCAAAACGTCACAGTCTACAATCAAACCATTACCAGTTACTGAATCATGAGGAATTGCATTTTGAACTCTAGAAAAAATATCTTCTGGGAAAAAACATAATGAGGAGCCAGCATCTAGTAAAGAAGGATAAGCTTTATCAGATACTGTAGATGTGGAGTTCTGCAAACTATTTGTATTATTACCATCATAAATAACTTCAACACTATCTAACTGGATGTAAAAACCTGGTGAGCCATTGTGATCCCCAAACTTCATAGATGCAAAATTACCAGAAACTTTACTACTATCAACAGCGCCAAAAAGAATCGTTCCATTGCTTAGCTGATCCTGATCATTAGTATGGTCTAAGCAGATAGAGTAGGCAACTTTTTTCAATCCTTGTTGTTGAGCCACTTGGTATGCAAAATTATCATACATTGCATCAGCCCCTTGGGAATTCACATATCTCAGCTCAAGTTTCTTAATACCTATGCCAAATACACCTATAGTGGAATCACCTTCATTTACTACTCCGAAATTCATATTGTCAATATGGATAGAGTCACCAACTATGACACTATCCTGTGCGAAGTCACCTTTCAAGAAAGTACCATCACCATAATTCAATGAGAAAGTTGTAGAGCTATTACTTTTGTATGAAGAGGAAAATTCAGGAGTGTAGAACCCATTTTCGAAGCAAGTAACCTTGGATGCAGCTTTATTTTGCAATCCGCCTATGTTTGAAGATACGGACTCATCTGGTGAATAAATATTTTTTCGCTTTTCTAATAAGGAACGCTTCTTCTTATTAGTCATACTGTTTTTCAAATTCTTCACCTCTGTACTTTCAGTCGTTACTGAACAATATGAGTTATTAGAACCTTGAATTACAATATCACTACTCCCAGTATCTAACATTACTTGTAATTTTTGGCCTTTACTGAAATCAATAGTGCTGTTGGATTGAAGTTTCAAATTTGTATGGTTTTCTAGATTTTGATAATTGCCTATTTCCAAATCGACCAAGTAATACAAGTTCTTATAGTTGGTCAAGGAACCTTGATCATACTGATAGCTTTCGATAATGTCTCGTTTATGTACTGTGAAATCAAGTTTTGCATAATGGTAGTTGGAATAAAGCGCCGGATCCACCAAGAGCAACTCCCGCTTATTAATATATTGTGAAATCGGAACTGCTTGGGATAGGCGGAAAAGAATCAATGAGTAAATCAAAGATGAAAGAAAGCTACCTCCCATGTCTATATATTTTATATTAATATGTGACGTATAATTTAGTTATAGATTCTATCATTCTGCTGAAAGAACAAAATAGTTCATCTTCCAACGATAGAGATTACAAATCTCAACGCTCAGTAGGGAACCTTTTCCTTTATATTCAAATCTTCATATCACAGCCTCTATTGAGACGGGAGTACCAGTTGCCAGTACATCACAGTAGTTTTAGAGAATCAACATTCCTTTTGAGGTGCCGTATTCGAGAGCACCCAAAAAACAGTATTTCTTGTATTCTTGTCAATTCACAAAAATACTAATCGGGACATATTACACATCCGTACATGTAAGGTTGTGAGCGTCGGTATATTTATTTTCAACAGTCATTTTCTTTTTTCAGGAAAGAAACGAATTCAAATTGCAAACTTCAATTATGTAAAATTAGAGTTACGATTATGAGATAATTCAATAAAATATTCTCAACCTAAGACACTTTGATAGCATAATGTCTATTCAATATACTGACGGTCTAACGTTTACGCGAGATAAAAAAACAGAGTCTGAGACACCTTTGTTCGAAGAGCTAACAGCAACCAGCAAGCCACATGTGTCGTACCATTACAACCCAGATGCCTCCGATTATCATTACGGTCCACATCATCCAATGAAACCATTCAGACTTCTTTTAACTGATCATTTGGTTGCAGCTTATAAACTTGAAGAAAAAATGGATCTCTACCTTACAAAGCCAGCCTCTGAGGAACAACTTCTTAAATTTCACAGTGATGAATACATCCAATTTTTGAAAAAAGTCACTCCAGATACGCTTAACATTAAGGCAGCTGCAAAAAATTTTAATATTGGCGATGATTGTCCGATCTTTGATGGGGTCTTTGAATATGGATCAATTTATGCCGGATCATCTTTGGACGCAACTAGTAAATTAATCTCTGGTGCTAGTGATATCGCTATTAATTGGTCTGGCGGGCTTCATCACGCCAAAAAATATGCTCCTTCGGGTTTTTGCTACATTAATGATATAGTTTTATCCATCTTGGAGCTCTTGAAATATTATCCCAGAGTGTTGTATATTGATATTGATTTACATCATGGTGATGGTGTTCAAGAAGCATTTTATACTACGGATAGAGTCATGACTGTATCATTTCATAAATATAATGGAAATTTTTTTCCTGCCACAGGAAATTTCAATGAGATAGGGATAGGAAAAGGGAAAAACTTCGCACTTAACGTTCCTTTAAGAGATGGGATTGAAGACGAGTCGTATGTGAAATTGTTCAAATCTATAATGGAACCAGTAATAGCGAGTTTTCAACCTAGTGTGATTGTGCAACAATGCGGAGCGGATTCTTTAGGCTGTGATAGATTGGGCTGTTTCAATTTAAATATTGCAGCACATGGAGAATGTGTGAAATATGTGAAATCTTTTGGGATCCCATTATTAGTGGTTGGTGGCGGCGGATACACTCCGAGAAACGTTTCGAGACTTTGGTGCTATGAAACTTCAATCTTGAATAATGTCGAATTTAGCAGTAATAGACTACCTGAAACATTACCTTTTAGAAAACATTTTGGACCAGATTATTCATTGCATCCTAATTTGGGTGATCGGATAGAGAATAAAAATACTAGAAAGTATTTGGAGAGTGTAAGAATACGAATCTTGGAACAGTTGAGATTCTTAAATGGTGCTCCAAGCGTCCGATTGGATGAGGTTCCCGAGACTTGGGCAAAATTAACAGAGGATGAAGAAAATGAGCTAAAAGAATTGAATGAAGAATTCATGGATAAATAGTTTAATTGATGCAAGGAAAGATTTTTCTAAAGAAAAAAAAAGATAATGTATTATAGAGAATAATAATGTTATTATTATTTGCTTTTTTGTTTTTTTTTTATTTTATATATTGAACAAGTTTTGAAAGATCATACTGAGTTGTTTCTGATGTGTTTTTGGAAATATATAAAAGATTAGTGGAAATGTTCAAAGCGGCCCACTATCTTTACGCATAATACAACACCTCAAATAAATATCAAAAATTCTAACTCTAGATACCTACAAAAAAAGAAAATTTTGATTGGATCAACTTTAAATTTTTAGTGTTGGTTTCAAGAACATTCATCTAACTTCTGTGTAACTGCCATTGCCATCAGTTGCCTATTTCCCAATTTTGAGTAATTATTGAATATTGTGTGCGCTTACACATGATAAGATCGTCAAAATTAGGTCGTTTCAATTTCGAAATGATTCAGTTTACTACGGTTTTCAGGGTCAGCGCTGGAAACTTGTATAAGTGATATTATTTCCATTAAAGCTTGTTATATATACATATAAAACAATTAAAATAGATATGGGTATAGCAATATAAAAATAAATAAATAAGTGGAAATAATAAAAACCAGAAGTAAAAAGAAATAATAATTTTTGTTTTTGCTGTATCAATATTCTTAAAAAAAATATAATACTAATATAAAATAATAAACTCACCTAGTTTACCAAAATTGCCATAATTGATGATTATGAGATACACCAACAATGGATTCTAACAAATCGTCAGGTATTATTTCATCGACGGAATATTTTTGAATCATATCATTGGAAACTTTACACATCATGGCTACGCCTTTACCACCCAAATCTGTTTCAAAAGTATCGAATCCCTCATTATGTAATTTTTCTTCCAATTGTTGCATCTTTGTGATATCATTACTATTTTCATTTAATAACGTTATTGCACATCCACCACCACCTGCACCTGTTAATTTGGTTTCTCCAATATTCAATTCATCGCAATGCATTTTAATCTTATCCAATTTAGGGTGTGAGACACCAATACAGCTAAGCAAAGCTTGATTCATTCTAAATAATTGAGATAATTTTTTGTGCATTTCATCTGTAATGTTGCCTTGTTTCGATGCAGTGACAAAAATATCATAACCTTCTCTAGCAATAGTTTCCATGGAATCTAGCACCGGGTTACATACCAATGGATAATTCTCAAGTAACGTAGCAACATTTGCTACCAAGGTTGAGGTTCGCTTAGGTTGTTTTGTATTTGTCAATAGAAGTTTCAAAGGCAAAAAAGATTTTAGTTGTGTTCTGACATGCGGAGTATCACCGTCCTTAATTCTCTGGAAAAGAACAGCACCACCATAACAACTCACAGCATTATCTATACCTGAAGGGTTGCCAGTCATACATTTCTCAGCCATAAATGCCCACTTATCAATGAAATCTATATCTTTATACTTAGGAATATCAGCAGCAGAGGCAGCGTTGATGTTAGCAGTGCCAGCAGCAATATTATCGCTAGCGCCTTCTGTGACCTCCACGTCAACAATATCTAAAGCTAAATTATTAGCATTTACATGACTTGATTGTGTAGGCGCGGTGATATAATGGCCAAGAGTTGACATGCAAGATGAGAGACACACGCCTAAAGCAGCTGAAGAACCTAAGCCTGCACCTAAAGGAACACTTGATCTAATAATGAAACATAAACCTTGACCATGAGTAGGGCTCAATAAGCAAGTGAACAAATAAACAAATGCCAAAGCAGCAGAGTGGTGTACTGAGTGAGGATCAAAATCTTTTAAAACAGTAGTATTTAAAAGCTTTACTAATTCAGGAACTAATTCTGGAGAAGATCTCACCTCATTAGAAATTTTATCAAATGGGAACTCGCAAATATCCCAAGTATGCATGAAGTTTATATCTGGAAATTTTAATGTGACTTTTGTTTGGTCTGATGTATTTGGTTTGATAAGACAGTATGTTCTTAAAGAGACTGCAGCAGCAATGGCAGGTCTATGATACACTGCAGAATGCTCACCAAAAATAATTACTTTTCCAGGAGCAGAGACCAAAAAGGAGGAAGGCGCTTGATTTGAAATAGTCATTGTGATGTTTCTGTATTTTTTTTTAGCGAATGTATTGGTAAAATAGGAATATTAAATCTGACTAGGCAAAGGTAAAGATATTTTAAAGGTATAATAGAGAACGAATGATAGCTTTTCAACTTATATTATTAGTTTTAGAGAGTAGAAACCAATAAAATAACAACTAATAGCGGTTCTTATTATTGTTATTATTATCCATATATAAGCTTGGCAATATCAAACGTTGAAGCTAATGGTTGTGTACAGTAAGATATTTTCAAAAGAGCTTGGAGTTGGTCCTCGTTAATAAATATGGAGGTAATATTGGTTATGATAGGATATGATTGGATGGTATTGTAGTGATGACCTTATTTGGGAAAGAAATATTCAGCAGAATAAAGGAATTCCTATGTCTGTATAGGTATCGTTTACAATATTCATCTTCCCTTCTCGTCGTATAGTTATGCGAAGAGGAAGAAAAAAAATTCAACTTCTGTTGGATGTATTTCCGTTTTAATTATAATTTTTAGTAGCGCTTATATTCAGAGAAAAGGCGGGGCTCGTAATATGACTAACTAGGAAAAAGATATGTGCGTGTCCGGCAAGGTATCCAAGAGAAAAAAAAACACGAAAAATCCGTTGATAAATTTAATTATCAGATAAGATAAAGACGCAGAAGAAGACTACTGCTACAAAAAACACTGGATAAATAAATATATGCCTGAGTGGTAGCCAAGATATTATAATATTATACCTAGAAAGAAGACAATGAAATAATTAATTGATTTTCAAATTTAATATCAGTTAAAGAGTTATGTATTATGTAAATAGAAGTATATGAACAAAAATAAATGAGAACATCATATATGTTGTAGAATCATAAATGATGTACTTTAATACGCAATGAGAAAGATAGATAAAATAATAGATGGGAGAATATTTCCATGAAATTCATTGAAATTTTCTTATAAAAAAAATGATGCATCTCACTGTGCTGTGCATACTTGCTCCTTTTCTCATACTTTTTGATTCCACTTGATATATTTTGGTTAAAAGGCTAATCTCAATTGCTCTGCCGTTATTCAAAATAAACAGCAAGCGAGAGAAAGCTAATATTGTGTCAGGCTTATTCATTCTATTACCGACGCGTTATTTTGCTTTTTTTTCCTCTATATCATCTATTTTTGCTTCTTTTACTTTCTTTTTTTACGCGTCTCTTTTTTTAAAACCAATCGAAAATTTTACAAGTAGTAAATGAAATATATTATTACTAGTAGTAATAGTAACATTTATATCATTCTATATTTAAGGATATTTTAGTTTAATGAAATCATCGATATATATTCTCTCCGTTTTGTATTATCGTTTTTTAAATCATAATAAAAGTTGCTACTATTTCCAAATTTCCTAAAACTCTTTGTAATCTCCATAAATTTCTGAAACTTATACAAATTATAAGAATTATTATCGTTAGTATCACGTGTGGTGTTACCAAAACTTATGTAATTATATTTTAAATTTTTGATTATCCAATTTGAACAGTTTAGAATTAATTCAGGGAATAGCAACTCATAGGTATTATTCTTGTCGTAGTTACTATTAATTGCGTTCTCTTCATAATACTTTTGCTCATAATTCAAAGGTAATTTTGGAAATTTACAGAAACAATTTGTTTTTGTTCTTCTTTTATAATTAGCTTTTACCACATGGCTGATTTTAACTAATATCAGCGAATCTTTATCCTTGATGTTATCTATTTTTTTTGTTCTATAAAATTTAACGGGGATCCGAAATTCGGTTTCTCGATTATTAGACTCATAGTTTTTAACATTGTCATTAATGCTCAGTTCTTCATTTACTATTTTTTTTAATTGAAAAAGATCAATGTCTTTACAATTACGATCAATCTTTACAAGTTCATGATCATTGATATGTGAACCACCAGTACATTGTTTCTTTTTTTCAAAGGGGATAAAAATAATCTTTCTTAACAATAGAGAATCATTTACATCAAAAAGACAAGCCAACGAATTGCCGATCTTCAAATCATGTTTTGTGACGTTGTATTTTACACATATGCCTTGTAAGGTATCAGAAGCGCTAACTTTATGAAGTATGTAAAATATTTGTTGCTGTTGCGACTTTTTTGTACTGGCAGTGGCACAAACAGTATTATATGATGATAATTCTTTAATGACATTCTTTTCTTTTAGAGGTCGTTGTTTCCTATTTCTTAAGTTTTCCAATTCTATTTGATTGCTGTACATTTTGATTACTATTTTTCTGTTTTATATAAATGTTTTTTCTTGTCTAATTTATTAGCAATACATGTATCTGTTATTAGAGCTATCTTTCTGTTTGTTCATATGAGTGAGTAATATGAGAAGAAGTTCAAAACAAAAAGTTGAAAAGAGATGAAATAAATTTCTATATGTATAATTTGACAAAAAAAAAGAGAAATAATCACAAACGCTGAAAATAAACAGACATTTTGATTTGAGTGCCTCAAGTAGGCATATATATGGCATACTTGTAATTAAATATGAAACTTTCTGAATCAAATTCTAAAAGCATTTTATTCGATTTACATTTATATGTTGTGAAGAGACAGAAACCAATAACATATAAAGAGTCATAAAATGAAGTATAATGCTGAAAAAAAAGAACAGAACAAAAGTTAAGCGCTGTCACTATCAACAATTAAAGGATGACATATCTATCAAACACATATAGTGCACAAAAATCAACTAAGAATAAGATTTTGCATGATCGATCTGACTCCGCGTTACGCACATGAAGATACAATAGAATGCCAACAAATTTCTTAACGGTAAAAATCTTTGGTTTCTTGTCCTGCAGATTTATCCTCAGTACTCTTTTTAAATTTAATTACTATTATATTATTCTTGACTCTCCATCATATTTGACTCTGTTTTTCGGCTCCCCGCTATTGAAAAAAAACTGTGAATAGGTTAGCGCACCTTAAAAGAGAAAAAGAAACCAAGACGGAAAAAATAATTTATAAACGGCAGCATTTTGGATACTCATTTAGTCATTTCATAATATATGTTTTTTTCTTCACAAGATAATATGACTAAATCATTGCCTAGGGTGCGGCCGTATATAAAATTTTTGATTACTCTCCTGGAGATCATACTCCGGAAACAATAGTAATGTTGATAGCTGATTTTTCATATATTTTTATATCAATCATCTATCAAAGTGTAACATATAAATACTGTAAAGTTTCACCTTTATCCAATAAATTATTAATTCAATATTACATTTCATGTAATATTTAAACAAACTGCTTATAATATATTACAAAAAATAACCATGAACACCGAGAAGCAAGATTATACCGTGTACTCATCGCCAGATGAATCCTCTTCCTCCAAAGAATCCTCTACAAGATTCGCTTCCTTGGTTCGCAAGCTTGACTCCTACGGTGTAGAATCAAGAGGTATTGAAAGAATTACTCCCCAGGAAAGATCCTCCAATAAGACAAAGGCTACCCTTCAAGTTTTGGGACTTTGGCTCGCTGCTTCAGGTGGTCTTTCGTCTTTGTCTTCATTTATCCTTGGCCCATTAATCTTCGAACTTGGACTTAGAGATTCCTTTATTTACGGTACTTTTGGCCAGTTTGTTGGATGTATTGTTGCTGCCTATTGTTCCATAATGGGTCCTCGCTCCGGTTGTAGACAAATGGTCAGTGCAAGATACTTATTTGGCTGGTGGTTTGTGAAATTCATAGCATTTGTTGCCATTGTCGGTGTGATGGGTTGGTCTGTGACAAACTCTGTCCTTGGTGGTCAGATTTTGATGTCTGTATCAGATAATAAATGTCCAGTAGAAGTTGGTATTATAATTGTGGCTTTGGTATCTGTCGTGGTTTCAATTTTCGGTATCAGGCAACTTTTAAAGGTAGAAGTTCTTCTCAGTATACCTATCTTGATATCATTCTTCTTGATGTATATATCAATGAAAGCAGACTATACATATTTACAGTACTCTGTTTCAGTTGGTACCCCCGATGTTATTGCTGGTAACAAACTCTCATTTTTTGCATTGGCATATTCTGTGACTTCCACGTGGGGTTCCATAGCTTCTGATTATTACTTGGTTTTCCCAGAATATACAAAAGATTGGGAAGTTTTCAGTATCACATTTTGCGGCGTATTGATCCCTACAACTTTTACATCAGTTGTGGGTCTCCTTTTAGGTAACATTGCGAACGGATACAAGATCTGGAATAACGTGTATGCAATTAATGGCCTTGGTGGTCTTTTAACTGTTGCATATACTGAACATTGGGGTAACGGTGCCAAATTTTTTTCTGTGTTATTATTCCTTTCTTTGATTACAAATAATATTATCAATTGTTACTCTGCAGCTTTCGGTATCCAACTCGCGGGTCGTCCATTAGCTCGTATTCCAAGATTTTTTTGGGTTATTGTTGTCACTGGTATCTACCTAACAGCTGCATTGGTTGGCCGTGACCATTTTAGTGAAATTTTAGGTAATTTTCTTCCAATGATTGGTTACTGGATCTCCATTTATTTTATTCTTTTAGTTGAAGAAAATATAATTTTCCGTAACAAATGGGTGTACAACAAGCTTTTCCTTACGGAACTAGAAGTCCCTAACGATAACAATATTCCACAGAATTACAATTGGACCATCTGGAATGATTATGAAAAAATGACTTACGGTATTGCTGCAACTTTGGCTTCCTTGTTTGGATTTGCTGGCGCCATCATCGGCATGAACCAAGTGTATTATGCTGGCCCTGTAGGAAAAGCATTGCAGGGGGATGTTGGCATGTGGCTTTCCATGGCGTTCTCAGGAATTATGTATCCAGCGTTTAGATATTTAGAGTTACGTTATTTCAAGAAATGAAAAAATTTCTTCATTATTTATTGATTTTCAGATTTTAGTTTTTATTCTTGCTTTTTATTTTGGTATACTATTATAGTTATTGTTAGTTTGGCCTGTAATATATTTGAATATATATTTATTAAAAGCCGTAGAATGCTTTAAATATATAAAAGCAAAATTAAATAATAGATGAACCCAAAATTTATATAAATATATATAGTCTTTTGCTCATGTTTATGGTGATGAGATGAGGACGAAGTAGTCCCATATACGGATTTAAGTTTTACTTATATAAGTTAGCTCTCAATAATTGTTGAAGCATGCCAAAGTGTAGTAAATACTTATAGTCCGCATGTTCATAATGAAAATTTTGATTTCATAATCTGGCGAAATTATTTTAATGAATTAGACTTTTTGTCTTCCAGTATTGTGACTTAAATTATACTTAATACAAGAGATCTATTATTTATTTAATTATTTCAATTTTTAGGCATTTTAAATAAATTATTTAACTTTTCAAATGAAAAGAAATACAACAAAAGTGATCACAAAATTTGAACTACCTTGGTGAAAGATGTATCTTCTCTCATTACATTTTCTTGATAAGGAAGGTATTGTGACAAAAATCTTTCATACTTCAACTGCGTGCGCGGAAAAAAAAGGATTTAATTAAGAATATATCTAAGAAAAAGAAGAGATGAGATGGTAGAAATAAATAAAAATAAAATTACATCAGAAAAAAGAAAGGAAAATTTTTAAGAAAGTTCCTTTTGAATAAATTATTATAATTGATTCAAAGTTATAATTAATTTTCAATAAAAATAAAGAAAAATCTGAGATTTGATTTAACTCTCAGAAGTATAGAAATCTATATAAATTTGGAAGACTAATAATATAAGTAATATATTACAGGAAACATGGCAATGTCTAGTTATACATGTAACACTTGTGGACTTGCTTTTGAAACGGCTGAAGGACAAAGGTTCCACATGAAATCAGATTGGCATAGATATAACTTGAAAAGAAGAGTTGCCCAGCTTCCATCTATTTCGTTAGATGTTTTCAATGAAAAAGTTGCCATTATGAGTGTCAATAGCAATAGCATAGAAGAAGAAGAAGAAGAGAAACAGACTGTGAACAAGCATAGAACTGTTACTAAGAAGGAACTTAAGAGACAAAAGAAGGAGGAAATTATGAAGCAGAGAAGGAAATTATTGGAAAAGGCAAAAATTGAACTTTTGAAACAAGCATCAACAGAAACAATAACTGCTTCAGAAGAACAACCAGAGGAAGAAGAAATCGAAAAAGAAATTGAAAAACAGGTAAAAGAAGAAGATAATAAGGATAGCGTGAATTCTCTAACAGAAACAGAACTTGCAGACAAGCTACTCGCAACAAAGTTGAATAATCAAGTGAAAATTCCGCCCACAACATGTTTATTCTGCAGAAATCGTAGTTTCAATGATATTGCTACCAATATGGCACACATGTTCAAAAACCATGGGTTATTTATTCCCGAGCAGAAATACTTGGTTGATGTTAATGGATTATTAGAATATTTGGGGGAAAAAGTTGGTCTTGGAAATGTTTGTTTGTGCTGCAATTATCAAGGTAGAGATTTGCAAGCGGTGCGTGCCCATATGCTATCCAAAGGGCATTGTAGATTACCTTATGATAATGAGGAAGAAAAGTTGGAAATTTCCGAATTTTTCGACTTCAGTTCGACTTATGAAGGTGCAAAGAGCAAGCGCAATATTGTTGTGGAAGAAGGAGAAGGAGAAGATGAAGCATGGGAAGATGTTTCTGGTGAAGAAGAGGAAGAAGAAGATGGTGACGATGAGGACTTGGAACAAGATGTGTTGTACAATGATGGTGTAGAATTATACCTACCTACAGGTATCAAAGTGGGTCATAGAGCATTACAAAGATACTTTAAGCAAGATTTGAAACCAGAAAGGGTGCTACTGGAGGGTCAAGGTACAGTGATTGCTGCAGAGACAAGACATTTGGTGTCTGTTGTGGACAAGAAGGCAATGGAAGTGCAGAAGAGAATCTGGAAGACAGAAGTGTACAATAAGAAGAGAGACGATAAGAGAGCTGCTAAATTTATTAACAACCAACCTCATTTCAGGGATCCTTTGTTACAATGATAGCATATTGTTTGGAACAGTTGCGGAAGTTATTCATTCATTACTTATTCTTGAATTTTCAAAATCATCACTAGAATATAGTTTTTTCCTATTAATGTGCGTCTTACAATAATTGTAAACTTTATTTTAGTCAATAATTTGTACCAAAATAAGCAATTTGTTTCTCGAGTATCTCATAGAGTAAACAGGAGATGTACATCAAGCAAATTTATTGTTCATGAAAGGTTTCCTCTGTAAGATGATTCCATTGCTAGATATTTGAAAGCAGCTTTTACGAAATTACTTTTTCTACCTTTCTTTCGATAGAATAAGTATTCTCAGGTTATTCACCCAAATGGTTTTTATCCGCTTTTAAAGACCAATCAGTTTTTTCATGACAAAAATAAGATACACGAGATGTATAAGACTAATTAATTATTAATTGTAGTAATCGATAACTAGTGTAAAAACATATAATACTAGTTGATCGTGGCAGTTAATTGAAATGAATTGTGATTAAATGTGTAATTTTAGCTGATTGAAACAGTAGATTATTGTATCAAATAAAAGAATTTTTGACTGATTCATTTATAATTTTCGCGGCACAGTTAACTGGTATCTCTTTTTCAAAATATAAACTATTAGTAATCTATTTAAATATATTCCTACTGGATACATGCTACTAAAACTAATTATCGGTACAATAAAATAAAATGGTTCGATAGAAGAATCTTCATTTTATTATGGCTCAAAAATTGGTGTTAATTTTTCACTACACGCTTTCTATATAACCGATTGATTACCACCATCCAAGCAACTTAATAACATAGTCAAAAACCAACGCCCACGTAAACATTTTACCAGTTTTAATATTCATGTTGAAAGCATCCCAGCAGCTCTTCATATCATCCAAATTAGTTTTTTTAATCATTTGAATGACACGATACCCGAAAACTGCAGAGCCTAACCAGAAACCAGGACCTAACAGACCGTAAACAGCCATGAATGCCAAACTTGAAATTTGAAGACCACTTAATGCATAGCTAATTGTTTTGGTTTTTTCACCCCATGCTAAAGCTGTGGATTTTACACCAGCTTTGATATCCCATTTCTTGTCTTGATGAGCGTAAATTGTATCATAAATCATGGTCCAGTTGAAAGTGGAAAAGTGCAATGCAATCATTAATGGCCAGTTCCAGTCACCCATTGCAGCAAATCCGAGTAACGAACCCCAGTTGAAACATAAAGAGAGACATGCTTGGGGATAATAGGTGAATCTTTTAAAAAGCGGATATGTTAAAACTAAAGAAAGTGATGCAGCACCAAGAAAGAAACAATCCAACGGTAAGGAAAGAAGAACGAGTAAGCCAACGAATAATTGACCAACCAAGAATTGAGTTGCTTGATGCGGCGTAACTCTACCAGATGTGATTGGTCTTTCTATAGTTCTTATAACTTTATTATCGAAATTTCTGTCCAACATATCATTAATGGTACATCCCGCCCCTCTCATAATGACAGAACCTACAGCAAAAAGACCTGTAGTGTACAAAGTGACAGATAATGGGGCGCCTGTCTCAGTTGCGGCTATTAGGATAGCCCAGACGCTAGGAAAAAATAAGTACCAGGTACCTGCAGGCTTTTCAATTCTCATAAGTTCAGCATACGGAATCCATTTCGTGGGTAATTGAGAAACATATGGTCCCAAGGCTTTGAGCCTATCCTGTGCGGCTTTCTGTCTCTGTTCGGGAGTAAAAATTGGAGCTGAGCCAGGATCAGAAGTTGCGGTCGTTGTTGAAGAGAGCCTTTTGTGATTGATAGTGAGCTGTCTAGTAAATGATAAGTTTAATTTCCATTTCAAATGTTGAAGAGAGCCAATTTGTGATTGGAAGTTTGACAGAAATGAACGAGGCAAAGCAGCAACAAATCTTGTGCTAACGGGAAATCGCCAGGCGAGCATCTTTTGGTGTTTGTCTTAAATAGTTGTCCAGAAACAAAAAGTACAGAAATGGGAAAAAGAAGGGAATGTTAAAGTAGTGAATTCTAAAGAAGGTGATGTATAGATCTTAACTGTACTTTGTGCAAAAAAAAAAAAGTCAGTATAAAAGGAAACTAGCCAATAAGAAGGCAGTCTCTCGTATGCAGAATACAAAGACAAAATTGCAATGCACCAGAAAAGTAAAAATCTGGGATACCATAAGTTGGTTTAAGATTAGGAGATGTATCGGCTAATGATGTACGTATGTGAAGGTGTAATTTCAAAAGAGAAGAAACGTACAGATTAACTAGTGTACAGGTGACTTATTATAATAAATGAACTACAAATACCTTAAAACTAGTTACGAACCCTGTACATTCGAAATTGGCCACTTCATTTCGTTTCTTAGTACAAAATTACAGCGAACGAAAATTTTGTGAATGAGCGAGCAAACAAAATAAACAAAACAACATTCGTTTGACTGACTGATTATGCACTATTGATCAAAGGACCTTAAAAGTAATACTTTACTATCAGTCAAACAGCAAATTCTACATCGGAACCGATACAATAAATAATATAATACACTTCCATCCACCCCAGCCACCGACAATAATTTACTCTATCGTATCCATCATACCCCCTAAACCTATTTAATCGAATCACTACTACTATGAAATCTTACGGTTTATTACTAAACGTCCGTGGTGGTGGCAACGGTGGTCCTGGCTTGATGACTCCTACTCCTGGCGGTCATCCTCCCGGAGTAGGCCCATCAGGTAACAACAGCAATGACCCTTCTCCTCCTTCCGGCACACTTCCACCTCCGTCGAATTTGCAGGGCCTTACCCTTCAACAACAACAACATTTGATGTATCAGCAACAACAACAACAGCAAATGGCCCCAGACCAATACGCTTTGGACCAAAGCCACTCAGTGCTTGCCCAAAATAATATTGACAATGCCAACTTGCTTACTACCCAATTAAATGATAGTAATTTGATCAAAAGTCCGCACTGGCAACATCAATTGACTTTACTTCAAATCTCAAGACAGAATAACCAGATCCCTCACATCAATGCAAAACTATCTGCTCAAAGATTGAAGAATAATACCAACAATAACAACAACCTTTCCTTAACTGATGCCACCACAGAATTACTACAACAGTATCATGATAGAGAAAAATCCATGTCCACCAGTAGCGTTGGAACACCAAAGCCAGCGGAGAAATTAGACTTGAAGTTAAATGATGAAGAATTGTTAAAAGATCAAGAAAACTACAAAAGAACTAAATACTTAACCATTGATCCAATTAAACAATATTGGTCGTCTGTTGATTTCTCAGGGCAGGGTCTTTTCAGTATATCTTCCAAATTATTCATCAGATACGATTTTCTCACCAAGCTATACTTAGCAAATAATAATATCTCCACTATTCCTAAAAGCATTAAAAACTTGCGTTTCCTTAGAGTTTTGGACGTATCTCAAAACATCATCACGGAATTACCTATAGAAATGAACCAGCTTTATTCTTTAAGATATCTCTATTTGTTTGACAACAGAATCACTCATATTCCATACGAATTTGGGAATATGAGCGAATTATGTTTTCTTGGTATAGAAGGAAACTCACAAATAAATAATGAATACATAAGAATAATTGCTGAAAAGGGTACTAGAGAATTCATTCATTATTTAAGAGATGCAAACCCTTCAAAGAAACATAACATTTTGCAAGATGTACGCACCTTGAGAACATGGGTAGGTGTCAATTCCGATGGTGAATTCGAACCCAAAAAAGAAATCGGTTTCAATTCTCCAAACAATAACAATACTGATAAATCCCACTTCACGGTGCTTTCTTATAATATTCTTTGTCAACATTATGCCACAACAAAACTTTATGGATACACTCCGTCATGGGCATTGACTTGGGATTATCGTAAGAAAAGAATCTTAAAAGAAGTAACCCAGTCTAAATGTGATTTAGTTTGTTTGCAAGAAGTTGAAACGCAAGCTTACGAAGAGTTAATTGGTCCTGAATTGGCTAAACACAACTACAGAGGTGTTTTCTACAACAAAGGGCGTGCTAGACGTGGTGGTGGCAATAGTGTTGGTAATGGTGGTTCTGGTTCGGATTTACTGAAAAAGGTTGATGGGTGTGCCATTTTTTACAAGACTAGCAAATTCAACATGATTGAGAAAGTCAATATTGATTATTCTAGCGGACTATTAGGAAATGACCACTTTGCTAAAACTGAAGATGTGTTTAATAGATTCACAAATAAAGATAATATTGCCATTATTTCGTATATGGAGCATCGTGATACAAAGAATAGAATCTTTGTAGTTAACACACATTTACATTGGGATCCTGCGTTCAATGATGTTAAAACTTTGCAGGTGGCAGTGTTAGTCGAGGAATTACAAACATTAGCTAAAAAGTATTCAAGTAATAATTCATCTAGAAATAATAGCAATGATTTCCTTAATACACCAATCATAATCTGTGGTGATTTCAATTCCCAAATACATTCGGCAGTTTATGAATTATTATCCAAGGGCAAATCTGTCTTACATCCAGATTTCCATGGTGTCGATTATGGAAAATTTACATCGGAGGGATTTCAACAACCATTCAAATTTAAATCCGTTTATGAAAATATGGGTGAACTTCCATTTACCAACTTTACCCCAAATTTCACCGAAGTTATTGATTACATTTGGTATAATACTCAAAGTGTTGACGTGGTGGGAATGTTGGGTAAGATTGAGGATTCCTATTTTGACACTTTAGTAGGATTCCCTGACCAGAATCATCCATCTGATCATATTCCATTAATGGCGGAGTTGAAATTCAAAAACAATTTAAATTCCTCTTCATCAAATAACAATAGCAACAACAATAATAATGCTTCTAATTCAAATAAGAATAGGTCAAGAAAAATTTGAAACAAGTTCCACTTTTGTAAAATTATTGCCGTAAAATATTATTTAGTTTCATTCCACTTATATAGAGAGACTTCATAGCCACCAGTTTAAAGAAAAATTTTTGAAAAGCTATAATTATTTATTGATTCATTCATCAATTTAAACTATTTCCCAACAATTTTTATTTATTTACCTAATACATCTTTCATGTACCTTTTCAGAAATTCATTGTAGCAATTTAGTTGTTAATTACACACAATATTCACAAATTACTTATGAGAGGGTTTTTTTTCACGGAAGTAGCAAAAATTTAAGTGTAATTCTATTTCTATAAAATCTAATGTATATAACTGGTAATTTCTAATCTAATAATAATAAAAACAAATCAAACAATGTAAAAGTAAAAAAAAAAAATCATGATAAAAAATTTTTTGAGGAAGAATCTGGAATATAATTATTTAAAAGAGACTTACTTAACAAGTAAGAAATGGAAATGAATTGAGGAAAAAAAATATAATAAGGGAATGTTGTCAATCATTTGATTACTTAGTTAAGTTCAAACAAATGACCATTAGTTGGATTTTCACTGCTCTTGGCAATACTTACAGTTTTATGAGTCAAACTAAATGACAAATAACTGCTTCTAAAAAATGGGTCACCCATATCAATATATGCACCATTATCATACATACCCAACAAGCATTTCCCGTTATCTAGTTGAATTGTTTGAACCTTTAATTCAGGAAATGAAACTTCAATTTGTAGAGCTTGCTTAGAGGGTGGCATGAAAGTGTAAACAAACTTATTATTTTCATTATCAGCAATAGAACAATCAACTATTAGTCCAGAGGAGGATTTTTCACCGGGAACAAGGGAAGCAAACTTAGAATACATGTCACTTGGGATACCTGATAAACTGTTACCTGCATCAAGTAATCCAACATACTGGTTATTAGAGAGACTAGTACCCGTGGTGCTGTTAACAGATGTGGAAATGTTAGATGTATTTGATTCTCCATTGTAGATGAGACTGATACTGTCCACTGAAATGTAAAAACCAGGTGTGTTTTGATAGTTTTGGATTGGAATAGTTGCAAAAGCGCCTTCAAACTTACCATTGTCAACAGCACCAAATAAGATAGATCCATTGTTATAGTTGGAACTATCTGTACTAACAGTTTTTCCCAAGGAGATAGAATAACTGACAGTGGAAAGATCATACTGTTTGGCCACTTGATATGCAAAATTATCGTATGACCCAGTACCAGTATTCATTACATTGGTCTCTAAATCTTTCATACCGATACCAAAAACCCCAACGGTAGAATTTCCTTCGGTGACAACACCAAAATTCATATTCTCAATAGAGAAAGAATTTCCAATTTTAACATCATCTTGTGCATAGTAGCCTTTGAAGTATGTACCATCACCGTATGATATACTAAATTCAGAACTGGAATTCTTCGAAAATGAACTGGATAAGGACTCTGCATAGAATCCATTACTGAAACAATTGACATTCAGAGTAATACCAACTGGTGAAGCAGCTTTGTTTTGAACTCCAGTAGCAGCGGCGGGCGAAATAACTGAGGATGTTGATTTACTACTGACTATCGAAGAAATGGACGAGATTGCTTGTTTCAATCCTTTAAACACCTTCTTTCTTTTTTCCAAAACTGGAGTTTCTTCTATAGCATCTCTTCTGGTCAAACTCAAGTTGTTCTCTTCCATAAGCTGAGATAGTCCAGAACTCTGCGATGTACTAGAACAATCTGCATTTCCAATACTTTCAATGATAACATCACTGCTACCAGTATCTAACATGACTTGAACCTTTTGGGATCCAGAGAAATTAATTCCATCAACAGAACTTCCAGATGGTGCTTTTTTATAATCGCCAATTTCTAAATCAATCAAGTAGTACAAGTTATGAACATTTTGTAATCCGGAAGCTGCTGAATAGTTATCTCTTTTTTGAATATTGAAAGGAATTTCAACATATCTTGGATGCGTACTATCAGCTCTTTTGTTCAATTTGATTTCATGAACAGTGTTAACAGGTAACGATTGAACTAATGCGAATGTTAAAAAGGATAAAAATAACTGTTGAAGCATTGTAAGTTGAAGCTATTATTAGTATTTATATTCTATTATTCGATTTTACTCTCAACCAATGTTATAAGTAGCTTATACTAAAAGCTGAAAGAGGGATACATTTCATTATTTATACCTTGTGGGATCCATTTTCAAAACATACAGCACTGCATGTATGTGTCTGTTTGCTCCTTTCACCCAAGTACAAGTTGTCATATATTGTATTAGCTAAGAAATAAGAAGTGGACCTCTGACATGATATTAACTTAGGTAAGTTTATAGCTATACTTGCCTCAATTTTGTTCAAGTTTCATATAGGTTGAAATTTGAAGTTTCCACGATTCAGTATACTTCAACCTTGGTCCACGAACATGAAACTTGAATTATGCATGAACGCACCTCCTACGAACTGAAAATTTATTACGAGAAAAAAAATCTATAATAATTGTAATTCAATTCTGATCTGTCAGATGTAAGATCTTGGTGTTTATACCTTTATCTATGACTATTGCTGCAAACATGGGTTTACTATGTTTCTGATGGAGCGGTTTCTTTTGATATACTTTATTATTATATTTGCAAAAGCCATCTTACTCCGCAGCGTTGGGAACAAGTGGATATCCACAAAGGTAAATTCACAAGAGAATGCAAAGCGACCTTTGTGACGGATATGAGCATCAGAAGAAACTGCTCGCACATACTTTTTAGAGTATAAGCTTGATATTCAAACTGAAAGCAGAATATTTTTAAGGACAGAGTATAAGATTGCCGATAATGTAAATGTGGAAATCCTTTACTTGCTGGTATTTCTCAGTACGGTCTAATATATAGCAGGATTTTAATTCTTGAAAAATTCGGTTCTACTTCTTTTTTCATGTATCTCGCCAAGCCTAACAATATGTCGCTCTGTGATTTTGTACAACAGTTCGTATAAGTTTCATTTTGATATCTTTATTGACATATTTGAATTTACAAGGTTGGATCACGTGTAGAACTTTGTATAAGCGGTTTGCTTTACTTTGGTACATATATCATGAATAGTTAATTATGTATAGTGTAAAGACCTTGACAAGCCAAAGTTAAGTATTTTGGTGTCAACAATCAATTTACTTATGCCTATCGTAAAAAAAGATTAGCACTTATTATTTGTTAGCTAATCCATATTATTTGAGAAATCGGAAGAATACGCAAAGTCAGAAACAAGTTAGCGCAAAATAGTGTCAGCGTTATTACAAGTAATATCGAATTTTGTAGATAAATTTCTCAAAAATAGACTTCAAATAAAATCTCCAAGGATCGGTGAATTTAAGTATAATATATCAACATGCTCTATGCCAAATTTGAATTAGCGTTTGAGTCAGGAGGTAGTTTCCACGACTCGAAATTTCTGCAATTTCTCATGCTGAATTTATTTTTGCGCTGAATATGTATCAGTTATTTCTGGTGGTCGTGAAGAAGACAGTTTTGCCGTGAATTCAATTTTTTTGTGCAATTACAATTTACTTACTATTTTTCAGTCTTGCAGAGATAATACATATCAGACAGGATTTCTAAGCTTAAAATTGATACTTATAATATGATTGTGGGCTTTTTTTTATTATTGACTGATAGTAACGAAAGGGGTTTAACCAGAAAATAATCGGAAGTGAATATATGAATTCTTAATTATTATACTTTGCTTTAATTATATCTGTCTATGTATTCTACCATAACACCTTGAACTATTGGCATTTCCTTTTATTTATAACCATTTTTTTTTGAATATATTCTCTATAATTTATTAAGTCGTTCTTGAATGCTATTAGACTTGCCTTATAAAATTACCAATTATTATCTGTTGTTTAATTTCGCATTTATGATATGAATAGTATGTAATAATTCACATTGAGATCAAATAGTATTTTAAATTTCTGAGATTCTGAGTCCATTATTTCCTTGTATTACTCTTTGTGATTCATTTCATAATTTTTTCGATGATATATTCATATTAGGTCCAGATTAATTAATAAACTGCTAACGCTGAATCTGTATTTCTATTTTTATATATTTATCAATAATCCCAAATTTCCGAGAGCCCTAGTGACCGAGAAGTAATATCAACCAACTGCCTACAACTCGTATATTCTATTGTGCTACTTAAGAAAATTTTTTTTTGATTACCAGGTAAATATCGGCACCATATCTTTTCCACCCAACAGTGAGCAAAGCAAAGAAAGCAAATAAAATAGATATCAACTTGTTGTTGCTGATACGTTTTTGATATTTGAGTAAGTATTGAATAACAATTTGCATTCTATTCTTATTTTTCGTCATCTTTGTTTTAAGCTTTGTAGTATTAGATATTGGTATGCTAGTCCCAACATTATTGCGAAGTTTATCTATTTTATGTTGTACGTTTACGTGTGGGTGACTTGCTTGAAATTTTTCATAAACTTGAAGCTTATTAGCTTGGTATTTGATTTCTGAATATTCTCTTGTAACCTTATCATTGTTAGTTCTAGAACTCGAAGAATCCTCGCAACTTAGATTC
Source organism: Saccharomycopsis schoenii (assembly GCA_010994365.1). Classification (NCBI taxonomy): domain Eukaryota; kingdom Fungi; phylum Ascomycota; class Saccharomycetes; order Ascoideales; family Saccharomycopsidaceae; genus Saccharomycopsis; species Saccharomycopsis schoenii. The sequence continues at coordinate 559,761 of JNFU01000003.1, read as the reverse complement.
TTGCTCTGATTGACTCCTTGTTTAACAGTGTTTGAAACGATTGACTTTTTTTTATAGTCTTGTATACCGGTTTCGAATTTTCTGTACCAAGTTTCCTTATTTGCAATATCAGTACTTTTATCAATGACATCCTTAAACTGACCTTTTAGTCTAACCTCAGAAAGTTTATCTGTATGATCAAGATTTCTCTCAATCACAAAGAATGGTAAATGACTAAATGTTAATTCTAGAAGACAATTCCATGAGTTGAACTTGAATGAATCCAAATCGGATTCATTCTGTGCCAGAGAATTATTAATGTATCTTTCGGAATCTGGAAAATGCAGTGACATATCACAGAAATGCTTAAAATTATTGAAAATTTGTAAACAATCTAACAAATTATACTTGAATTGAATAGCTGATATCAAGTACATAATGACGGCTGAATGATCATTGGAACAGACATAGTATTTATTAGATACCAATATTAACAAAGTCCTATCAACGATAAAATCTGTATCTTTATTTACAAGTAATTCGGAAACCACCATAAGATAAAGGATAAAAAAATATAAAAAGGATTCGTTAACACCTTTTTTGCTAATAATATCATTTTTCAAATCTAACAATTCATTGTCATCCCCGCAAAATAACAACTCGTCACTGAGTATATATTTTTTAATAATGTCATTCATTAGTAAGTACAGCTGTTTGTAAGCCTTCATATTAAGAAACTTTTGTAATGCATCTATAGGGATCTCCTTTTTAAAAAGAGTATATACATAAGCATTGATATGCTGTAGGATTCTATAAATAATTGCTGGGTTCCTAAGAAGCTTGACGTCCTTGAACAAGGAAATATCATATTTTTTCTGGATAGCTGATATAGTGTAATTGACAGTCATACCTATATAGAGCAGGTTATTGATATAGTTATTGTAGAGTTCAAATATACTTATTGATTATGATAATCAAGAGTGCCAAGTCAGAATATGAACATTTTCGCTTTGACTTTTCATACACGGAAATCGAATACCTTTCAACTAAGAAGCGCCGGCGGTCCAACCAATTGCGCTTTGCATACCACTTTTTTCATTCAACATCCTACAACATTTTCTTGCAATCTTTTATGAGATGATTCATATGTTTTAATCGCTTACATGTAATTCCAGTAGATATTTAATATCTCAAATAGAAATTTTAATATATCATTATTAGTGAAACATATATAACACATAATGTCAAATATAGTTAAACAAGGGTTTACCAAAGCAACCCCACAAAGAATTGAAGAATTGGTTTATAATTATAACCAAATAACTTCCTTGGTGGCAGCAGCAATCGCAAAATTCAATAGAGATAAAGATAGTATCAAGGTTTTACCTGTTTCTAAATTTAAACCGGCTAATGATATATTGGCCCTATACGATGACGAAAATTTGAAATTGAGACATTTTGGTGAAAATTATATTCAGGAATTAATTGAAAAATCTAGTGTTTTGCCAGCCGATATCAACTGGCATTTTATCGGTGCCTTACAATCTAATAAAGTTAAGCACTTGGCCTCAGTTAAGAACTTGTACATGGTTGAATCATTGTCTGAACTTAAAAAGATCAAATCATTGAATGAACACAGGAAGAAGCACACCGAGGAGGATAAAGATTTCTTGAAAACTAAGATTTTATTACAAATCAATACGAGTGAAGAACCCCAAAAGGCAGGAATTTTATATAGAGATATTGATAAAATTTTTGAGATAATTACTGCAATGATTACAGAATGTCAATATTTGACTTTTAGTGGTCTTATGACGATTGGCTCGGTTGATCAATCAAAGCACAACGAAGGTGAAAATGAAGATTTTAAAAGATTGGTAGGTCTTAAGAAGCAAATCTTGGCTAAATTTCCAGAAGAGTTTTCCGAGAAAAATATTGAATTATCGATGGGTATGAGTAGTGATTTTGAAGAAGCAATAAGACAAGGATCTAATGAAATTAGAATTGGTACCAATATTTTTGGTGCAAGAGATTATTCAAAGAAAAATTAGTAGAATAAGTCTCTTTATTTTTTTTACTTTAATATATGGTAATATGCCCATGAAAATTTTATACTGTATATTATTATAACTGTCACATAAAATCCATTCAGATGTTATATCATTCAAAACATACATATATTACATACTTATAGCAACTCACATAAATAAATACATTTTGAGCAAACAAAATGTAGAAACCCGTTTTGTAAATAAACTACCTGATTGAAAATAAGTAATTAGCCTTATAGAGCGTAGCCATTTTGTTTTTCAAATTGAGAAGTCACAGTAAAATTGGTCTTGAATTGAATTTCACTTTGAAAAAGTTATATATATAATTTACGAAAAACTATGAAATTTAATAATTATATACGAAATCTACTTCTGTTTTATTTTAGCAGCGATAATTTCAGAATTATAGACTAAACCAATAAATAAATAATTGGGTAATACAGTAACCTTGACCTGTAGCAAGGTGAATCTTGCATTTTCCCTTTCTTGAGTTAAGTTTGATTGTTTACTATATATATATTTGTCATTTAAGAATTACATTATCCAGCTTTCCACTCCAAAGATGTAAAAGATTTGCTAAATGACCATTGGGCATGGCTTTCGATTTTCATTATGAAATTCAAGTAATTCTGATTTATTGTAGCACATTATTATCATAAAGTAGTATACTTATAAGTCTGCGGCTGTATAGCGCGCATGCCAAATTAAGCAGCCTTTCTTCTTTTTTGTGTTTATGTACGCTGAATCGTTTCAAAGAATTACACATGAAACAACACCAAATTGTATGGTAAAACTATAGATTCCAGCGTTCCTATCCGTTGGATATTACAAAATTGTGACAGTTTCGAATATTCCATCAATGTTTTGAAAACATATCAAACTATTAAAAAAGTCAAATTTGGGAAAGAAGAAAAATCCATTCCTCTGCGAAGGATATATAAAGGAAATGACGTTTCTCTAATTATTTAGAAGCAAGTTGATAAGCTACTTTACTTTCAATTTAATAATTTTTTTTCGATTTTAATCCTAATTTTAATTTTGGTTTTTATATCATTCTAGTATAATCTAACATTTATTTCTATTTTTATAGATAATCTGACTCAGTGACATTTAAGAATCAAGTTGAAATCACCATAGCTGATAAAGAGGCGAGCAGCAATATCTCGAGACAATAAATAATTAGAATATAACAGGTTAATCAGATAATAATAACAAGCTAATAATAATGGTTAAATTTTTGAAGAATTCCTACAGTGCTTTAGGAAACTCTCAAATGGTTGATGTTGAGGCAAAGTTCCAATTAAACATAGTGCAACAACCAGTGAAAGCAAGAGTTGCAGGAAGAAAGCAAACTCGTAATAGCAGTAGAAGATTAGTTGATCCTCAACCAGTCGTTGAAATCAAATTGAATCAGCACACTGAATTAGATAATATCATTGAGCATTCCTTAAGTGGTTTCTTCATCAGATGTTCTATTTTATGTGTTGATAGTAAGAACAAAGAACAGTTCTTCCAAAAGCAGAGAAAATCAAAATTTTTCGAACATTCTGAAGTAGACGAAGAAGTTTTACGAGGCACAACGGCTGTTGCTGCCCAATTTTACCGTGGTAGTCCATATGTTGCGTGTGCTGTGTTTGATAATCTTTCTGTTAGGTACAAGGGTAACTATAGATTGAAATTTGATTTATATGAATTACAATCATTCTCTTCAACGGGATCAAAACCAAAAATTGTTCACTGGGAAAATTGCACTACATTTTCTTCAGTCTTTACAGTTTACACAGATGCTACATTTGACGGTTTAGAAGCTTCCCCTGTTTTGAACAGTGAATTAAAGAAGGCGGGATGCAAAATTAGAGCCAGAAAGAATAAGAATATTGTTGATGCTGAAACTTATAAAGTCGGCAAGAAATATACGTACGATAATGGTAAATTGAAATATATGATGAAAGGCGCAAATCATTTTGGCATAGATGAAGATATATTGAATAGACCAAGCTCAACCATCGATTTTGCAATGTTACAGAATTTCCAACCAGAACAGCCATTGGCACCTCTTGATACCAATCTTAAATACTATCCGGGTATCGGCTCATCAACTCTTTTGTCCGATTCTCCTATCAAAAGACCACAGACTTGCTTACCACAATTAATGACATCTATGGATCAGTTCAATAGCTATGAAGTTCATGGACTTCCGTCAGCCCATTCTAATATGTTAGCCAAGAGCAACAGCGAAACTAAATTGGAAAGCAATTCACCTCTTGAAACGCCTCAACCGAGAAGAATGCTTCCCAATACTTCTCCTTTATCTTCCCAATTATGGCCTAGTATTATGTTAAACAAGCATAGCAATAATCCTACTGTTACTACACCAGTCAGTAGTAAGCTTTCTGCTCCAAACAGTGTCCACACTTCTCCTTTAGTAAACTCAGGTAAGGAATTTTATTCACTGTTAGTGCCTAGCACTAATTCTTTTGCTAATAGCGCTGATTTATATACGCTGACGAATCAGGCTACAACACCGATATCAATGATGAGAAATGTTTTTGATTTTGCTGGTGCAAAAGCTGCCAAGCCCGAACAATCAATGCACCAATCTAGACAACCGCTGTTTAACTTCGATGGCTTGGAAGCTCTTTTTGCAAACACAGGAAATAACGATATCAATAATACCTCATTGAACAGCAATATTTCCAACAATATTCCAAGAGCTGCAGGCACCGAATCAATACCTCTTTTGTGGGACATGGGGAATGATCAGATTGATGCTAGTAGTATTGATCTTCTTACAAATGGACTATATGGTAATGAACAAAAGCAGATACAAGCTTTTCCACACCAAATGAACAACAATGTACTATACGGGGCTTCTCTTGTGGATAGTACTTCCAACCAAATTTTACAGCAGCAGAAATCTCAAATGAAGCATATGCAAGATAAGTGGCAATTTCAACAAAAGTCAGCAAATTTGTTAGTAGGTAATGACTTGAATTCACAATTGTTTGCTGATATGAGTTCCGAATTATTATTTAAGAATATCTGATGTGAGTATGTATTATCACCAGTATTTTTATTCTTAATAATCCAGATATTATTGTGCCCTGCTTGTATTATATTATATTTTTTTTTATAAATTATTTTTCTGGGAATTCTGTTTTTTTAAGGTTTTATTTTAGTTTTTGACACACCCATTGCTTGTACAGAGTACTTTTTTCAGATGTTTTTGTAGTATAAGTTATTTATTTTATCATAGTTTATAGAATGTAATTGGTTGTTATAGATAAAAAGAAACACTAACAGTAGAAGATGACTCCTCTAGTACAAAACAATTTTCCGCGTAATGTTAAAAATACTTGTTACATATGTTGGAATACTGTTGGAGAATAACGCACGAGCGCTTAGCCAAAATATTTCTTGACCCACTGATGAAAAATGGACATACAAAAAGAAAACATACAAGAAAATGTCGACCAGAGATTCAGAGGTTCTAAGCTTTCTGCTTTACAGATTTCATTATGTACAAGATTTGCGAATAAATCATTTCTTGAAAACACAATTTGCAAGGCAGCTTACATCTCTGGAAATCCAAGAAAGTAACTTATTCGTAGTCTAGGGATATTTAAAATGTCTTTTGATGAAAAAGAGGTGATTCCCACCATTTCCGATAAGTTATCTTATGCGGTTAATATCCAGGACAGAAGAGCGGCGATTAAGGCTTTGAAAAATTTTGCTAATCATTATAGAGAGGATATTATACTTTATTCTTTGAAAAATATTTTAAAATGCTTTCAAAAAGATCATTTAGATAAAGAGATCACCAAGAATATTTTGCAATGTTTAGTGATTTTATTTATAAAAAATAGTAATAATAACACTAATACGAATACCAATTCAAGATTTCAAAATGGAAAATATTTTTCTCCTTCTATTGTATTAACAGACGATTCTGACGGCAGCGTCAGTAATTCATCGATTGACCAGTTATCTTATTTGGTAGCGGATGAATTAACGCAATATGATTCCTCAATTATAGAGTTGATTATAAACTCTTTCGTTGATTTTGATGATGATTTTTATATCTCTTTGTATGCTTTACAGTTACTTCAAGCCTTAGTTTCAACAAGACCCGAAAAGTTGAAAGAAATTTTGACATCATCAATTCCTATTTCTATTTCAATCATTGTTGGGAATATTGATTCTTCGTATGATCCTATCAGAAATGAAACTATTTTATTATTATTGAATCTTGTAACCAACAATTATAATTTACAAAGATTGGTAGCTTTTCAAGATATATTCATAAAGATCCTAAGAATTATTGGTCTTGAATTTGAAATGAACGCAGGGTCAGGCGTTTTAAATAATAATGTCTTTATTTTTGACTGCTTGAATTTGGTCCACAATTTGTTAGATTCAAACTTGATAAACCAAAAATTGTTTATTCAATCTAACCATTTAAAGAACTTGTCAGATTACTTAGAAAAATTAATCGAGTCAAACTTGAGTTCTCCAAATACAAATGAAATTAATAGTACGAATAATATTATTATAATCTTGAAAATCATTTCCAATTTATTTGTAGCTAAGAAAAACTCCATTGATTTTCACAGTAATATCCAATCCTCTAATATTTTTATTACTATTTTGAAGTTAATATTTGATCCTTTTTCAAACTTAAGTCCTAGTAACGTTCTTATTAAAGTTAACGCTTTACTTACTTTATCAGAATTGATTTATTTTTCTAAGGAATTAAAAACTCAATTGCTATCTTTAGATATTCCTTATATAGACACAAATTCTGCAGCAGCAACATCTAACTCAAATGAGGGTTCAGCAAACTCCAACGATAAAATATCAATGATTCCAATATTACAACAGTTGGTTAACTGGTGTCTTTTTACTAATAGTATACACCTTTTTAATTTAAGATTAGCCTCCTTACAAGTATTAAAAAGTTTTGTTTCTAACCATTTCAAATTGAAAAAGATGTTTTTATTGCAGCAAATTGATGTCTTTGAATTAATTTCTACCTCTAAAGTTTTAAAAAAACCATCTAACTTTAATGAAGAAGATAAGGCACATACCAAGGAAATAGTTACACAGTTGATGACTGATAATATTCCAATTGGAAATATTTTTACTACCCTAATGGAATATGACATGGATTTGAAATTAAATCCATATAAAGCGTGGTTTAGTTCTCTCATATTAACAAGTTTGGTTACTTTCGATGACCATGAAGAGGAAGACGAAAACCAAGAGGAATTGAAAAAGTTGGGTGAGAACCATAATGAAAATACAATAGGTACAATTGATGAAGATTTTTTAGTTACTGATAAGTCCGCATATTTGAAAAGAATATTGCTTGACTTCAAGATTAAAAGTTTTGTTCATAGTGCCGGTGAGGATGATGAGTTTGATAATTTCTTTAAGTCAGATTCTGAATTAGAAGAAAGCAATGAAAGAAAGGTCAGCGCCGAGGCAATCAGCGAAGCAAATGAAGATAGACAAGATGAAGACGTATTATCGAAAAATTCAAAGTCTGCTAATGAAGATGTAAATATGAACGACGAAGATTCAAGATCGTCTGTCGAATCTGAAAAATTTTGTTCAGAAGCAATACCACAAAATTACAACGTTACGATAGCTAGTATAAATAAAGATACTATCTCAGATGAAGAAGTTAAAAATGATGATAAAAAATACGAGGATGTTGAAATATTACAACAGCAGACCAAAGCTAATGAGACCAAACAATCCACAGAATTTGATGGAAACAAGGAGAGAGAGGAGATCGAAAAAGATACGAATGAACAGCCAGAGGTACCAATAGAAAATGGAAGTGCTGGGGAAGCATCCTCTAGCAGTTGTAAAAACGATGATGAAAACGTCAGTACAGCTGAAAGAATTAACAAACATGATACTGATTCTAATTCCATGACATTTATCGATGCAATGTTTGATTTATTTATTTCTTCGTTATCATCTGATAACACAGATCCAAGAATATCAACAGCATACATAATGTTTCTTAGTATTTTTTTCTTTGAAAATATTGATTTGATAGGCAAGTTCGTTGAAAATGATCAATTACACAAATCAACTTACTTGCAAAAGATGATGGTATTTGTGAAGCTGCAAAATTTGAGTAATGGAGGAAACTCAAATAGTGCTATCGAGGAACTAATTGGTGCATTAGTAGAGATATTATTAAGTGTTATATACGACAGTTGTCCTAAATCAGTCGAATATTACAATGAAAATTCCAAAAAATTTGAACAGTTTTCTGCAAGACTGTTCTTATATAACCAATTTGTGAAAACTATTAGCGTTGACAGTTATAGAATAACTTTGAAAAAGATGAAAGGTAATAGTTTAATCAAGAAATTTGAACCATTTATGTCTTATTTGGAGACATTTACTAATTTTGAAAAAGATAAAAGAACAGGTTTACCTATGTTGTATTTTGACGAGTATTATGTCAATCTATTAATAAAAGATAACTATTCAAGAGTCCTAAATTGCTGGTCAAATGATCCTACAAATGATCCCCAAGGTAAATTGAATTTCAAAAATTTTTTAAAAATTAGTGAGAACTTGAGTACAGTTAATATGAAATTACTTGATGAAATTAAAACCAACAAGGAGTTGAATGCAAAAATAGAGGGATTGCTAGAAAATATAAAAGATTTGAAAGAGAAATATGAACAAGTTACTTCTAATTACCTTTCCTTACAGGATGAGAAAAAAAGTTTGACTGCAGAAAATACAGCTGGATCAGATAAGATCAAATTGTTGAATTCCTTGATATCGAAACTTAATGTCAAAGTCACTAAGTTAGAAACCGAAATTAATGACAGCTACAAAAAGAAGTTAGCAAAGTTGGAATCTGCTAATAGCCTACTAACATTAGACAAGCAAAAGTTAACCGAAGAAAACAAGAAGTTGGAAGACGGTGTCAATAAAATGTCAAGGGAGTTATTTCAATTGAATAAAGAAAATTCGAATAATTTGAAAGAGATTTCTAAATTGGAGGATGAACACACCCAACAACTTAAAAATGAAGCGGCAAGAACAAAAAAGTTAGAGCTATCACTTAACGATAAAATAAAAAGCTTGGATGAAACATTAAATGGATCTAATAGTAAGATGCTTGAATTAGAAACTAAAACTAAAAATTTGAATAACATGGTTCAAAAACTTGAGAATGAAAAGGTTGAATTACAAAATGGTTTCGCAAAGTATGAGAGAAACTTGATCAATGATTTGAATTCTATGAGCTTTCAGTTGAATAAATGTAATGAAGATAAAACGGCAATGGAAGTATCAATAACTGAACTAAATGCAAAACTTCAAGCGTTAGAACTGTCTAAGATACAATTAAGTGATCAAACCATAAATAAAACGAAGGAACTCACTATTTTGCAAGACAAACTTGATGCTTATACAAAATCTAAAGAATCTGAAATCAATGAATTAAAGGAGGCTGCATCAGGATGTGAAGTTAAAATTTTGTCCTTAAATAAAGAAATAGAGGAACTTAGTTGTATCATTACATCAAAAGATGAAGTAATTGCTAAATTGGAACTACAGATCAAAGCAAAGGGAAAAAAGGAAGAAGAGTTAAAGCTTGAGTTTGATGATCTAAATAGAAAGTTGCATACTTATTCTCAGAAAATAGAGTCATACGAATCTGAAATAAGTGAAAAGCTAGGTGAAATAGAATCTCTTATTTTGAAACTTGAATCAAAAGAAAAAGAAATATTTAAACTTAAGGATGATAATGACTGTCAATTAGCTAACCTGAAGAAATCATTTGAACAGAGAATAGTAGAAATTTCAGCACTCAAGGATGAAAGTGAGGCTCAGAAAAAACAATTAGAGAATACTTTGGACACTAAAATTCACAATTTATCAGAAGAAAAGAATAAACTTGATAATCAGATTAGTGAATTTACTAAAATATTAAGCAAAAAGGAAGAAGAACTTTTTAATTTGCGTTCAGATCATAATTCTGAAGTGGAAAAATTGCAGAAATCGTTAGAAATGAAATCCGATGAAATTATGAAGATGAAAGATGGGCATTCTTCTTTCATAAATTCGATAAAAGATGCTAAAGAGAAAGAATTGCTAATAATAAAAAAGGAATTTGAAATTAAGTTAAACTCAGCACATCAGTCGTTGGCGGAAAGAGAAAATGCTATTATGGGTCTACTAGCAGATGCTTCCTCAAAGAAGGATAGCGTTGCTACTTTGAGCACTGAGATCAATGATTTGAAGAGTCAAATATCTCTCTTAAAGGGCGATCTTGCATCTTCAGATTCTAATTTGAAAATGGTCACTAAGGAGAAATCTCATCTTAATGAAAGGATTGAAGAATTATTAAAAACGTTGACAATGAAAGATGATACGTTGAAAAAATTACAAACAGAGATTGATTCTAGTGTTGAAAAGTTGAGAATTTTGGAAGACACTGTTAGTGCCAAGTCGGTCGCACTTGACGAAAGTAAATCACAAATAAAGCTTGATACAGGTTCTATTCAGGTTTTAAAGTCTACAGTAGCTAAGATTACTACTCAATTGGATGAGCAAAAACAGGAAGCTACTGAAAAATCTAATGAGATTGAGAACTTACAAAAGTTGTTGGTAATAAAAGAAGAGGAAATCAAAGATTTTATAAATAATCTGGATTCAAAAGATAAGGGAGCTTTATTAAAAATATCAGATTTAGAGAAATCTTTAAGTTCTAGAGAATTAGAGTTAACTAATATGGAATTACTGTTGAAGAGGCATACACAAGATATTAAAGGCCTTAATATGTCTGTCAAATCAAAAGAGAATGAAATTATGGAACTCAACAAGCATTCGGAGAAGGCTAAGCTTATAAGTGAAACTCAGCTTAAAAACTTGAATGATGAATTGAACGATATCAAGATTAAATTAGCAGAATCTGAAAAAGAGCTTCAAAGCAGGGCTGATGAGATTAAAAAGTTAACGTTAGAACAAACGAGTAAGGAATCAGAAGTTTCTAAGTTTGAAGCTTTGATATCAATTAGCAAGAATCGGGAGCAGAATCTCAATGATGAAATATCCAAGATTAAAGAAGATTTGAAAACTGAGTTGACTAAGTCTAGTGAATTGCAAGCCACGATAGACGAGTTGAGCTTTGATATTGACTCCAAGCTGAAACAAATTGAAAGCCTATCAAAGAAAACGGGAGCTTCTTATGATGAACTCAAAGCTGAGTTGACTAAGAAGGTTGAAGAAATCAAAAGATTAGAATTATCCTTCAAGAAATCAGAAGAAAATCGCAAAGAATCTGAAACAAACTTGTCAAGTGAAATGCGTAATTTGGAAGAAACTATTAAGCAAAAAGATGAGCAATATAAATTATTGAAAGCTAAAATTGCAAAAGAGCAAGCAAAAACAAGTAACAAATTAGATGCAAAGGAAGTTGAATTGGAGTGCATTAAACAAGAATTAGAAGTGGAAAAGAGGCAACAAAAAGTGCAATTAATTACTATTAAAGACTTACAATGCACTGTTGAGGCAAAGGATGAGGAGCTTAATAAGAGCAATGAAGAAATTAAGTTAAGAGAACAAAAGATCAATGATTTGGAATCGTTGGATGAAAAGCTAAAATGTAAACAGGAAGAAATAAAAAAGAACATAGAAGAGATACAGAAGAAGGAAACCATGATTAAAGAAAAGGATGAACAGATCAACAAGCTAAAACTTAAGGAAGATGAAATTGAAGCTAAGAGTAAGGAGCTTCAGCTTAAAAGTGAGCAAATTGAAAAATTGAAGTACAATGTGGACGATTTAATCCCTAAAACTGATATGGATGATCTTCTATTAATTATGAGCGACTTGGATGATAAATTGAAAAAGTATAAAGGAAAACTTAGAGAAATGAATGTAGAAGTTTCTGATGATGATGAAGTGTCTGATGATGATGATAGTGATGATAATGAAGAATGAATTAAGAGATTAATGTATTTTCGACTTAATTTATAAACATTTACAATATATGAATATATGTAGCTAAAGAAGTACATAAATTCGTGTAATCTAAAATTGAATCATGTAGAATTACGCTAAGATAATTTTAAATAGTCTGTCCTTTGAGGTATACAATAAAAAATTTAAGATTCTAGGTTACTTATAAAGGTGAAGTAATGAAGTCAATAAATAGATAAAATATATTTGAAGTAGATCATTATTACTATTCATCCTCCCAATCTGCCCAACTACCTGAAGGTGGCTCAGGAATTAAACTTATTTTTGAGTCAGAAATAATTTTCTCCAATTGTTCATTTTGGAACTTAAGTGAATTCACTTGCTCTAATAACTCTTCGTATGCTTTCCTATCTATCTTAGATCCAGAATCTTCTTGAACAGTCTTATTATCATTACGACGATTATTCCTTTGGCTCTTTCTTGGTGATCTTCTGTGATGATTATCTTCATCATGTTGAAATGGTTTCATTAGACCACCTTTCTTTGGAGATCGATTTCTGCGAGAATTAATTTGTTTCTGGGCGTCAGCTGTCAGCTCAGTACTTACGTCAACACCTAATCTTTGAGCAAACGATTTTGCAGCACTCGAGAGTTCAGGAAGAGGCTTGGCCTTGTATCTCTCTCCAGAGTTCTCTCCATTTTCGTCTGAATTAGAATCATATGATGTTGTACTTTCATTAGTCTGGTCATCTGCTTGATTAAGCAGTATTGTATCAGTATTCTTATTGACTTCAATCCTCTCAAAAAGAGAATTATTGGTTGACTTATGATGATATTCTGAATTTCTTTTATTGTATTTATTAGAAGATTTAGAATAGCACGAGGCTTTAGATCTATTGCTGTTAGCGCCAAAATTAGGATACCTAGATTCCTCTTCCTTATGTTGATTAACAGTTCTGAAATTTATCTCTCTTGGCGTTTTTTCATTATCATCCCATTTAGTGCTAAGTTTAGATTTATTGGCCTTCCTATCAGGACTTTTGAATACATTATCTTGATTATGATTTGCCCACTTTGACTCTATTACCCTTGAATGCAATTTATGAATAGAATCCTCTGTGACGTCGTTGGAAGATTCAAGATCGCCGTCAGATGCCCATTTAGAGTCTAACCGCATTCTCCTAGTTTATTTTGTTATATAGTAGTTTAGTAGGATACTATATTATATTAACTTTTTAAAGTAATTATATAAAGAAAAACATAAATCTATGATATGAAAAGTTGAATAAAATGAATAGTTATTTGATTCTTTATTTTGTTCATATGTTCAAACTCCAAATACTCAAGATAAGATATTAGTGGTTCAGCAAGCACAAAAAGCCCGTGTAATTCATTGCGAAGAGTTGTAGTCATCTCTAGCACGTGAAGCATGGAGCAATATGCATTATTATACATAAAACGACACCTGTTAATTAAGATACAGCAAGAGGGAAAAACTCAGCAAGATTGAAAAGTGTAACCAGGATTGGCGTCAATACATTTCTTTAAATAATCTATTAGCTTCCAGGTATATATATTGACCGACAAATTTATATACTGTTGTAATCAGTAAAAAAAAAACCATAATAATGTCAACAGAAAAAACTGCAAAAACAAAAGTCTTATCAAAAAATATAGCTATTATTCACCCAGATTTGGGTATAGGTGGAGCTGAAAGATTGATCGTTGATGTTGCCCTAGGTTTACAAGAATTAGATCATGATATAACTATATATACTTCACATTGTGACAAGTCTCATGCTTTTGAAGAAGTTGCAAATGGGCTGTTAAAGGTAGTTGTGTATGGAGACTTCCTTCCTAGAAAGATCTTTGGAAGGTTCACCATTTTGTGTGCCACCTTGAGGCAGATTTATTTGGTTTGCAAATTGCTATTGTTAACTGGTTCCAAATTTGATTTTTATATTATTGATTCATTAGCAGCTTGCTTGCCGATTATATGGTTTTATAATGTTATTTTTAAAAGTTGGAAAACTTACTCTAGGATATTCTTCTATTGCCACTTTCCTGATTTGAAATTATCGCAGAATTCTAACGCTTTGAAGAAGCTATACAGAATTCCATTTGACTTCTATGAACAAATCTGCTATATTTTTCCTACAAAATTGTATGTGAATTCTTATTTTACTCAATCTATTTTCAAGTCAACTTTCCCGATGTTGGAAGGTTTTGATATTTTCAAAGAGCCATCTGTCCTTTATCCTTGTATTGATGAGAATGTGGAACTTAATAAAGAATTAGACATTTTGGTTATGGAAAAATTTTCTAAAACTAAATATTTTTTGAGTGTTAATAGATTTGAAAGAAAGAAGAATATTAATTTGGCAATCAGATCCTTTTCAGTCTTTCTCAAAGAGAATTCAAAAAGTAACGACAAGTTGATAATTGCTGGTGGCTATGATACTTTAGTTTCCGAGAATGTTGAATATTTGAAAGAGCTTTGTGATTTATCGGACAAAGAGGAATTATCCTGGAAAATATTTATGGATTATAAAGAGTTCATTAATTTTGAAAATATTGAAGATTTTGATATATTTTTCACACCAAATATTTCTACTRATTTGAAGAACTCATTGATCAATAATAGTGAGATGTTATTATACACTCCATCCTTTGAGCATTTTGGAATTGTGCCTATTGAAGCTATGAAATATAATACTTTAGTATTAGCTGTAAATAATGGAGGCCCAAAAGAAAGCATTATATCCTTGGATGATGACAGAGAAGGCAATAGCGATACAGAATGCGTATCCAATTATGAAGGAACAGGTTTTCTTAAACCCCAAGACCCCAAGGTATGGTGCAATGCTATGAAGTTTGTTCTGAATATGACTAAAGAAGATAAAGCGAAAATAAGTAAGAATGGGGAAAAGATTATCCAGAAATTGTTTACAAGAAAGGTACTAACAGAAACTATAAATAAGGATATTATTAGATTCAGCAATCTAAATTTCTTAAAGAAATTTCTGAAAACTAGAATTGACACATTTATTTTCTTTTTAACTATTTGCATGCCTTTCGTTGTATTGTTTTCATTTTTATGATGGTTCATTAGCATGTGTATGTATGATTTAAGAAAGAATCACAATGATATTTGCAATAATAAATATGAATTACCTATAGTGTAAGAAAAATTTGCAAGTTCCAACGATTTGATTTGAGGAGAAGGAATTAAATCAAAGCTTGAATTGAAAGCTGGATAATAAAATGAGATTAGTAAAACTAAAGAGGAGCAATAGTTAATACTACTATACGTGACACAAAGTTCATTTCAAGCAAGCAGATTATCTACAACGAAATAAAAAATAATCACAAAGAAATATATTTAGGGTAAATATATAATATAGCAAGATCATGAAAAATTAGAAATTACTTAAATCAGTAATGTGTGTGCGAAGTATAAAAATACAGTCTAATAACCATTTTGATTATAACTATTATTTCTATTATTTTGATAACCCCTATTTCTTGGATAGTTTTGGTTGCTGAATTTTGGTTTATTATACTTCTGATAATTACTGCGTGTATTATTATATCCTTGTTGGCCGTATGGCTGCTGATTATATACATTTTGATTATTGTATCCTTGCTGATTGTATGTCTGCAGATTACTATATGTCTGCTGGTATTTGTATCCTTGTTGGCTGCTATTACTTTGATGTTTGTTGAAACCCTTGTGAACAGCGTATACTTTCAGGCTATTAAATTCTTGTTTATTAATGCTGTTTTGTACTAGATTGCTATTGTTTGTATTAATCATGTTAAACTGCGCTCCATAACTTTGCGTAGATAGTGGTTTATTAATCCTTTGTGCTTTCAAATGACTTTGATTATTCACATCAGACCTATTACTGGACACATGTTTATTGTTCTGGCCACTACTGATATTAATGCCATCTTTTGTAGTAATATGTGCACCTAAAGTCACACTCTGTTTTGATTTGTTATCTGCTTTGACAGATTTTGAAAGTTTCGTTCCGTTATCTACATAATGTTCTGAATATCGTAAAACACTCGGCGGCGGATTTGGCATGGAGGATAAAGATGGCGGTGGAGGTAATAAGAATTCTTCAGAGGCCTCATAAACATTCAAAATTGCGGAAGATGTTTCTTGCAGATAGTTATCTTCCTTAAATGTAGCTTTGGCGTCCACCTTATTATGCGAATTTCTATTACTATATCTGTCATTGCTTTTAGAATTATTTGTATCACCGTATTCATCATAATCATAATCATTTTCATCATCACTGGCTGGGACAACCCTAATACCTGGTGCACTTGCTCCATAGATTTGATCAAGAGAGATATCTCTTAGGTTTATAATTTCATCATCTTCATCAAGAGTATCCCATTTACCTAGTAGTCTTGCTTCTCTTTCATAATAATCAGCAACAAATTTAATATGATTTTTACCTACAAGATGCGATTTTCTTACACTTGTAGAATCATGTGTTAAATAGGATCTACAATAATCACAGTAGTACTTGGGCATTTATATAGTTTTATTATGTGGAAAAAATCATAGAGTTTGTTAATTAACATAGAACAGTTCCAGTAATGAAATAAATAGAATCATATAGTTCAATAAACGAACACCATGCTAACCCATCATATTAGATGCGAGGAAAAACAAAGTGAATTCAATATTTCATCAAAAGTCAATAATCCGTTCAACCGCGGTGGAAAAAAATGGATTTGCCGCCGAACATGGCATAAAAAATAGGAATTATCGAAAGAAATTTGGCGTCGCGTCTTGCTACAAAAATACCCGATGCATGCGTCTTCGGCTTTGTTTTTAATAGAAAAGGCGATAAAAATCTGTAATGAAAACAATCCCACAGAAAACCAGAAAAAGAAAGAGAAAATAAACTCATATAATGAAATCTACACTATTTGCAGCTTCCATTCCCAATCATATAATAGCTAAAGACCAATATTTAGAAACTCTGAGTCAAACGTATCAAGATAGTACAGAAATGTCGAATCAGGATGGCTTTGCTGTCAAGCAAAGAGATGTTTTTTCATTTATGAAAAATGAGTCTAGAAAAGACAAGGGATTTGTTGTCATTGATCTTACTGATGATAATGAGGATAATGAAACAATTTCTTTTTTAGAAAGAACAAGAACTAAGACCAACGTTGCACCTGATATACTGTTTAAAGATTCACAGATTTTCCCTGTGGTGCAAAATAACCCTTTCACGTTTGACGGGAACGGTTATTTGGATGGAGATGCTTCGACTGGCCTTGCGACATCCAATACTAATGGTTCCATTACTAATAGCAGTGGATCTAAAGAGTATACTCAAACAACAGGGTTTAATTCCCTGCCTTTTATTAGAAATGTCGGATTGAATAATACATCCGGAAGTTTACCGTTAGTCACAGACGATGACGATGACGTTGTCATGGTGAATGAAGTACGCTTGACACCACAGGCTTCACTTTCGAATCAACAGAACATATTCCCTATGCACAATCAGCCGATTCCTTTACCTTCGAATGTCCAACATGGTAATCCAGCAATATTTAAGCCCCACACAACACTAAATGCTAACCCAGGTACAATGATGGTGACTAACGGAAACCCAACAGCAAAAGTGACAATATCTTCAACAGAAAACCGAAGAACGTCAGAGGATTTATTTATTTCTAATGAGATGAAAAAATTGGTTGACAACATTACTAATAAAATTAATTCAACTAGTTTGATGATTGAATCTTACAGACGACATATAAAAAATGATAGAGAAAAAATAAAAAAAATTAGAGAAGAAATCAAAAAACTAGATTATCAATTGAAGCTTAATCTTGAACAGGATTCTTTAAAGAGATTAGAGAAAGCTATTAGTGCGAAGCAGCTCAGCATGCAGACGTTAACTGATGATATAAATGTTTGGAAGGAAACAGCCGACAAGTGTGCTACAGACTTGAGGCAGTTCAAAAACCATAAAAAATTAATGGTGTCTCATCCTGAGGCATTTATTAATGTGTTGAAAAAGAAGAGGCGGCAGCAAATTACCTTGGCTAATCAAGAAATCAATCAGCAACAAATTGCATTATACGGAAAGCAAAATGGTAAACCAATTAAACTGATTGTTGAGGGAGATCGTGTTTTTTCCGAGGAGGATAAAGATATATCAAAATTAATTGAGAATATTCTACCTGACCATGACCTGTTCAACTCGCAGGAGTTGTTACCAGAGCCAAAAGGATTGACAATAAAGCTTCTTAAGCATCAAAGAATAGGTCTTGATTGGATTTGTAAAATGGAAAAAGGTTCAAATAAAGGAGGCATTTTGGCTGATGATATGGGTTTAGGTAAAACCGTGCAAGCTCTTGCAGCAATTTTAACAAATCCCCCGCTCAATCAAAGAGTTAAAACTACTTTGATTGTTGGACCTGTTGCATTATTGCGTCAATGGCAAGCTGAAATCAGACAGAAGATTGATGAAAAGCATAAGTTGTCTACGTTTCTTTTTCATTCCTCAGAAAAAGTAAAATCATTTAGACAGTTAGCGCAGTTTGATATAGTATTAACAAGTTATGGTACCTTATCATCTGAGTTCAAAAAGCATTTCAAAGAATATTTCAATTCTCCAGAAAATAAGGGAACACTCCCTCTTCTAAATGATGGTGGTGTCTCATATTTGTCTCCGTTTTTCTCAAAGGAAACAATGTTTCATAGAATCATTTTGGATGAAGCCCATATTATAAAAAATAAGAAAACCTTAGCATCTAAAGCTTGTGCCTCGGTCCTTGCAAACTATAGGTTATGCTTAACTGGTACACCAATTCAAAATAATGTTGAGGAATTATACTCTTTGGTAAGGTTCTTAAAAATCAAACCACATAATAAGGAGGAAGCCTTCAGAAAGTTGATTATTCTTCCACTTAAAGACTCAGGAAGAACCTATGATAAGCTAGAAAAAAGTAGTGCAATGAGAAGACTCCAGGTGTTATTGAAAGCTATTTTATTGAGAAGGACAAAGTCTTCAAAGATTGATGGTCAGCCAATTCTAAAATTGACACAAAGATTAGTTGATAAGAAGCTTGTAAAGATAGATGGAGACGAAGGAGAATTTTACCAGATTTTATCGAAAGCTGTTCAAAAGGAAGCAAGAAAATTACTTGGATCAGAGAAGCTTGGTGATTATTCGAACGTTTTAACATTATTGCTTAGACTTAGGCAAGCATGTTGTCACTCATTTTTAGTAAGAATTGGTGATCGTGTTAAAGAGGTAGTCGAAGAAGAGAATAATGACTCATTGTATGAGTTAGGAATGGGTTTTGGTGATGATGGTAACAGAAATGGTACAAGCTCAGGTGTTAGGCAACTCAAAACAATGATTCGCAATTGCAGAACATTCAGTAGCGGCGCAGTTGAAGCAATCAATTCACAGTATGCGACTGAGGCATCTTACTGCCAAATGTGCTCGGATTTGCTTGTATATGACAATTCTTGTATTTTGCATCCGTGTGGTCATGCTTTGTGCATTGATTGTGTTGAATCATTTTTTGAAAATTGTGCTGTTGGTGACGAAGAGGATAGAGCTACATGTACTCAATGTGGTAAAGTAGTAGATAGATCCCAGATTGTCCACTATAAGGTTTTTAATGAAATTTGTAATTTACAGAAATCAGAGGCTCAAACTATCAACCATTTTTTAAATGGAGACTCTAAAAAGCAGCTTATAGTTGATCAAGAGGGATTCAATCTTTTGAAGGACTTCTATTCTCACATTCGGGTGAATGGACCAATAAATTTGAGACAGAGTGTTTTACTTGAGTTTTTAAAAGCAGATCCAAATGCTTTCCAGCCTTCTCCAAAGATGAAACAGTGTCTTGAGATTATCAATGACATATTTTCAAAGCTGAATGATGATAAAGTAATCGTTTTTAGTCAATTTACCCTTTTCTTTGATTTGTTCGGAAAAATCTTGAATGACCATGGAATTCAATATTTAAGATACGATGGTTCCATGACAATGGATGAAAGAAACGCATGTATTGAAAGATTTTATGAGAATCCCCACAAAAGAGTGATGTTGATATCTTTGAAAGCCGGCAATTTTGGGTTAACATTGACATGTGCATCACATGTTATCATTATAGATCCATTTTGGAATCCTTTTGTTGAAGAACAAGCTATGGATAGAGCGCATCGTATAGGCCAGTTAAAGGATGTTCACGTTTATAGATTGTTATCTGAAGGCACAGTTGAAGAAAGAATAATGGATCTCCAGGAACAAAAAAGGGAGTTGGTCAATAGAGCATTGAGCGAAACTGAGTTTAAGAATATCAGCAGATTGGGTAGAAAAGAGTTAGGGTTCCTTTTTGGTATCAATGGAAGATGAAATTGTTATATATGTTCTTGTGTAATATACTTGATAATAATGAATTATACATTTAATTATTGATTATCATGAGATAATAAACCTTTAGTTTTGTAAGTGAAGTTTTTACAAGCGTAGAATGTAATATCAAGGGTTTGGTTTGAGACGCGATCTTTTTTTTTCCTAATTGGGAAGCTACGCGTCAACTCATTTTTTTGTCAGTCTTTTGAAATAGTTTTAAAACATTTTTATTAAGATCATCATCATACAATATCAATGATATTGTCTACGCAATACATATGTCACGATATTTCAAATACATATATTAATTTTAGAACTTGTTTAGGTGAATTATTTTCTATTTATATTGAAAAATGATTACCAGAAGCAAAAAATCAGTTCTTGTGGTTATATCATCAGACAATTCAAATTCGGGCAATGTCAACTATAATAGTATTTCAACAACAACATCTTCTTCTGAAATAGCTAATAAAAGAGATACTGAAAAGAAGACCCGAAAGAAGCCAGATACATTAGAAAGTGAAAGCGATTCTGGCACTCAGAAATTTTCAACCTTATCTATGGTGTTAAAACAAAACAAGAAATTGAAATTTGCTCATTCAGATGATGGAATAGGTAAAGCCGGATTTGGTGGAAAAAGCATGTTGAATAGGAAAGTTAGGAAAAATACGAAGAGCAAAAAAGGTAAGAATTCACCTAGTCCTACTAAATTAAAACAGAAAAAGCATAATGCGAAAAAAGATTCCGTAATTGACCTTGATAGCAGAGATGTGAACAATATTTCCACGTTAGCAGATTCAAAATGTCAAACCACTCTTGAAAGCTTTATTTTAAAAAAAGATAATAGTCAAAGACTGAGCGATAATTCAATTAGTGATTTAAAGGAAATGCTCACCAATAGAAAACAGGAAGATAAACAAGTAACCGCAAATGATGATGAGTTGAAAATTTTCAATAAATCTTTAAATCAAACAGACATACAGATATTAAGGGAAAATATACCCGAATCGGAAAGAAACGAAGATAGGGAGAATAAAAATATTTTAGTTGATCTAAGCATTCAAGAACCATTCATAAATCCGAAGAAGAAAGTAGCGTTTGCTGAGAATTTAGAAACTCCCAGTAATCAATTCACCACACCATTAAAGTCAATTCTTAAGATAAAAACAAGGGACATACGCTCTGATCATAAAAAGAAAGATATTTCACCTACGGATATTGAATACTGGCAGACAGGCAATATTCCCCAGTATGAGCCTGGAAGTCCAAAAAATTTAAAGTTAATAGATGGTTGTTTGCATATGCTAAAAGATGATAAATGCATCAGAAAATTTGAGATTTTTGCAGCGATTAATTTTATATTACAAAATAATTCATTTAAATTCCTAGAGAAGAAAATGACGAACCCGATAATTATTTCGAGTTTAGTTAATAGTACTAAAAATGTGATATTACAGTGGAAAGAATCATTAAAATTAAATCACATCGATCCTTTTAAAACAAGAATTTTGAATCAATGCATCAAGATATTGACGTACATTTTCAATAATTTCAATCTGATCAGTAAATGTAAGACTGAAGATATTTCAATAATTTTAAATTCCATATGTGATTGTTTGATTGAAAATGAATCTCAAATAACAAAAGCTACTAGTAGTTGTTGCTTTGCATTATTTAGAGATCAAAAATTAAATAAATTTCAAAGCATGTCATTAATACAACAAAGGCAATTCAATGATGCTATTAATAATTCAAAAAAGTATTTTATTTCAACAACGCTTCAAGAAAAAATGTTAAAATCAGTTATAAATATTAAAAATTATAACTCAGTTGCTATTCAAATTGAAAGAACATTAGCCTTAAAGAATTTTGTAGGTGAATTTCCAATAATGATGAATAAATTATCTGAATCTTGGCTATACATCATTATTAATAACATTTTATGTTTTAGCAAAGTTAAAATGCATAATAATAAACTACTTTACCATTCTTCAATGACTTTATTTGAAATATCCAAAAAGTATTATCAGAATCAAATATTTAAAACAAAATTTTATTATTATTTAACACAAAAGGTTTCAAATGAAAGGATGGACGCTTTAACTAGTTGTTCACAAAGAGAAGCCGTATTTGCGGAATTTACTAAAACCTTGAAATTGATGGTGAAGTCTAATTTATTTGAAGAAAGTTCAAATATATGGATGCTGATTTCATTGTTATTAAATTATGATACAAACTTGCAAGCTAATTTGAAATTATTTGATTTATTGAGTTGGAATTATTATAAAGAGTGGAATTCTATAATTAATTATTTTTTGGAAAATGGTGATGTTCCTGTTGGTATTAAATCATGGAAAATTATAGTCTTTAATTTAAGTGGCCATATCAGAGATAGCATGAAATTACTGATAAGTGAAATTGAGTATCTAGAAGCATGCAATTTTGATTATAGCAAATCTGTGGAAAGATTTATTAATGAATGCTTCGATAAACTAGAAACTCTAATATATCCGTTGATATACATTCTGAATAATAAGATTGAATTATCAAAGGTTGAGATTGAAGAAATTGTTGAGTTTTGTATAATTGTGATCGATTTAATATTTAATTATTTGGATTTTTCAAATAATTTAACTGGCAAGTTTCATTCTTTATTGTTTAAGTATTTATGGGATACTTTGATAGATCGAATATTCAAATTTTTGATCAGTTATAATTTTGATCCGATTTCTTTATTTTTCAAGATAATTTCCAATAGCATTAAATCTTGGACATCAGCTTTACCAAATTTCATAACAAACATGAAACTGGCAAATAGGAGTACTGTGAATAGTGTCCGAACATTTCATCCCAGATGGATTTTGAGTAATTCTGAGTCGGTCATAAAGACGATTGATAAATTGTTGAAGTTTAATAGTGATTTATCTAGAAAATTTGAAATCTTGAATAAGTTTATGCAAAGTATAAGAATAATTATTAAAAAGGAGAAAGAGGTATCAAGTAATTCCAAATATCTTCAAAAAATTATCTATTCTTATATCAATGAATTTATAGATTCATTTCCACATAACGATGATCATTATAGGTATTTTTTTATTTTGAATCTGGAATTCATTAATATTTTTAAAGCTGAAAGTCTTTCTAATAATGAAATCATTGTGAAGATTTTTAAAATGAATAAAAATGAAGAAGATGAAGCTACGATTCTTAGATCATTGATAAATAATTTTGACATATCTAAGCAGTTAAAGATCTTTGAGAATATTTTGAAGAATGGAAGTGGCTTTAAAGCTAATGTTAAGACACAGCAATTTATTTTCGTGAATTTGGAGAGCAGATCCTATCTTAATTTAACAAACAATGACTTTGTAACTTTGGGGATCATTTTACAGAATTTGGATAACCTAGACATTGAGAAATTTATCAAAGTATTCTATCTGCAATTGAACAAAAACAAAAATTTTTTGAATATTTTTAGAAGCTTGGAATTGTTTAAGCTTAATGAGGAAGCATTCATTAAACTTGAAAGCACACTTTATAAATTCAATTTATTTTCGAGTATAACCGAATTATTGGCTTCAAGATATACTTTAAATGGTAGCTTAAACAAGGAAAGATTTATCCAACTTG
Source organism: Saccharomycopsis schoenii (assembly GCA_010994365.1). Lineage (NCBI taxonomy): Eukaryota > Fungi > Ascomycota > Saccharomycetes > Ascoideales > Saccharomycopsidaceae > Saccharomycopsis > Saccharomycopsis schoenii. The sequence continues at coordinate 535,724 of JNFU01000003.1, read as the reverse complement.
CAATTCGCACTTTACAAAATGGGGATTACGTTAGGATTTCTAATGAATTGATCAACGATGTGGTGAAAATCTCGTTTGAGTTACGAAATAATGATGAGAATAAAGCTTTTATGGAGAATAAAAAAACTGCCAAGAATATGGATTTATACTGCCAGAAGCTTTGCGAATATTTCAATATTAAAATGCCATCAAAAGAAGATGGTATGCTCATACAGGCCGCCAGTACTATTAATACATCAACTATCAGCCTGGGACTGATATCCATAATGCTGAACAATAAATCTGATACCCCAAATCACATGAATGAGCAGAGTAATAAGAGGAGAAGGCAATCAATTGATGATGTGATTTATAAAGGAGGAGAAAGCACTGCAGCTTCACCAAGCGATAAAAAACAAAAGAGAAATGATACTGAAAATGACGCTGCATCTGAAAATGGGGTATTAGCGCTAAATTAAACTCCGCGACTGAACATAGTATAGTGTAGTAGTACAAATGAGATATTGTAAGGAAATGACACTGCGATAAAGAGTGTTCGAAAAGAAGACGGATAAATACTTTTTGTGCGGGAAAGAATGCCGACATGGTATAATCATCTAGCAAAATGATTAATTAGATTTATGATATATAGAAAGGACAGTATCATTAATATTACTGATTATGAATATTTCAGGGACTTCTAATGTGACATCACTTCAAAAATTAAAGAAAATTCAGCTTAGCTGATCTTGTAAAAATAAAACTCAAAAGTGATCAAGGAACAATTGTATACTGTTTTTTGTGTTGAAAGAGGCTATTTCTATCTTCAGTGATATTACTCAAAACACAAGCATAATTTATAATACTGCGTCATGCTTTGAGTTTTTCCTCTTACTCCACGTTTGAAAAGTTCGGAGAAAGAAAATGCAATCTGGACGCACGCTAGCAAACAAAAACAAAACAATAAAAGGGAAAACATGCAGGCGCTAAAATTGTGTAAGTTGGACAAGATTAACAATTTATCATGAAATACCGAATAACAGCCCACAGTTTTATTTTTTCCGATTACTTCGAGTTGGTCGAGATTGAGATATAAATACTCCACATATACTTCTTTTATTTTTCAAGTTTCTTTGGTATTCTCAATTTTTCTTGTTTACATGACTGTATTCAACTAATAACCAATTCTATTGCGAACCAATACTAAAAAAAAGAAGATAAAAGAATCCCTTTAATCAATAAAATCAACGAAAATGTCCTCCTCAACTGTTACATTGAACAACGGGGTTGAAATCCCATTAGTCGGTTTGGGTGTTTGGAAAATCCCGAACGAAACTACTGCTCAAATAGTGTACGATGCTATCAAGCTTGGATACAGATTGCTCGACGGTGCAGAAGATTATGGTAATGAAAAAGAGGTTGGCCAAGGAATCAAGAAAGCTATCGATGATGGTTTAGTTAAGAGACACGAATTGACTGTAGTCTCTAAATTGTGGAATAATTTCCACCATCCAGATAATGTTGCGAAAGCTTTGGATAAAACCTTGTCCGACTTGGGATTGGATTACATTGATCTTTTTTACGTTCATTTCCCAATTGCCTTCAAATTTGTTGACTTCGACGTTAAGTATCCTCCACATTTCTTTTGTGGTGAAGAAGGTAAATTGCTTTTTGAAGATGTGCCAATAATTGATACCTGGAGAGCTTTGGAAAAGTTGGTTGAAGCTGGTAAAATTAAGTCTTTGGGAATTTCTAACTTTAGAGGGGCTTTAATTGAGGATTTGTTAAGAGGTGCTAAAATTCCACCTCAAGTCTTGCAAATTGAACATCATCCATACTTGGTCCAAAAGAACTTGATTGAGTGGGTCCAGTCTAAAAACATCTTGGTTACTGCTTACTCTTCTTTTGGTCCACAATCTTTCATTGAATTAAACCACCCTAAGGTGAAGAGTGTCGATAGTTTATTAAGATCAGATAAAATTGCTTCCATTGCTAACAAATATAATAAATCTAGCGCTGAAGTCTTATTGAGGTGGTCCACTCAAAGAGGTATAGCTGTCATTCCAAAATCTTCTTCTCCAGAGAGATTAGCATCTAACTTGAACCATGAGCACTTTGACTTATCTGAAGAAGATCTTAATGCCATTTCTTCTTTGAATATTAACTTAAGATTTAACGACCCATGGGAATGGGTTCCAGGATACCCAATCCCAACCTTTATTTAATTTTATTTAGATTATTAAATATTAGTATATGTATGAGCAGCCGTATATACAGTCAATTAGATCATAGTCTGAAAGCCAAAAGGCTAATGTGTTTAAATAAGGTTGTAGCATCGCTTAGAAACAAGTTCTCGATCTGTTATCAAGTAGACCAGATCCTTTACCTTCCTTGGCGCTTTGTACTCATTGATAACTACTCTGATTAAAATACTGACAGGCTATTTACTGCTGTTTCCTCACTATGAAAGATGCTTAACAACGGCTATGTCTATAAGAAAGCAGGGTGACCCTTGTATTGGGATATAAGATAGCTCTACACTTTTCATCAATATATTATAAATAATATTATAATTCATTTAATTTTTTTTTTAAAAATAGAAATAAACATGTTCATGTAAATAAATATATTACTTTATTAAGGGGTAGAAAAAGAATTCAATAAAAGACTGCAATTATGATTTTTGTATGCCATTATCTCTCTCAAAAATTTCACCACTAATTTGAACAAAATACAGTTTTGAACATTGTTCTATACTTGGAAGTGGAAATCCATTTTTATTTGTTTCATATTGTTCTGCTTAATATACTATTATTGTCTCATAAAAATGAACTTGCTAGATATAGAATTACTCAAAACAGTTCTGAAGTGATTGTGCAACTGCAAACTTTTACCCTCACTGATATTTAAAAACTCATCAAATTTTTCAAATTTAAAGGTCCCAAGATTTTCACTGAATAATATTTCTTGAATGCACCCATCCTCAATGGAATGGACCACTAAATGTTTACTTGCCCACTCATCATCATTATTCTTAAATGTAACTAGTTGATTTTTAAAATCATATTTCATGATTATGGAATTGAATGCACATTTCAATGATATGTTTGCATCAACTAATGCCAAAAATACACTATTAATACAACAATTCAATACCAATAAATCATCAACGCCATCATTACTATTATTACTCATTGAGTTCCCGCCAGTTTCAAACTGGGTAGTTTTCAAATCTGTCAAATTCTCTAATATCTGTAAATTAATCAGAATTACTTGTTTAGGATATAGCCTCACATGTATAGCTTTATTTATAAACAGTCTAATTCTCGTCTCCAAAAGTTTTTCTTTTGGTGATGCAACGCCTATATTTGGTAAGATGTTAATGTCTATAGCACACTGAACGCTTGCATCTTGTCTATTTAACTTATATTCATGTGGACCATTAATTCCACATATCACTTTAACACCATTCTGACTTAATTCTGATGAGCCGCTGGCATTATTCAAAATATTGACTAGAGCCACCATATTTATATAATTTGTCTTTTTTTTGTTTAATTGAGTAACCTGATTCTCTCTTGATTTTCATTGCATTACAGAGCTGAAACTAATTTCTACAGTTTGGATTTTTAGCCAAAAATGAATGATGAACGAGCGATATACATTAAAGAGAAATTTTTCTATCTCTATTCTCTCATTATCACAAAATAGAAATATTAAAATATGCAGAGCTCATAACCTTTTTTTTCTCCATCTCTTCTTTATCTATTTTGGTACTTTTTTAGCTTTGAAACTTTTAGTCAAGGTTAAATTTACATCGATATAATTTTTTGACGCAGTTATTCCGATATTAGAGATTCAGCTAAAGCAAGCGAAAACTTTTACTTGTGGTTTGCATTACCTCAAAATATACAGAAAGTATTAATCTCACTACATTGTATGATTATAATAGATCTTTTAATTTTTGGTCAACCCTATAGCAAATAGAAATGTATTATACTATTATTGTTGTTGTTGTATCAGAGATGCTTAAAGGTGATTTTTCCTCAAAGAAGATTCAGACTGGTGCACAGCAAAAAACTCATCATATCAACAAAACCAAATAATTAATACCAAAAAAAATAATGAAAAGATTTTCTTATTCTGAACACTTTCAAGAATATGAAAAAATATTTCTAAATTTTTCAAGTAACACTAAAGTTGTAAGCTCTAAAAGGTAACAAAAACTTGGTGATATTCAAGAAAAAAATTATTACATTCATTAAAACGGTGTAAAAGGATTGGAATGAAAATTTTAGAGATGACCTTTTTATACTTTTTTTTTTTTAATTTTTTTTTCCATTTCTCGATTTATTGAAAATTTTCACACCGACACACATACAAAAAAAAGTAAATAATTTTACTCACTAGGCAGGGTTACACTAATGAATAGTTACTACGATGTTTACATATCAAAAACTCTTTGAATAAGGCCGATACATGTTCAGATGTACATAAAGAGGTAAAGAAAGAAAAGATAAATAAAGTGAGCAATTATAAGTCAATGGGAAATGGGTTTAAAATTATAAATCTAACAGTATTTTGTTTGTTTCTTGGATTAATTAAAGGAATGTGACATATGCGGAAATGTAGAAAAATTCTTATTTGCATTCATAGTTTGAATGCTTGATGGCTTTACTCCATTATTCATTTGCCTTGAATAGTTGCTAAGATTATTATTGTTTATATTTAGATTATTATTAATATTGAGATTAATTTTTCTGCCTGATGATGGGATAAAGTTATTGAAAGAAGACACATTCCTATTATTAAAATTGACTTCTTTTGATTTGTTATGATTTTCAAGCTCCAAACTTTCTATTTTATTCAATTTCAAAAATTGCATAAATGAATTTAGCTCAATGATTCTGATATCATCTTTAGCTTTCATTTCTTCAAGATACTCAACATCGTTGTTAGTTCTTGTCATAGCTGATGATATAGACGATTCACAGTCATCATCGTATTTGTCAATAAGAAATGAATTCTTAAAGTCAACACTGGTTTTTAAGGTACTTTGATCGACGTCATTATCAGCCTTCTCTCTATTGTTAGTGATACCGTTAAGATAGTCATTTAGCTTACTTGAAAATGGGAATTGCAATGCTGGATCAAACATGACCTGAAGCACAGTTAGAAAGGTTTTCAACTCTTCAAAGCAATAGTTGTTATCTTTAATAGGAATATTGGCTTCAAATATCAAATATTCATAGATTATAATAGATAGATTAATCGAATTTAAATCTATTTCAATTAAATTATTTAAGATTTTGATAAGAATACCAAAATTTTCAAAATTATTTGTTCGTTGTTTTGAATGGATTGCTTTTCTTTCATGATATTGGTTTATAATTTGATGAATATTAACTAAAGAAAAATGCCTTAAAAATTCATTATTTAGTTTAATGCTTGTTTCCAATATCATTATGTTTATAGTTAATATCTGTTTGATTATAGCATGATCTTCGCCATATGTATCATGCATTTTTGATATTAGAATCGATAAAATGGCAGTACTTAATTCCAAGCAAATTACAATATTGTCATATTTTAGGAATCTATCAGTTAATTCATGAGTTTCATATACTTTCAGATCAGATTCTGGGAAAATGTAATTCCATTTTGGCTGAATAGCAATAGACTCACCAAGCTTCAATTTGAATAATTTTGATGAATACCAGGAAATTCCTTCTCTAGAAGAAATATCATGCAAATGATCTTTGATTACAACATCACACACTTTGTAGATGATGTCATTAAACATACTGAATAGATTAAATTTACACCCGGAATCATGGAATTGTAAATGTAATTGGGTAATATTTTCTGTGAATATATCAATATCATGCAATTCGTTAGAATTGGATAAATCATAATATATTTTGCTGAGAGATACTCTCATGAGTAAGATCAAATTCATTTCGTATGAGTTATCAGATTCTAATTTTGAAACCGGGAACCAAGATCTGAAGTTCAAATTATTTTGATCCAAGAATTCAAATAAGATTTTAAATTTCAAATTTGGATTATCAGACTTTAGAATTTCAAGCATTTTCAAATTATTTTTTGAGAAGTTACTAATATGTTTCTTAGAGATGTTTGTATTTCTAAGTAGTTGGAATTCAATAATCTTATTATTCAAATAATGCAAAATATCACCTATCTCAAAATTTTTAGAAATTGCGGAAGAATTCTCAATTTCATGTTTGAAGAATGTCTCTAATTGTGGTACCAATAGTTCTTGTTGATTATTCTCAGTATTATTTTCGTCATGCCCAAATTTCATGATGTAAACAAGACAGAATAATTCCATGGTTTGCTGATCATCCATAATATAAGAATATAATTTAATTAATTGCCTAGTTTTTGTCATTACAGCAGAAAAATTCGTTTTATCAAGAGAATCATTGGCTGAGAAGTTTTCATAATCCTCAACGTCTGAGTCGTCCATAACTGAACAATCTGTATCAATTAACAGCTGCAAGAAATCATGAATTTCAAACAATTTTCCAACTTTTGAAATTTCTAGAGTTTCAGCTTTTAACAAATTATTATTGATTATTTCATTATCATTTGACATTAATTGAAGAATACCAGATATCATTAGTTTTTCAAAATTTGTCGAGATGCCTTCAAAAGAACTAGTTTCATTTCTTTTATTGCTATCATTATCATCACCATTTTTATTGAACAAATTGTTCCATACCTGACAAAAATCACTTTTGAAGGTCTTATTTTGATAGATTTTTAATTTTGCCTTTTCGAAAGATTTAAATAGATAAGGATTAATTAAATGGAAGGAAACAATAATTGATAAATGTGTGCTTAAAATTTTCGAAGTTGTTGCTAACTGTATTCTTTCATGTTTTTGTTGATACACTGAATTGTTTTTTTGTGCAATGTTGTCTTGAAGGGTTTGAACCAATAAAGTTGAAGGAATAAGCAAATTAAATTCGGATAAAAGCTTATCAAAATTTTGAATTTTCAAGTTATTGGAAAAAAAATGGTTGAGAAACAATAAACTGTTGATTGTAAAAATAATTTCAGTTAAATATCTAACTGATTTATTATTTGAGTTATTACTATTCAATAGTTCAGAATTGATAGAAATGTTAACTTGCAAAATGCTTAATATATTTAGAAACTTGAAGAATTTCAAAAAGATTTGATTTTCCAACTCCATCATGAATTCCTTGATTGCGAAGTTAAAATTTAACTCCAGAAGCTTCTGCTCATTATTATTCTTTAGTATAGCCTCGAATTCAGTATGTAACTTATTTTCACTACTAAAATAATCTTTTAACTTAAATTTGTCAAAAGATGATAGGGACATTTCGACTTTCCTTAAAAATTTTATATCTAATGACTTAGGCACTTCTATTGTCAGATTATTATGATTTTCAATCAAAATATCTTGATAGGTTTTCAAAATCTTAAGATTGCTAGTTATTTCACCAGACATTTTTTATTGTTTAGTTGTGTTTATATTTTTTTCTCTTACAAAAAAATGAAGCAATAGAGAAATGTTTTGAAGAACCACCTGTAAACAGTTATATTATTGCACAATTCTTTAATTATAAATTCAAAGATGAAAAGAACAAGATAGATATCAATTCAAAAGAAGAAATAATACTGTATTTTTAAACAAAAAAAAAGAGATAATAGTAGCCAGTATTTGTTGATTCTTTATACCAAGGTGTGTCTTACCTACAACCTGCATCCATTGGGAATACAAATTAAATGTTATAAAGAATCTTATTATGTGTTCTCCCTGATTCCCAGTCTTGCATTTGTCTTTTTATCGTGTTGTGATTCGTCATATACAAATTTGCTTCCCCGTTTTGGGTGGCCTGTAATTTACCCAATTAACAACTTGCCGAAACTTACATCTAATTTAGGCAGGTAATATTGTCAGTCACCGCGAAAAAACTTCAGAATGCGGGATATATCTAGATCCCGCATGCTGAATTACGGAAAATATATGTCTCCTAAACTTTTACTGGTTCACTGACAAGACATATTCGTACTAATTTAGGTAAATTTTGTCTCTTAATATTAGCAAAACAATATATATATATATATATATATATATAAATGCGCTAAAAATGTATATTTATAAAGACATCAATTAATCAGTTGGCAATCTTGTTTAAGATCGATTGAACATGAATAATTCTATTGAATAACGAATCAAGTGAAGGTTCCTTCATTAAAATATCCACACTAAATTCTACATCAATGGAAGAATCATTGCTTACAAATGAATTTTTAATAATGGAACTCAATTTCAATAATTCGTGTACCAACTTTTTCTGTTTATAGTTTTCAACGTTATAAGAATTTAAGTTTCTCAAGTTCAAATTCCTCTTCAAATCATCATTTTTCAAGATCTCTTGGAAATAACTATCAATATATGTCTCTAATAAACTAATATAATTATCATTGATGGATTTTAAATGGAATTCTTTCATGGATTTACCTTGCACCGAGTAATAACCGAATGTCAAATATTCATTATTGACAAATAAGTCAAATAATTTCTGCTTGAATTGCTTCGGATCATCATTGATCAATGTAGTAATATCTAACTTATTATGTGTAATTTCAAATTTGGATGAAATAATTCCAACATCATGGTTTGCAGTGTAATGTAATCTTAATTCATAGACACCATCTTCCCAATATAATAAATCATGATTAAATTCCACAACTCCTTCTTGATAAATGTCATCAATTTTACTTTTAGCATCCTCTCTCGCTGAATTTTTTAATGATGCACTTTCAAGTACTAATTCATTTTCATGACCAAACATTCTATTGGAGTATCTTTCAGGGCAAATTGCTATCCAGTGGTTACTAGAAGATATCAAAGTTTTCTTTTCGTTATTGATAGTGTTTAATACTTTGTACAACCCAATCCATGCATCCCTATGGAGTTTCTTATATACTTTATAACGAACTTGGATCGGCTTACCTACTGGAATAGAAAACGGAAATTTTTTCGATTCATCGAAATTGAAATTCAACAATTCAAGCTCACAACCAGTTTTCATATCTTTTGTAACAAGTAACTGATTGGATAATTTACTGACAGAAGCAGTAATAGTTATAGATGGTGATAAAGATGAACCTTCTTTAACAGCTGCCGTTTTTTCACCTTCATCTTCCTCATCAAATACACCAGATGTTGGAGATACTTCAGAAATTGGTGATATTGGCATTCTGTAAGATGCAAAACTCGTCGATCTTAATTTTGGGATAATCTTTTTGAACGTTTTACTAACACCACTATCCAAATCGACTTGTGTTTGTCCATATAACTTGATCATATGAGGAATCTCAATGAATTGAATAAATAAATTTCTAGTAAAGAAAGAAATCAAACTCAAGAAATACAAATCCATTGAAGAGTAACAAATTATGGAAAGACCCCAAAAACCTGAATTACCCATGAATTTTTCTGGTTGGTTCAAATATTTATAAACACCGGTTCTCACTAATCTTTTCTGTTTATTCGGTAGGAAAAAATCTCCATAGAAGTAAGACTGAATACCAATAGATTCCAAGCTTGAAAATTCAGTTAAAAAATTCAAAATAATTAAGAAAATACCAATGAAAATTCTAAATAAGAAAAAATTATCTTTAAGAATTAACACTTTCGAGGTGTAAATATTAAGAAATTCCTTGACGAACAATAAGATGAATAAATCATTCTTTAAAATCAATTGGAAATTATAATAAGAACACCAATTTTGGAAAGCATCGATGAAAGTTAAATCATTTTTAATGTAAAGCTTTGTCAAAGTTTTATAATTTGATTGATAATATAAAGCCAAAGAATTTATAAGATTAGTGACGATAATAACAGACAAGTTGGTCAAAAATAATTGAAAATTGGAGAGTCTGAAGCATACAGAGATGATAAGCAAATTTGTAATTAGAACCAATGGATCAGCCAATCTCAAAAACGAAAAGTTTTTAATAAATAACATTGGCTCTTGCATTTTATAAGGGCTATGATTATTGAAATGGAATCCGGATCCATTATTATTGTAAATCTTATTAATATGAGGATCTTCAACGAAATGCAAAAATAAGAACTGCATGATATGTCCAAATGCACTAATGCATAGCACAATATAAGATCCTGAAATCAACGCGAATCCATAATAACCTATATAGCCGATACTGTACATTGGGTGAGGAAACACTTCAAAAATACCTTCAAATTTTAATTCATGGTTAAAAATTCTCAAGTAGAAGAAATCTCCCCAATACCAAGCATAATCCTTGATGACATTATGCGCGTCCACTTTAACAATAAAATTAATAAAGATAAAAAGAACTCCAAAAGCCCATCTTGATACAAATAAGAATTTAGATTCTTTGGTGGTATCCAACTTATAGGATTTCAAAGAGAGAAAGCACTCAATGAACAACAAAAAGTAATTCAAAAAATCTTGTAATAAGATTAAATCCACAAAATTTCTAAAAAGCAACCAAGAATTGAAATCAACGGGGTATTTGGTAGAATCAAAGGAATCGCCGTATTTGATTTTGAAATTCAACTGGAAGAATTTTTGAAGGGCAGTTAATTTTTTTTCATTTGAGTCAGACTTCTCTGGGAAAATTTTGTATTTTTTAACTAAGTTGACAATGGAGTTATAGTTGCTCTGGTTGTAAAGAACAATGCCGATTCCGAGGTTGTAGCATAATCTCCAAAAAATATAGGTTAATATAAAAACCGTTGCCGTATATTTCGGATAATGTTGTCTAAGATACACAAAGATGGAGATTGTTATAAAGAATGAGAAAAGAATCAAGTAATCAAAGATCGATTTCTTCACAAAAGGATCAAATAAGTTTTGAATAACGTCCTGTGTTTGCACATCTTCTTTGAATAATTGTCCATCGTATGTTTTTCCGAACAACTCTTCCTCGGGCTCTGCAGAAGATTTGACAAAGGAAGCAGCGGGATCAACTAGCTTAGTATCTACTTTCGTCATTATTCAAGATAGAAAGAGTGTCTTGAAATTTGAAGAGAATATATGGGAAACAGTAAAACAAGGGAAAAGAGGAAAATGAAAAAAAAAATGAACAACAAGGTGGAGTACCGCGGTAGGAACACGAATACTTTAGTATAAAAATACATAGAGAATCAAAGCATTTGTGCAAATATTTCTTGTTGGGAACTATGGATGTGTGTTGGGAGAAGACTCCATGTCGATGATTGACTCAATCACATGCAATGTCAAAGGTGCGGGTGCGGGCGAGGGTGCATTTAGAGTGCAAACTGATAGTGTTTCCAAATCTTTGCAGACCTATAACCATAATAAAAAGATAATCATAAAACCATAAAATCTTATATATGGTAGAATGAAAATTGAGCTGTAAAAAAATCGGTCATTTCCAGCACCTTGACAAAGGAAGCCGTGACCTCGAAAAGAGCTCAGCTTTTGTTTTTCTTATAAAACCTTTTCTACTATTAAAAGAATATCACAAGCACCCACCAACATACTGTATGTGCTACATGAAAACCCAGGTTTCGGTGAAAGGTAGCAATCAGTCCAGTTATCAGCATGTGTATCTAAATAGGGTTTATTCGGAATTGGGAGGGTCGATACGTTCAAGATATCCTGCTCTGGCTGGGCCTGCCGGGACGGATTATGCTATGCTGAACGTTAGATTCTTGATTGATTATTAATGTGCCAAGTGAAATTTCCAGTTGTCGTGTGCATTTTTTTGTTTAGCATGGATCCACATGCCACAGAAAAGAAAAAAGTGTTGAGAATTACGTGCACATACAATTTGCTTTACTGTTGCATATGATTAAAACATATGTCAAATAGTCTTTGAGCACTCTATCAGGGCTACTAGTATTACATTTTTAAGATGCTCATCATGTGCATCCGAATACAGAAGAAGTGCATCCCGCTAGAGATACTATTGTGTCCCTTGTATCCTTTACACTTTAGAAATCCAATACAAACTCGATCAACTCCAAATAAATAACAAGGGTGCTTTAAAAAAAATAAACATTCATTCATTCTATCCTGACTTATCTATTCATTATTTGTTAACCTTTCCTTATGTTTCTTCTCTATCTTTGGGCTACAAAATTAGGATCCTTCTTCAATGCATACATCTTGACTGGGTACAACTCTTCTGGCAATCCTTTCTGAAAATCCTGTGCAACCAACTTCAACCCACTCTTGCTAAAAATATACTTGAATTTGGAATCTGTTCTTGTGACTGAACTGTCTACTTCATCAAACACGTCCTCATCATTGATATTGCTTACAATATTCTCTTTCACTATAATAGTTCCATTTTTGCTTAGCGCATCTCTAAAGTTCTTCAAAAAAGCAACTAGTTCTTCATCTGGTAAATAATTCAAGCACCATTGGCACCAGACTAACCAATATTTTCTGCCTTCCTTATATAGTTCCTTTTCAAAAAAGTCTTGCATGCCCGCTATGTATATATCTCCGATCTTACCTTCCTGTTTCAAATCCTTCAATTCCAACTCCATTTGTTTAACAAAATCTTCATTATACTCTAGCAAATCAACTTTTTCACAATACTTGTATAATAATTTCTTTGTGACTCTACCTATTCCCGCACCTAGTTCTATGCCGTACTTCACTTCTCCTTCATTCATATCAGGTCTCATTCTAGATGATAATTTTCTAAGAAATGTGGTGGATCCAACTATATCTTTCATAGGAACAATGGTTTCGTCTCCAAATCCTCCCAAGACTCCATCTACTGTAGCTGGTACACCTTTCCAATATTTGTATGCATCACTGTAGCTGATTAGTCTATTAGGGTCTTTATTTCCGAAATTATCCACAGACTCGTATTGTTCTACTTTAGCTGGCATTTCTTCTATTTTGCACTATGCTGCTTTTCTTAAAAATAAAGTAAAAGATGACTTATTTTTATTATTATCTAAGAAGTTGAAGAAGTTTAAAAAATTTTTATTATTTTTTTTCACTCTTATGTTCCGTTCCATCTTTTTTTTTTTCTGTGAGAATATCATTCTTGATTTTTTTAGTCGCTTATCAGTTGTACGATGAATACAAAATCTATAGAATTGAAAATTATATATGTATATACATATATTATATGTTAACAGTTTCTTTGCAACTATTACAATATTATTTAAATGCTTGAAATTATTTATGCTACATTCATTCATTCATGGCAAAGGTTCAGATGATGAACCCAACTTATTTAAATGCAAGTATGCATCAGTACCATAACCTTCCATGCTGATCAACTTCAAGTCACCTCCAAAATATCTAGCATACAATCTGCTCAATGATAATCCATATCCTAAACCGGCCATTGGCGCTACAAACTCGTCACTTTTTTCTAGATTGGGAATATTTTTTGCTGTCGTGTACAAATATGTCCAAATATATGGTATGGCACTTCTTGGAATTCCACCACCTTCATCACTGATCTTAATAGTTATATCTTCGTTCCCTTCAGCTATGATCACTTTGACAGGTGGAAACTTCGCATCGTATATGTCAAACTTGTCTCCTTGCTTATTAATTTGGTTCTCGACTGTAGCTCTTAAGGAATTCTTCAAAATTTCAAAAATCATATGCATTAAATGCGAAGGAACATACATGAACTCAATATTGGAATTACAATAGATTTCAACTTTCGGTGCTTCATAAAGATGATAGTATTGTTCACAGATAAATCTTGCATTTTCTGCTGCGTCTAATGCAATTTCTTTGACGTCTGTTTTCTTACAAATGATCCCCACAAAATCATTGTCGCCTACAATTCCGCTACATCTACTCATAGCAATATGCTGTCCGAGCAACATTCTGATTCCGATTCTGGACATGTAAAATCTGTCTAGAAATGATTGAATCGATGTATGTATAATAGCATTTGGATCTTTTTGTGTAGCTTTCCATTCAAGAATCCCCTTGGCAATTGTAGCAACCGTAGGATCATGTCTTCTTTTTATTTTCACTAAGGCATCTGTGACAATTCTATTGTAATTTATGATTTCACTCGGCCAGTTCACATCAGTAGGCACAGCCGAATAGTACTTCTTGATGGTAGCGCTATCCGCAAATACACCTTTATTATTATTGTGCTTAAATGCAGATTTCTTCATTTTTAATCCATCATCCATATATGATAAACTAGAATCAGTATCAACGGTTTGGATATCTGTTATCTTCCTGTTATCAAAATTTTTTTCATTATATAGTATTTTCTTCATTTCTGCACTGATCTCGGGCTTAGGTAAACTTCTCAATTCTTCAAAAGATTGTGCATACCAGTTCTTTACTTGTACTATTGATGGAGACTCATTTAGTTTGTTGGGAAGTGTATCTAAATCTTTCACTCTTTGTGCTAATCGGATGGGAAGCTCTTCCACCATGAACTGAGATGCCTTGAACAAAGATCCTATGCTTGGATTACTCCCAAAGTTTACCATTTGTCTTAAGGATACACCTATTGGGTGATAGGAAGAATATTTGTAAATTTCTTTTAAAAGGGTTGGCGAAAATTTCCACATTTTTTCTTTCAAGTTTCAAATAGCTTAATATAAATGGTGTTTTATGATTTTTAACTATCGGATACGAATAGTATTGAAAAACATAAATAGCTATGTGTGTGTTTGTAAATTTAAAATAGAAAAGTGGAATCAAACTAGTAGATAAATCATATCTATGGCAGTCAAAATTTAAATTCAAAAAAAAAAAAAAAAAGAAAAAAAAGAAAAACGAATTCACTCAATATTATTTGATAGTCAAATGCCCTTCTTATAGAAACTTTCTCCCTTCTCCACGATTTTGTGAATTTTGAAGCCTTTTTTATTTTTTTTTCCATGCATAGATGAAAAATTACCTAATCCACCCGGAAAAATGGACAACCATCTCCGGGGTTCAGCATTTTGTGCGACTTTCTTTGCAAGCTTATTTAGCTTTTTCTCCATTACTCATTGTTGACTAATAAATTATAATGAATCATGTATATATTATATATTGCGCAAAAACTATGAATGTAAAGTGAGTAAGTACATTATATATGAATATCCGAATAAATATGTTGTTCAAGCTGGTCTCATTTTCAATCCACATATCGTCAGTTGAAGAGTTGTCATTTTGAAGACATAAAACAAAGAAAACGACAGACATAACAGGATCAGTACAGATGACGTATTAAAAAAACGATACTTCTGCAAAAATGATCCAAGATGCACTTGGAAAGAATCGCGTGAAACAGACAGTAGATTTAAAGTAGCTACTATTCTATCAACTAGGATGAATACCACTTGCCGTTTCGCTCTGTTAGGAATTCTTTAATTCAGGCATTAATACATTATTGAGGAATTATGCGTTGCTAACTTTAAGTGTATGTCAAAACAATTTTATTTATATACTTAACGGCTATTATTGGGTCAATTCAATGTTGGTACCAACACGAACTCAAATTTTTGTTTTCGAACTTGCTGCTTCCAAACTAAATGATAGCTTCCGACCAAGTGTTGAAACCAAGTGCCTGCCTTGAACAATATCAATATTACTAGTGATGCTGCAAATTTTCAAGTTGTATCATGAGAAGTAATCACAGAAGTAACATTGTTAGGATTGGCTCCATATATTCTATAGGTACACTTATGTTTGTGCATCGGTTATTAAAAAGATCAATCCGGTGGATGTTTTCAGGATATTCGTTAAATGCTAGCAGTAATCTAAGGTATTTAATGGTATTAATACGTTGACACATGATCACGAAGCAAGACTACACATACAAGTTTAAATAGCTTTAGCTTGTAGATCCCTGTCCTACTCCTCTCTTCTTAGTGAGGTTTTTATAGTTTATATTTCGAATATTTAAGCATAAAACGGATGAGATTCTTAATACAATCTTTGATTTTAATAGAATATAATGGATAGTTGATCAAAAGGGATAGCTTCAGATTCAGAGATAATTTCAAAGGAAATCATCACTCCATGAAATAAAAGCAATCTGGTATAGGCAAATAAATGGCATATATGGCTAATTTATGAAGAATTTTATTTTATTTTTATTAAATTGGTACCAGCACTTGAATGATTCACGTCAAGATATTTCTTAAATTATGGAGATGATGATTATATTAGTTATGATTAATAGATAGTCGATTTGATTCGTTAAATCCTTTTCAAGTTTTTTTAAACTCGAGACTTTTAGCCTTTGCATAACATAAATTAATTAATATTTACCTGACAATATCATCTTCAGATTTATATATTGCGTTCAGCCGCTAATTTTGCGGTGTACTTCTTTTCACTCCATTATTTTAGTTGTTCTTGCGCTAGCTTCTTTTGTTCACTTTCTAACTCTTTCAACTTTTTAATTCGTAATCCTTCTTTCATTTTTCTTTGTCTTCTTTCCTCCTTTGTTTCTTTCGAATTAAAATTAGAAGCAGACTCTTTAGATTCTTGGATCATTCTTTCTATACTCTTGTACAAATCATCCGCTTTCTTCGCATTTTGCTTGAATTTATCAATCGATATAGAGGTCAACAATTTCATAAAATTCTCTTCAACTGTCATTGTTATATCGTCAGATGTACCAACTGTTAAATATCCGATTGGCATATCTAACTTTATGGAGGTTCTTATAGCCACATTGTTGTTTTTTCCAATGCCAGATTCTCTAAAGCCACAGTTCATTGCTGTTGTGTATAATTTCGTAGATGTATCAAAATCTTTACATAATACGTGGTAAATTAAAGGTTCAAATTTATATAGCAAATATCTTGTAGTATTATCAACAGTATAATCACCTTGCTTCTGGTCTTTCGTTCTATATGACAACCCCAATAATTTGTACCAATCTTTATTATTCAAGATATCTTTTACATCGTGCGTAACATAAATCCATTTACCACCTTCACCTTTTCCTCCACTTTTCACTATTTCTTCATCTATCTTGCTTTCATCATCATGTCTTTCACGTACATCATGCTGTCTTTTTACCTTGGACCCTTCAAGAAAAATACTGATTCTCCCGCTGCATGACGAAGTAGTAACCATTTTATCATACGAATTTATCAAATCTATTAATGGTAAACATAGTTCATCAATTGTACCTTTTGGTGACAAATCTAGTGCATATGGAGAGTTTTCTTCGATATTTTTCAAAATTACTTGCTTCTTTTGTAAAAAAGGATCTTGACTCATCTTATATTTTAGGTTGACATAAGTTACTATATCAATAATTTTTTCAACTTCTACGGTAGAATATCATTATGTAGCTTATTGTGCAATCTGCGTTAGGATTTTCATAGTTCTCTATCAAAGTAAATTAATCGTAATAGTACATATATACTGGAATGATGCGATGATACGGTTTTGATGCATGTAAAAAAAAAAAAAAAATTTTTCTCAGTCATCATCATCTCCGAATTCTTTTTCATCATCAAGTACAAGATAAATGGAAGTTTAAAGTCTAAAATTCTTATCTACATTTAATATAGAACAAGCAAAGATATAATTTTACAAATATTTGGAAAATAAAAAAATTTGTAGAAAAAAAGGAAAACACCAAGAAATATGTCATTTAATAAACGTAAAACACACATTGAGGAGGGAGATATTGTCTTTGCGTGGATTTCAAGATCATACACCAAGCCAATAAGAATAACAAAAGAAGGTATATTGAATACAAGATATGGTACATTCCCATACTCAAATATGGTTGGAAGAAAATTTGGAGAGCAAATAAGTTCGTCAAGTGGACATGGTTTCATATATTTATTACACCCGTCACCAGAATTATGGACTATATCATTGCCACATCGTACGCAAATTTTATATACACCAGACATTTCATACATTCAGATGAAATTAGACATGAAACCAGGAAGTAGGATAATTGAAGCAGGAACTGGATCAGGCTCGTTTACACATTCTTTGAGTAGAGTTGTCGGGGAGAATGGCAAGGTTTACAGTTTTGAATTTCACGAGCCAAGATACCAAGAAGCTTTGAAAGAATTTAAAGATCACGAATTGAATAATGTGCAGTTAACGCATCGAGATGTATGCAATACTGGATTCAAAATCAATGATATGAACGAAAATATGGGTGTGGATGCCATCTTTCTAGATTTGCCATCAACATGGACTGCTATTCCAAATTTGGAAGTTGAAGGAATGTTAACAAAGAATAGGAAGGTAGGTATTTGTTGTTTTAATCCATGTATTGAACAAGTCGCAAAAACCATTGAAGCTTTAAAAGCTAATAAGTGGACAGATATCGAAATGGTGGAGATCAATTTCAGAAAACATGAAAGTCATTTGAATATGGTTAGAGATGTCAATGATGTTATTCAAAGATTGCAAGATATTCAAAGTCATAAGATGAAAGGATTAGAAAAAGTTAGAAAATTTAAGGAAGTGTTATATAAAAAGAAGGAGGGTAATAATCCTGAAAGTGACAATGAAGAAACAAAAGTAAAAGAAGTCGACAATAAAACGGAAAAAGAACAAAAGGAAAAGAAAGAAAGAGAAAAAGAAGACGAAGTGGAAAGGGATAATAAAGAAGATAAATTCAAAAATATTGATGAGCAATTCAAAATAGTTATGAAAAAGCGTTTCGGTGAAGAAAAAGGAAATTTGCTTATTGAACAATTAGAAAAAGAAGATGAAAGTGAAAGAAATTTGAAGAAAATTAAGACAAATACTAGTGGATCGAAGGAATTATCGTATAATCCGTTTGGAAAAGGTCAAAGAATTACCCCAGGCGACCCAAAGTATAAGTGGAAAAGCGTTAGCAAAAACGAGTCAGAAGTTAAATCACATACTTCTTTCTTAACATTTGCATACAAGAATATTAAATAATTATAGATGATGTATACTAATAGACAGATTTTGACTAGATAAATCTACATAAAGTGAATTTAAACAATATTATCGGCACGAGTTGTAGAATTATTATATCCGATGAAACTGCATAATTATTAAGATATTGATCGATGTTGAAATTCTCGGCAGCCAAAATATTTTAAATCGGTGTGAGAACGCACTCTTATCCAATCGAGTAAAATAATTGGTGATTTGCGTATATTTTATATGCAGTAAGACAACAATTTAGTATGATCCGTTCCAGAGCTGACAAAACGGGCGCAGAGAATTTAAAAAAAAAAAAAAAATGAAGAAAAATTGATTATACTTTGGTAAAATTAATACAGAGCATGTCCTCTAGTGATTTATCAGATTTTTATGATATTATCTGCAACCTATTTAGTGCCAGCTTTTGATTATTGTTAATTGGATATAAGTACAATCGGAACCGATTTTGGTATATATTCCTTGACTAGTTTATCTTTTTTTTTTTTTGAATTTGGGTTTATCTTTGTTTTGAAGGTGTTTCTTGTTTTGATTTTTTTTTTTAATTTTCATTTATTCAATTAATTTCCTCTTTTTGGATTTATTGGTATCATATTTGGCTTTTATTTAATTTAATTTTAATTGAAGTATATATGTTTTTTTTCTTCAATTCTGGTTGATGCAATTATTCTTTTTTTATTAATTTTTTCTTTCAATTAACAATACGCTCTGGGTATAAATGGCGGGAAACATTTATGGTAAGCAGAGGTATAATGAAGCTCTGGATTTGCATAAATCTAGAAATATCCATCTCAGTAGTATAAGTGATCAAGACGAAGAAGAGGAAGGTAGCGATACAAGCGTGGGTGCAAATACTTCAAGCAATGAAACGATAACTTGCGAAGAGAGCCAAAATGTGCGGCAGAGAATTCGCAAGTCTTTCAATAATCAAAGGGCACAGAATAATCTACGGCTATTAGAGCAGCAATATTTACAAGATATGCACGATAATGATGATGAGTACGATGTGGGCATTGATTTTATAGATGATGCAAAAAATTCGATTAATGACCCTGAGGTCTATGGCAAAAATAGCTTTAGAGACAGCAGATTGATAGATATATATGCAGATTCACCTATTCGTGGTGACGATGATGATGATAATGATAGTAACAGGCATTATACAGTAATGCGGAATAATGACTATGATTCTGATTATGCCAATAAACCGCCACCAATTCCTCTGCCCGGATCGCCATCATATAGTTATTATTTAATGGCACATGGTGATACAGTGGATGCGATCAATGATGATATATCTCTAGGCAATGATAACCAAATATCCATTAATGATGATGAAACTGTCAGCGCTAATGGAGTTAGTAATGATAACACACACAGACGCGGTTCATCAATTTCAAGTATTGTATCAAGTGGTAGTAGTGTACTCCAAGTAAATACAAGCAATGGTGAAATAATATCCAAGAAAAAGAAAAATAAGTCATCTAGTGATAAGGGTAAACACAAGAACAACTCAATGAAAACTTTGAAATCAATGGTTTTTGCATTTATGAATCCTACACAACATATAATGTTGGCTCTTTGTCGAGACATTCCACTTTGGTGTTGTTTGTATTATATGTTCATGTATTTCTATGAAGCTTATCGACTCATGAGCTCACAATCACTGCAGCCCATGATTTTTAAAATAAATGAGAAGACAAGAGAGAATATAATGAAAGACTATCAAAGAATTTTGATGCAAAACTTAGTAACAACCAGATCCTCAGAGTATCTCATAACAGGAATTTGGTGTTTTGTCTCGTCTTTTATAGTGTATTCTATTCTTGATGGTTTAATAGTCAGATGGATTGTAATTTATAGTGTCCATGCAGCAATTCTTAGAATGTGTTCCATATCTGTTTGTATTGTTGCATTTATTAGAGTTACTCTATTAATTTGCAGTCCTACAAATCTATATTTATTACATACTTGGATTTTCATAAGTTGTTGTTTCACGGCTTGCTATATCATTCAAAATTTTTTTGTTCAGGATCTAGATAACAAGATTTCAAAGATTAATAATGGTAATCAGAGTCAGGATTCAGATAATATAATGGTGGAAGCTGTAAAATTGGATCATGAAAAAAATGACTCAGATACTGCGCAAGTAGTTTATGCGGAGATAAAGGGAATTCCTAAACTTATTTTAAAATTCAAATTTATTGTGTCCAGTTTATTAAATGGCAATTTACTAAGAAATAGAACTGCACAACTCAGAACATCATGGAAAATTTTTAATTACTATAATATCATAATTTATGCAGTCATGCCTATTGGCGTTGCTAGTTTTATCACCATGATTGTATTGCTAAGAAATATTTTAATTTTGAAGTTAGATATTGAGACAATTAGTAAATACATATGATAGTTTATTATGATCACAAAAATAGATTCTGAACTTAAGTATATATGTTCTACATTTTATTTATTTAATCAATGATAATGCCTATTTATAAACATGATAGAAAACCTTAAAAAAAATAACTACTGAAATAACTTATCCAATTCCTCTTGTAATTTATTACTAGGCTTCCTGTTTCTTGGACTTTTTTGATGCTCAAGATCATTGATAGTCTTAGCACTAGATTCTCTAGTTCTTGCAACTTTAATGATGCCGCTAAATAAGTTATTCACCAAACTTCTATGCACGCCAAAATTCTTGATAATCGTATCCTTAAAATCTGGTTTTCTGTTAAATTCTATTTCATTAAGTATAGCAGTTATAGTTCTTGGATCCAACAATGTTTTCTCTGTGGCTTGAGTTTTCATTTTTTCACCGATTTCGTAAAGCTTTTCCCTGGTGTTCAAAGTAGTAATGGCCAAGTTATTCTTATCCAATTTCAATTTGGTCTCGTATAATTTCACAGTGCCTAAAGACATGGCCTTCTTTCCAAATTCAACATCGCCCTGTGTATGGCGTAACTGATGTTTTTGAAAATCTGGATCTAATCCATCTTTGGTTAAATATTTTGGATCTTGAGCCTCGGAACTACCTGAATTATTAGATAGCTTACTGTTAGACGGAGGATGAATGTTTATATTATTGGGAGTACCAGTAGTAGAATTGCTGAGGTTGTTTAGTATTGCTCTTGGTTTCTCGTGGATATTATCTAACGGATTGATCTTTGATCTATTTAATTTTATTGGCTTTTCGTTTGCAAGATTTTTTGACAAATTACGCGATACATTAGAAGAGGTTATTTGTTTAGAAACTGAGGATCCCATATTGACTAATTAATCGTAACTATTCAAAATGATATGTACATAGAGCAATATTACCAATTAGACGAACAGCAACAAATAAATGCAGTTGGTTACTGTCTACCTTATTTTTTTTCCTGTATTTTTGATTATTTTTTTTTTCATTTTGCCTATGCATGCATTCTTTTTCATTCGGATACACAAGCAAAGCGAAGCCATAAGGGCAGCATGATCTCGATTTCTGAACTATATACGAGATTATCCTAATATTATCGGTTGCGTAAAGTAAATGGGAACATAGAACCATCTATCTTTAAGTAAACGTATACTTATATGAATGAAAATGAATTACCGTTATGCATAATGAACAACAAAGTATTTTATTTTATAACGAAAAAGGTTGAAAGACTATTGTAGTTTTTTCTGTTGAAAAAGGGTATTGCACGTTATTTCAACACATGACATCTTGCTTTAGCGCTTAGGACTTAAAAGTTTGACATCGTTGCTCAACATCTCTGAGATTAGAAGAAATGAGGTTGACAAATGGTAGTACGGCGCAGCTCTGGAAGCTGTAAGATCTTTAGGTTGGAAATAAATCAAATAAGGGCTTTGCAATTATTAAAATATATCGTTTTCATCTGTTCTCCCTATTAAATTTATTTTGATTTGTGTGAACCTAAAATAATATGTGTACAGGAATATGTGGCTGTGTTGATTTGATGAAAGTCCGAAAATAACGATAATAAGAAGATAATAAGTGATACATATATCAATTAATTAAGTAATAAGAATTGGTGTGTTAATTAACGGTTGGTAAAAATAGTAATTAATGCCTATGACGTAGAATTGATAATAAAGATAATAGTTGTTAATACAATTGGCCAATCGCAGAATTAAATCATGACATAACTAACCATCATTTTTCGTACAAGAGATGTCAAATAGGACAAATGTGTCAAAGAAAAGTATCGCGAATATACATGATATGTCTACTTATTTTGTTTGTTATTCTATATATATCATACAAAGAAGATCCTGTTTAATTCCTGTGGTGATGTTTATCTAATGTTTTGTACATTAACTCTATTTGGCGCAAATGTTGACTGCGCGGATCACAAACAATAAGCTGATAGAACTATAACTAAGATAGCTAAGACCTGGGTGATGTTAGCATAAGCCAAGTCAACCTAAGCTAAGCTAAGCTAAGCATTGACTGTTCCACGTCTCCGTGCCAACCCCGCCCCGAGTAGAGAATTCAACAATCAATGTGCCGACAAGATTGCTGCGTGCGTCAGCGGGCGCGTGGGATACTCAGTAAACAATCAGACAATCAAGGTTGACGCTGGCTTAGCTGTCTAGGCAGATATGTCGGCAGGCCAGGACATGCGCACCATGTAGTTGCGGTCTTCTGTTAACTGCAGATGAGAAGTCTAGAAGGCTAGGTGCGTATTTCACAGCCAGACCTCATTTTTCCAGCAACTTCCATGTGTAGCAAAATAAAGGCTATTATTCTATTACCATATTGAATAGGCGTGGTCTTTTTTTCTATTTAAACAGACTAAGGTTCAGAGATACTGTTGGCAGGATTCCTTGATGTCATTGCATACCCGGTATATTTCTTTCATTTCTATAAATCCCTCAAGTTATTTATAATATTGCGTATGACATCGCTCGGATTTAGGGCTGTGGTTAGAGAATTTAAGGATATCTCAATCAGGATGTGGTTTGAACATCCATTAATAATTCGTGGACAGTCATTAATAATAATTCTAACAATCAATAAGTCCTGGCACGCGCTCTGTCCACACATAAAACGATATTCAGTTATAAATTCAAAATGTAATGCTGCTAGACCCATCTCATTTAGGTGTTAAAGGCCCTCACTCGGGTAATTCATGTAATATTAACACTGATATGTGGCCTAAATCTGGCGGGTTTTGTGATGATTGTTATAAATTATTTCACGCAGCATGTATGTACATGCATACATATCGATAACTTTTCATGTCATTTTTTATTTTTTTTTGTCTTATTTTTGTTTCTTTTCTCTCATTTGAAGCCACAGTAGATGCTGTCAAGATATAAATACTCGAAGTATTTCCTCATTTTTGTTGTTGCCTTATCTTTCAACAATCCACTTTTTTTTTGCCGGTCGTCTTTTAGTTGTATATTTAATACTTTCTATTTTTTTTTATTATTGTGATAGAATCTGTTAACCTCGATATATTTGTTGCAAGACATAATAAAAGACTTAGCCTATAATTAGATAAGTACACAAGATCTTACGGCTTCTCCTATATCTTTCTGATAACTTTACAATTATCTAATTAACAATCTCATACATATTTACTTATATACATCATGAGTGGAACAGTCAGCAATACTAGTAGCTGGAATGCTAACCCTTCTGCCAACAGTGGGAAGCGTTTAAGTAACTCGTCGTCTATTTCCTCGTTCAAAGAAACCTCTGACTCGCTTAAAACTTCAAATTATACTACTCATCTCAGACGCCCATCAAATATCTCTCCGTTAGACTCTACGTATACGCTTCTCAATAACTCTCGCAGCAAAGCTTCCCCAAGAACGCCTCTCTCTACCTCAAACAACGGATCTGGTGTGGCGCCGCTTACTAAAACAAGCACCAACGGAAGCATTGGCAGTAGTGGTAGCGGCTACACCAATAATATCCTTGCTAGTGATCCAATCACTTTTAGAAACTATAGACACTCTTTCAGTAACGCTTCCACGCCAACTTCCTCTACTGCTTCTACTAGGCTGCTCTCAAGTGGTGAAATTATTGATATTATGGAAAAAGAACAAGACGCCATAGTATTGAAATTAATTAAAGAGATCAACAACTTGAAAGATGAGAACAGGATGTTGAAGTCCCAGATCAATAATAGTACCAGTTACAGGAAGTCATTCAGCAGTATAAATGATTACAAATTCGAGTCTCCTTTTGACGACAGCGACTACAGCAATGACGATGAAGGTGGCGGCGGCAGCAATAATGATGATTACAATTTAAATTCCCCCACCACAAACTCTAATGGCAGTACTGTTGGTCGTACGCCATTAAGAAATAGTAGAGTTTTGATTGACAGTAGTAATGTTACAAAAAATAGCAGAAAAAGACATGCTTCCAATGACGCCGAAGAAGAAAAATTATTAGTGAATAATGGTCCCGAGAATCATACTATTGATAGTATCAACGTGATTTGACCTAGTTTTGAAGAATGGATCAGCTAAAAGCAATCAGGATTGTTTTGTTGTGTAAATTTTGATTTCAGATTATGATTGATTTAGTGCATTAGTCATATCGAATAAATACGTTTACTTAAAGGATGGATTATTATCGACATGTAGAAGTAAAAATAATAAGCGCCATCATTATATTGAAAACGTGTATGTGAATATGCGTTCGTATCCTGGTGAAGTAAAGGCCAGCAGTCTCGATTGTTGTACTTTTGACACAAAAAAAGACGGCCAAATATCTTAAGATAATAATATGTAGTGCGAATAGTAATTCTAGGCATGCCTGATGTGTCAATCAAATAGCTTTGAATTACCCTGCATATTATTGATGAGATTGTCCACAGAATTTCTGCATTTTGAGCATGTGGGAGTTCTTATAGTATGTATCAGCAAACCAATCAGAACACTACTTGGCATCTCGTATAAACAGACAGGCTTGGTTTATTTGGCATTTTTTTACTTGTTTTGATATTTGATGCCCACTTTTTCATAATTTGGTGATCGATTGTTTACTGCAAGTAAATAACAAGATCTGCTTCTAGACATCATGTCCACGTTTTTTTTCGGTGCAAGCGGAGACACCGTCAATCAAAACATTACCCTGTCAAAGTTTGGAGTATCACAATTTTGTATATGGAAATTTAGTACGTAGTTTCTTGAGTTAAATCAATTTAAACTAATGCCACTGCTGAAAAAAAATTAAAAACTGGGGCGGGCTAGTGCTGAAAATTCTGTCAGCCATTATTTTAAACAATATTTATGTACACTGTTTAGTTACACACAATGTTTTCTCTAATATTGTATTATTGAGTATAAAAATATTGAAATTCTAGAATCGCCTTAAAAGTATATAAATGTTAAACTAAATAAAGAGATTAATTTAATATTCGAGTATTTGCTGGCCACCTTTTACAGTGATCAGCCTGTGTGTACAAAGAAAGTCTCTTCCAAATTTAAAGTGCCTAATAAGAAATATTTTTCAATTTTTACTGATATGCGTCAAAGATAGTCGAAACGTCTGAATTATGTTATTAAAGGTATGGAAACTGCCTCATTAGTCTGTGTCTTAGCAATATTACGATATTATTAAGAAAATTTTGATTTTAGGTTTTTGGCCATTCGACTTGACTAATCGCAGAGCTTGCAAGAAGGACATCCGTATATAGCAAAAAAATTTAAACAAGGACTCAGCTTGACTTATAGTATGCCGAACAAAGAGTTTATTTATATGGAAAAAACTTAATTTAAGTACTCAGTAAATTCCTCCTAAATTAACAGTTTAGTTTTGAATTTCTGATTATAATAACCGAAGCAACTCCTTTTAATTCCTTTTATAAAGAAATTTAAAGCTGTTTTTTATAGAGTTACGTTTATAAGATATAAAATAAGTCAAATCAATGGGTATTTTGTGAAAAAGCAATTTCAAGCTTTTGCAACTCCGAGTTAATCATATGAAAATTACAAAGGAACACGCAGAAAAATGTGTCTAATGTTGCAGCAAAGAAGCTTTCGTGGAGATGCACCTAAAAAAATAGAAGAAGAAAGGATTGGGGCTATCCAATGCTATATGGACAGCACCAGATGAGTTTGTCTTATTATATTTATATTTTTATTAACAATAACAATTACATTATATAAGTTTTAGCGTTCTTTTAAGCATAAACAAGTATATCAGCAATATTGTTGTATCTGTTTGTTAATTTGTTAATTAAATGTGCGTTTGTTATTGATGGATGTTTTTATCAGCGCTGAAATTATTATATATTATACATCAGCAATGTCTTATTCAATAAAACCAAAAATTTTACCTTACACCAAGCTTTTGAAATTTTGGTTTCAGCGGTTGAATGTAAAAAGAATGACATATTTAAAACAGTTTATTCTAAGTATAGAAAAATTCAAATATGACTTTTCTTTTTTCTGAAACAATATTCTTACTCCTCTCTAACAATAGAAAAGGAAATATTCTCACATAACCACCCCATTTATTAAGAAAGAAACAAGGTACTTATTGTAATTTGTGTCATATAATCTATTTCTAAGACATAAATCAAATTGAAAAGTAATTTGTTGCTATCTCCATAATTCAAAAAAAAAAAAAAAAAAACAGTTTCATTTCAATTTGGAATATAAATATTGCATTAATTTCCTGATATAAGGAGTTTGCTTGTTTACCTTAGCCTATAATGTTTTGAACTTTCAATAAAAGAAAAGGCAAGGATTATTAACCATACCCCCTACCAACAATCATAGCTAGTAAATTTTTATTAATCAAGGCGGAAATTATTAATTAAATTTTACTTAGCATTTTTTTTAAAAAAGTAGTTAAACATGTTTTCAAAAGTATGTGATCATTCTTTGAGTAATACAGATATTATCTCAGTAGTTTTGAACTTAAGCCATATGAAATTCAATTCTAATGGAGTGGAAATGAAAACACCGAGAAGTTATAAAGAATTTAATGCAAATAAGCAACCTGTAAAATCAATTTGTAATTACGTGGAAATAAATATTCCAGAATCTGATAGGTGTAAAATTATAGAAACTTTATTGGCAGTTGATTTCTCAAATGTACAATGCCCAGATGGTTATAATATTGTGAAGGTCAATGAAAACTTAGATAAGTGCATAGTTCGAAAAACTCCAACAAATAAGTTTCCTTCTGGATTCAAATCCATTCATTTTACAATCTCAAAGGAAAGACTATCTTCTATTTTAATGGTTGACACTGAAACTTTGTTGGCCATCCATATAGAAATTTTAAATATTGCTGAGCATGTAAAACTTAAACTTCATGAATGTACCGATAATAAAAATGGAAGTTCTATCAGTAGAACTTTTCAATCATATGATCAACATGACAAGGACCAATTGTACATTCCAGTGTTTCTTAAATTGCAACACATATTTGGGTGGAATAAGTTTATCAGTGAGTTACTAGTGAACATGACTGCTTATAATTACTCACAAGATGAGTTGAAAGCCAAGAAGGCTGCTGCAAATCGCAAATTGAGAATCTCTCAAGGGGAAACAGTATATAATTGTAAAAGCAAGATAGTTGATGGCAAAGTGAATAAACAATTTGTTAAACGTAAAACACCAAGGAAATCGAACTTACCAAAACTTAAGGCACAGACCATACAATTCTTGTCTAATGAAAGCACAGAAAAAGTTCAGAATTTTTCCTTAAAACCCGAACACAGTATCTTAACATCAGAATACTCTATAAATGAATTGAATGTTACCAATGAGACTATATATACAAATTCTTCAAATTTAGCATTGGTTGATAAACATAATCCACAGAATACTAGTAAGTCTAAAATATTCGATAACGCATTCAATGAATCTACTAGAACCGTCACCTCTGAACTTTTTAGAGTATTAGAGACATCATTTAATGAAGTTCCACAGTTCATAAATGCAACCAGTGTTGACCATGCAAATAATAACCAAATGGTTCAAATGTACCAACAAGGATGCATTGTTGTGCAAGAAACTGTTCCAATGTGTTCAGAATTTGCAAACAGTATACTAAACGAGATTTTTGACATTGATTTCGATGATAGTACGTCACAAAATCAAAAAATTACTGAAGGGAATGACATTGGGTGCTTTCTAGATTGTGCATTTTTTCAAAAGTTAAATGAAAGTGCGTCCTCCAGTGAAGAAATCCCTCCTGACATTATCAAGAAGATGAACGAATTTGGATTAAATTTAGACGATATTAAGAATGATTATTTCATAATACGTTAATATTTTTTTTCAAATCCTTTAAAAATAATAACAAAAGTAAACTTATTTCTATGGTATGAGGTTGGTGTACTATTTGTTACAGTAAAGAATATTATTTCTATGCTATTTTCTGTTTCTTTTTTTTTATTTTTATCCTGCCACTCTACTCCATTTTTACTTTATCATTCATAATACATTTCGTTTGAATTGCAAAATTTTTTGTAATCTGTAAACACTTTTTTGTTGTTTAGGGATCAATGATTAAGAAAACAGTAAAAAAAAAAAAAAAAAAGAACATCTGAAATATTTAGCCGCTAAGTGAAAAAAAAATTAAGCGTTTTGTTTTTTTTTGACATATATCAAAAGTATCGTGGATGCTAAAGCATATCGAAAATAGATGCCACATATAGGAGCCTTTTTCAATAAAATACTACTTTACTACCTTCATTTTAATTTAAGGAATACAAAAACGCCGAATAGAGTTAAAGTTTTGGAGAAAAATATAAAATTTACCGCTGAGTAGTAATTGATTTGATTTTTTTATTGAACCGGATTTCCCCAGATATCAAAGAGCTTATGATAAGTATTCGGAATTAAAAATTGCGCGGTATTTTCAAAGTTGATTTAAATCTCTGTGCAACAAATTATTATTATTAAATCAAAAAATATGTTTACTTTGAATAAAAAATAATAATAAAAGAACATTAAAATAAGATGAAGTGTTTTTAGTATATAAACTCCCCAATTTCCTTTCGTTGTTGTTTTTTGATTTTTATTTTCAAATATCTTTTAGTTTTTTTTCTTATTTTTTCAATGCTATATATAATCTTAATTTCTATCCAAGTTCAGTTAACAAAAACAACAAAAACATAAATGGCCAGCATATTTAACTTCAAACTTCTTTTAATCTTAATCAATTTAAGACTAATAATTTGTTCAGTTGATCCAGTATTACGTAAAAACGTTCATGAATCAAGAAAGAACAGAAGAAATGTTAATAAACTTGATAATGAAGAGATTAAAGCTTCATCAAAATCTAACGGATTACAAGATTTAGACAATTTGTCTTTGCATAAATATGATCCAACCATTATGCAAACTCATCCATTTCCACAATGGTTAACGGATTTTACAGGTATGACCCAATGGCCAGGGATTGACCCGCCATATATTCCATTAAATTTCATCGATTTTGAAAATATTCCAAAAATTGAGCCACATAATATGGGTACATGCCCAACTGATAGGTCTAGCTGTTCTTTTGATTGTTATAAATGTGTAGCATCTGATGATGTATATACATGCCCCAAATTGTCGCAAACTTTTGACGACGGTCCGACTGTAGCTACAAGCAATTTAATCGCAAATTTGAAACATAAAACCACTTTTTTCACTTTGGGTATGAATGTAGTGAAATACCCTGAGATTTATCATGAGATTTTAAACAAGGGTCACTTAGTCGGCACCCATACTTGGAGTCATAAATTTTTACCTTCGTTGACTAATGAACAAATTATTGCGCAAATTGAATGGTCCATCTGGGCTATGAATGCCACAGCTGGTCATTTGCCAAAATGGTTTAGACCACCGTATGGAGGGATCGATAATAGAGTCAGACATATAACAAGATTATTTGGATTACAAGCGGTATTGTGGGACTACGATACCTTTGATTGGCAATTATTGAATAATCAAAGAACAGAAGACCAAATTTACGCCGAAGCTAAGAGTTGGTTGAATCAACCTGGTAATCAAAGAAAGGGTCTCATTTTGGAACATGATGCGCATGCCAAAACTGTTAACGTCGCATTCGAATTATCCAATAATATCATTGGAAATGACCAATTAACTGTTGCTGAATGCGTTAATGGTATGAATTACATCAAAACGTTCGATATCCATGCTAGTAGCATTGATTTTGAAGATTCAGCAGATCTTAATGCTAAAAACGAATGAAAGGCTTTGCCCACGGGAAAAAATTGAAAGCTGAATATTTTTTAAGTATATGTTTTTGTATAGTAACGCAAATACATTTGCCAGTATTAGACTGCAGTAAGTAAATGAGGACGCTTTACATAGTTTGCACGTCAGCGGTTAATCGACAGGAATCCGGCCAGAAGGCTGATGCTGGCATATTTATTAGGTAATTTTGCATCCACCGGTTTTCTTTAGAGAAAAGAGGGACTATGTATCTTAATATCATTAACATAGCGGATGGCAACATATATGACAACTTGGTATACTTTCCCAAATATTCAACTCTATTAATTGTTGTACAATCGTTATCATTATTGATCGTCATAAGCACAACTGATGCTCAACAATATAATAGCAGTCGCACGTGTGCGTGTAACTAGGAAACGCAAAAGCAAAAAGCAAAAAATCAGAAAGCAATAAAGCAAAATCAAACTAAAAAGCAAATATAAACATTTTTTGACAGCAGCCACACAGTCAACACCCCACGGTGTGCAGCTTGGCCATGTTTTTCCTGTTCTTTCGTGCTATTCTAACTACAATCTCTCTATAAAAAAAATTTTTTTCTTTTGTTCTGCATGTACTACTAGAAAATGGCACATTTTATTTACAGTAATATTTCATTTTTCTTTTTTTGACTGATAACAAAAAAGACAGAGCCAGTCAAGCTGCAATATAATTCTATATACATTGCAAACAAAAAAGAAGCCCCTTTATTAACCATAATCATATATACAGCATTTTAATATATAAATATTTGGCTATCCCTTGCAAAATTCTTCAGACTCAGTTAATCAACCATTGGATATATACGCATTAACTGATTTCGCAGTATCCATATTTAACCGGCTCTTCTGCATTCAAAAAATGTCCTTGGTTTTCAACAGAAAACGTGCCAGAGAATTTCTAAGCAATAATAACAACAACAGCAATAACACGAACACGGACAACTCGAAGCACGAAAACAATTCCAATCTGGTTTCTAGCTCAAATAATGGCGATATAGACGTCATCACTGCTCCTTCCAATACAACTCCTTCTGAAAACTCAGCTTCTTCCTCCTTCGTCAATCCTAAGCATATCATAAACATGCCCTCTCTTGCCAACTTATATTCATCTTCCGGCTCTTCCTTTAGATTCAAACACACCAGAAATTTGAGCAACAGTGCAGTGATCCCAGAGAATCCGTTTGACAACCCAGATGCTGTCTTAGAAGAAGATTATCCAGTTGGCGATCCAGCTTCCTCCACAACAAGATATGACGCTGTTGTTAATAATGCCAGTCTTCCGCATCCAACTAGCAATAATCCATTTGCTGATCCTATTAACATTCCACAAGGTCATGAAGACGCCAATAATAATTCCCAGCTCCACACCCGTGATGAGTTTTTTGCACCGGGCCCACCGTCTGCTCATAATGGCAATAACCCATATCACATCAACAACAACTACACTTCTTCCAGTAGAAGACCAATATCAAACAACTCCAGTATTACTTCCCAGGTTCCGGATCCCCCTGCAAGAAGATATACTGTAAGTTCCAATACATTTTATAACAATAATAGTCCCACTGTTGCTCCCCCAGCTAACCCTTCCCTGGAATTGCCGCGCTTATCTCATACGCTGGAGGATTACGCGCCGATCCAGAATTCTTTTTTTAAATACAGCAATGTCCCAATACCTATTGTAACTGCTAGACGAAGCAAAAAAAATTATTCAGATAAAGATGGCCATTATAAAGTGAAAGAAAATACGTTGTATGCTAACAAGAGGTTCAAGATTAAAAAGATTTTAGGTCAAGGAACATTCAGTAAGGTCGTTCAAGCTTATGATTATAAAAATGAAAAGTTCGTGGCTATAAAAATCATTAAGGCTATTCCTAAATATAGAGAGGCTGCTACTGTTGAATTGAGGGTCCTATCCACTTTGAAGATGTTTGACCCTGAAAACAACAATGGCTGTATTCAAATCAGCGAGGTATTTGATTACAGAAATCATATATCTATAGTTACAGATTTATTACCTACTTCTGTTTATGATTTTATGGAGACAAATCAGTTCAAGTCTTTCTCAGGGTCTCATATTCAGTCATTTGTTAAACAGTTGCTTCGAAGTATTGTTTTTTTACATGATTTGAATATTATTCATACCGACTTGAAACCGGAAAATATTTTGTTATTGAATGATTCTTTTGTCAAAAAGCCATATTATTTTGATAACAGAAATGTTGAATTTTCTATGATTTTAAAAGAGACGAAAATTAATTTGATTGATTTTGGGTCCGCTATATTTAATGATGAATCACATCCAGATTTAATCACTACGAGACATTATAGAGCTCCTGAGGTCACTTTTGGTATAGGCTGGTCATATGAGTGTGATCTATGGTCAGTAGGATGTATCTTATTAGAGTTGTTCATTGGGGATGTTTTTTTTGACGCACATGATAATGAGGAACATCTATTAATGATGGAAAAGGCTGTTGGTGAAACTATAGATATGAATCTTATCATGGATTGTGGAATTAATAGTCTCAACGATTTAAATTATTTGAGATCCTTAAGAAAACCATATTCTAATTATGGTAATCATTATATTCATGAACGACAGAAGAGAAGTTTAAGTTTTTCATGCCCCTCTTCCTCTTATTCATATACTGAATCAGTTAATGGGTATGGCGCGATCCCTAAAATGATTTTTTCAGCAAACAATATCGACCAACTAGTTTATCAATTTTTAGAGAAACGTGGAGCAGATTTTACTACTGTTGATCGTTCTTATGATGGTGATCGTATGGTTTTCAAAAAAAGAAAATTATATGATAATGAAGGAAATACCAATGGTAACATGCAAGCTTGCAAAAACTATAAGAAATCATCATTAAATTCTGATGGTAGTAAACAAAATAAAATGGTATTTCCATTCGACGTGTCTTCAAAAATTCGTGATAAAGTTGGAAGTTTGAAATCCATTCAAGAGACAATTTGTGAAAAAATTGATATTGATATTAATTATAAAATAGGACGTGACTTCATGAATGGGAAAAACAACTTACATGAAGAATACTTCAAGTATTGTTTGAAATTTGTTGATGATGAATCTAGAAAACAATTAGTTGCCATTATGAATCTTGAAGATGATTTGGATAATGAAGATGATCAATCAGCAGAACAGCCGGGATCTTCCTATTATAATGCAGTTGTCATTGATGATGAAGATGACGACGATGATGATGAAGATGAGGAAATTTACTACGATTACGATCAAAATAACTACAATCAAAATAATACTAATAGCATTAATATTACTTCTGCTAGCAGTGGTTGCCCTTCTTCTGAATACATGAAATCTTCTGTGTCGTCGCCAGCTGGGTCATTATCCCCGTGGTCATCATCGTCATTTGGATCTTTTATCGCTGCTGGCGGTTCTTCTACTTCTCCTTGTTCCTCTACTCCCACTTCAGGTGCAAACAGTGGTAGTTCTTCCTCATCCGCTTCCAGTGCGTCAAGCATGGCGTATAAAAACTTAAATAGTGCATGTGGAGGTATTTTGAATAGTGAATTCATGAAATTGGTTCACTTCAACAATTATACTGTTGATGGACAAGTGAAGTTCGTTTTAACATTGAAAGAACAATTGGAAATACATGCAAAAAATAATAGTAATTATAATAATGTGAGCAAAGGTCGCAAGATATATTGCGAAATTTTGAAAGACATGGTTAATGAGAAATATGATTGTAAGTTGAGAAGTTGCAAGAAATTTCAAACTCATGAATTGCATAAGTTTGAATATCACTTGAATGGACAAAAAATCAAGATTGCCAATGTGAATGGGCCTGTTGATTTTGATTGTTTTAAATTTTGGTTTTACTTTATCGATTTAGTTAAAAAATTATTGGTTTTTAATCCATATCAAAGATTAACTGCGTATGAAGCTTTTAATCATGAGTGGTTTAAGTTGGGCATTTATGATGATGGTACTTGTAATTCAATCAATTAGAATAATCAACAGCAAAGAAATTCAATCAGTTAGAGATTGGATATGCTTTTTTTTAATTTTTTATAACGTTATTTTTTGGTGGGTGTTTTTTTTGATTATTTGTATCGTTGTTTATTTCTTTTAAGGTATTTTTTTTTCTTTTCTAATTTTTTATTCAATGGGTATTCGATAGTTTTTTTTTTTCAATTTATTATAAATTATATCTCTTGGTTTTATTTTATTACGTTTTATATCAATCATTCAATCTATATTATCTACTTTAGTTGCTAGTTTTCTACATCAAGGTTTCTTATTGTTGAAGTTTAGTTTCTTCGCTACTTGACGACTTATTTTTTGGACAATGAAATGTGTGGGTATGGAAAGTAGGCCCACGGCATAGAATTCAATTGATATATCAACAATAATAATACACACAATGCCTGATCCCCAAAAAGGATGCAAAATGTCCCTTTTTTGGTATCGACGACGTCCACATTCTGCAATGTTGATCGGCGACAACAAGGATGATGTTTCATTGGGAAATCGGAAGCATAGTTGTCAAACCAAGCACTCGACAGTTGTTGGTTGCAAAGCTGTTTTGCTGGTAACTGCATAAGTATAAACCCCTTGCATCTGTGGAAAAAAAAAGATCCGATTATTATTAATGTCCACTATGGATGCGGGCAGCAAACCATTTTCTTTTCAGCTAATTAGTCAAATGTTCTTCTTGCACAGACATATACCCGTGTTTAAAGAATGGCATACAACAGACGCGACAATTCTTCATTTAGAAGGCAATTAATTCCAGTTAAAACAATAGTACTTTCTTATAAATGTAATAATAAGTTACACAAAAAGCATAATTTACATCTAAAAAAAACAGAACAATTAACATACAAAGAAAACGATCTACAAATAAAACCGATTTACATACGAAGACAGCGTTTTACATACAAATAAACAAAGATCTAGTTGTCTCTTTTTGGCTATTTATTTTTTGGTAAACTAGCTGTT
Organism: Saccharomycopsis schoenii; assembly: GCA_010994365.1. Classification (NCBI taxonomy): domain Eukaryota; kingdom Fungi; phylum Ascomycota; class Saccharomycetes; order Ascoideales; family Saccharomycopsidaceae; genus Saccharomycopsis; species Saccharomycopsis schoenii. The sequence goes on along the minus strand of JNFU01000003.1, from coordinate 499,626 downwards.
TGGGGAGTTGTTTGTGCGACCGTCTGCAGCATTACCTTTTATCGGAAAAAGGGTTGTTTAAAAAAAAAAAAAAAGAAAACAAAAGAAAAAGAAATTTGTGCACTTACAACGAAATCTTTAATATGTGCTATTTCTCTTCAAGAAATACCGTTTTTGATTCCCACAATATAAAAAAAAACTAGAGGAAGATGCGTATACAGGAAAATACAAACATGCAGCACACACACAAAGCCAAAAAGTACCTTGAAGAGAATTTGAACTACGTGCGTGTATCTTTTCTCTCAGTTTGTTCAAGAAGTTTTACATCGTGAGAGATAATATCTCTACGAAATATATAATCAATAAATTGCATGCTAGCCGGATAAACACAGGAGGAAATGACCTAAGAAAAAGTATTTGTGTTTTGTCTCACTCAAAAATATGTCTGAACGGTTGTTTTCCTTGTGTACAGCAACACGTACACACCACGCCGGAACCAGTAGTAGCAGCCGTTTATTTCCTGCTGTGATTAGCACCTGGAGCATCGCGGTTGTTGCATCCAATAGCTAGTTCGCCAGAATTAGATCGGTGTGGTATGGCATGGTGAGAAAGACTTTTACAAATGCTTGTTATTTTTTCAACCCTGTTTGTAAGCGTGTCACGAAAAAAAAAAGGTTATCTGTGTACAAAGAAAAAGAACAAACAGTAAAAAAAAGAAAATCCATGATGCTATCCGCACTTGCTCTATAGTATTGTTAGTTGTAAACCTCTTTTCGAATTTAGCATATGTATCTGTTGCTGTATCAGTATCAGGAAATACGTAAACATAGACTTACCGTTACAGAATACTAGCGGTCTGTCTCACAACCCTAATGAACAGTCTGACAACAGTATTTTTAAGATTTCAGCACTCAGCCACTCTTTGTCAAAATCGAAATCATACAAAGGTGCTGAATAAAAACAAATATGCCAGCACAGAATATTTTTTTTCCTTTCCTGTTTATCAACACAGATATCACATAATGTTAGGTGCGCCAAGATATCTATTGTTATGATTTGGAAATCTTTCCTCATTGTAGAAAACCTTATATATACATATATATATATCTATCTATTTATCTATTTTTTTTTGAATTTCTTCTCTAATCGGTTGGTTATTTAGGTCCTCTTTCTTTCTGAGCTAACCCCTAGAGATTTGCAATCTTCTACTAATTTAGATACTAATTAATTAACGATATTTTGGAAAACAATAACTAATTAAAACATTCATTTATTAATCCCATTGGCTATCAACCATTTCAAAAGCTCTTCCTTATTCGCTCCTCACAATTTCAAATCAACTGTATTCCATCGTTCGCTGCCTTGTGCCACTATTTAGCTGCTATCGCTCTCTCATTTCGCAATAAATAGCCTATCGTCACTACTCCCAGTACTTTACTCATTCTACTATATATTCCTGCCATGGCCAGTGTAAACACCACCCCTCCTATTAGAAATGATGATTCCAGACAGTTTCCCACAATGAACAATAGTGTCTCGATAGACCCTCCGACCACAACCTTGCAAACCTTGACGCATCGTAGCAGTTTTCTGAACATCCGCTATTATTCCAAAAGACTCTCCTCCTCTTCGAACGGTGCCGCCACTACCTTGGACAATGACACAGAGCTGTACCTGATGAGATCCAGATCTGGAACATCCATCAGTTCAGTGAGCAGCAACAGCTTCCTCAAAGACATTAACAATAACTACTCCGTCATAAGCAACAGCAATAGTAATAATCCGCAACTGCAGCAGAAAATTACCACTTTGAAAAAGCTATTTGTCATTAAACCAATCAATAACTCGCTAAAAAACGAGATTGCTGACAATGACAGCTTAACTGCGATTGATGATTTTCAGTATTTGTGCGCTAATAGTCATCATAGTAAACACATTACTAAAGCTTCAAATTCACATATTGAGTTTGGCAGTACTCCGGCATTCGATTCCTGTTTCAGAACAGATTACGGCGATCTTTTGGACAGCAACAATAATAGCAGTATTTTTGATTCATTCGATGAAACTGCGTCCTATAATTCCTTCATAAATAAATGCCGCACTAATTTGTCGACCAATGACGCCAGCAATATGTGCAGTGGTCACATTAATGGCGGCAATGCTTCTTTTGGAAGCTACTACGGCAATAACAATATTAACAACAGCAGCAGTAGCAGCAACAATAGCAATGTCATTACTGTTAATAACAGCTACAATATCCAAGATTCCGCTAACAACAACGTGATCACAATCAACAATACATATACCATCAATAAGTTGAAAAGCAAAAGATCTTTTATTTTCAAAAATATCGGCAATTCAAACAACAACGTCGAGTTGGTTAACAACAGTCAACTTCTGCAGGCCTCCCCAGCATCTTCAGTTGAGCCAAAAGGGTTCAGAACGATTATGAATGCTAAAAAGAATCAATTAAAAAAATATAAATCCAGTCCTGCCCTCAGATCACAGATGCTCTCTCCTTCATTATCACATCATAGCACTACCAACAGCAGCGCCAGTAGTATCAGTACGGTTACCTCCACAAGCACTGTGGGTAATTCTGGCGTAGCCTACAATACCACCAAATCGGTCACGGCTTCTGCCATCGCAGGTGCAATTGTTCTGTCTTCTTCATCACCACTTAGCCATGATGGGTTTCGTGCCTACAGTGCAGGAAGTATTCCGTTAGCCCTCGGCATTAGTGGCGATAGTAACAGCAACAAAAGCGTATTGCTTGACAGCGATGTTCGCGACAAAAAACAGTCGAGATTATCAGTTACTTCGGATAGTTCTACTTCCAGCTCCGTCAGTATGGTTTCACAGTTCCAAACACCAAGCTTGCTAAAAAACTGAAACCTAAAGGATTCCTTTAAAATTATATTATATTCAAATTCCCCTATCCCCATTATACAGTTTCTTGTTTTTGAAAACCCTTACGCCAGTGACGCCTTTCTTTCCACTCTTATGTTTAACGATTATTTTATGGTTAGTTTTTGTTTCTTCTTGTACATTCTACACATCTTATTTTCCTTTTTGTTTTTTTTATTTACGTATTTTCTACAGTTTGCTTATTTTTGATAATTTTTTCTCGTGTATTATACTATATTGAACACACATATGTCTAACTGATGATGTAGAAGTAATATAAGTTGCACCAAATAAATCTCTAATAGTGGATGAGCTTAAGCTAACAAATACAAAAAAATGTGACGTGACTTTCACGTGCCTGTGATTGCTTAACTGTATGTGCCAACTATAATATATGCAACTCTTTTTCTGACCGTATCTTGGAAATTATTGTAATCTACTTAATATACTTTTCTAAAAAAATTTTCATTGATTTTCTTCTGGCAAAAACTTCGGCAAAATGAGGGGGTCCGTGTGCATAGAAGCGCTGTGTCAGCAAAAGAAAAAAAAAGAATACTCATCCGAAAACCAGTAAGCAAAACAAATTAGTATATTTGTTCTTCTTGGACAAAATGGCGGTGCTTTCGTTTCTTTTCGTTTTTTTTTTCGTTTTTTTTCTATTTGGGTGAACAAAGGAGCGAGAGAGCTAGAACGCCTTCCGTAGAAAAATAAGTTATTCGCTCGATTATAATTTCAAGGCTCAAATTTGAGTTGAATTTCGATTTCATACTATTAGTTAGCTAGATAACTAGACTTGATCTTTTAAAACTCAGATATTTGTCCTTATAACTGTCTACACCTCTATATTGGCTGAACTGATTAAACTAAAACACATCGTTTATTCTCTGCTATACATTATAAATTAGCTAATATCCCAATTTATTGTTTAACATTATTGAATTGATTGCATTCCGTACCGCTCCGCTCATCCATTCTATTGTCAAATATTTAAGATATTATATTTAGGCTTTGCTTCTCATTACAGGCAGTACTCGCAACCAGTAACAGAATTCAATCTTAGATAACAGTATGTCTGGTTCCCGTTCCTACTCAAGTGGAAGAATCAGTGCTCCTTCCTCCAAATATTCGTATGGCTTGGGTCTTCAATCCCAGAAATACGCAGGTTTCTTCCTGGATGAGGATGATGACTCCACTCCAAGAAAAGGTGCTCGCTATTCTGATGAAGAAGATGACGACGACGCAAGCTCTGATGACGAATCACAGTATGATAGTAGTTTCAATACAAGCTATTCTGAGTCTCAGCAAAAAAAATTAGCAAGAAAACAACAAAAAGCCTCGCCATCCTCAAGGAAAATCTCGTCGTCTTCAAGTGCACCACCTCGTCCAAATTCTAAAAACCCTTTTGCTGACGCGATCTCTATCGATAGCGTTCCTCCAAGAGCTCGTCGCCCGTCTGATATTGACCAAAGACGCAGCACTGCTATTAGTAGCTCTAAAGTGGCTCCTGCTGCACAACAGCCTAGTAGAAATGGTAGATCCACATTGGACCCTGCAAGAGGCGTATCTCTGCTGGACGCTCGTAGATCGCCTGATTCGAGATCAAAATACAATAGTAGAAGAGTTAAGAAAGAATATTATTCCGACAATGACGAAGACGAAGATTCATTTGATGGTGATGATGAAGACGATTCTTTTGAACGTCGTGAAGCTGCAAGAAAAAGAGAATTCTTAGAGGAAGAAAAACGAAGAAGAAGAAAGTATGAAGAAGAGAAAAGAAGAAGATATGAGGAGAAAAGAAGAAGAAAGTACGAAGAAGAGAAAAGAAGAAGAAGATATGAAGAAGAAAAGCGGGTCAGTGGTACCGGGATAGCCAAAACTAAAGATCTTATTGATCTTGATGATAATAATGATGGTGAAAGATCCATCAGGTCCAAAAAGAAATCTTCCTCTAAGTACGCGTCAAAGATCGATAAAGAAGAAAGTGATAATAGCGAATTTAGCAGCTTTGAAAGTGATGATGAAAAAGAAGAATTACCAGTTTCTTCAAGAAAAGAATCCAGGCCAAGATCCTCCTCTTCTAGACGTGCAGCTCCCTCCTCTAGACGTCGTGATGACTCAGAATACCGCCGTTCATCTTCTTCGTCTCGTGCACATCGCTCGTCATCCTCTCGTGCTCATGGCTCCAGTTCGCGTTCAAAATCTTCGAGATCAAAGACCGTCAAAACCAAAAAAGCTGAAGGTGTTGACACCATTGACAGATTGGATGTCACAGGTCTCTTTGGTGGTGCGTTCCATCATGATGGCCCATTTGATGCTTGCAATCCACATCGTAATAAGAACACTAAAGTTGCACCTGTTATGGCTTTTCCTATTGATGGTCCTAACTCTACTATTAAAGGAATTGGCCCTAACAATACAAAAGAACATACCATCAACACTGTGTTGGGCAATAATAACCCTGATGATGATGATGATGTAATATCTAATGGGTACACAAATGATCCAGATACGAGAAAGGCTATTAGGAATAAAGTCACTTTTGATGCACCTTTGGTGGTCGTCGACGCTAAGACTCAACAAGAACAAATACATGGCTCAACAACCCTTGGGTTAGGCTCTTCTACTTTCTTGGAAGGTGCCCCAGCTTCTGCTGCTGCTAAACAGGAAGAGCTTAAATTCGATCAAGCTCAGCTAAGTAGAAAGAAATCTCTTTCTAGAAGGCTCTTAAGTTCAGGTAATCCTTCGAATGTTCCTAGAAATAGTACAAATAGTAATTATAATTCAAACAAAACTAATGATGATAGTGTGTTGAAATTGGATGGTGCAAATGAAAAAAATTCTTTGTTGAATAGAGTCAAAAGTTTGAAAGTTAGTCGTTCCAAATATTGAATGCACAACAAACAAAATAGCTGGGCAAAAACAATAAAGAAAAGCAAAAAAGCATTACTTCACTAATTTGGAGAATCTTGAAAATCTTCATTCATTTGTTTAGCTCTTTAATTGGTTTCCTAAATTGCTATATAGATACATACACATATTCAGTCATATTTTCATTTTATTTTTGTCCATCGATTATCATCATTTGTTTCCCTTTTTTTTTTGCTAGTATTTACATTTCATTTCTTTTTCCATTATACTATATTATTAAATACTTTTTGCTTAAAAGATTTGCCCTCCATCACCCTCCTTGTTTGGTTTACTCTATTGTTGTCTATTCTCATCTTTTTTACATCTATTCTTTTTTTTTTTTTGATAGCCATAACTTTTAACTAATAAATGGCATATATATATATATATATATATATTATTATTACTATTGCTATTGGTAAATTTATCATATTTTACGAATCATTGCTGTATCTTATTATTTTAAATGTTATTACATGCATGTAGTCATGTTGTATACTATATTATATTTATTTTTTAATTATATATTACCATTTAAAAAATAGTATCCTTTGGTTTCAAATCTGATAACTCAATATTTGATCTACTAACTAATTGGAAGGCACCAGTACCAATATTCATGGTTTGACCCAAAATGATGCATTCACTGACTCCTTCAATTTTATCTTCTTTCATATAATAAGCGGCATCAAATAAATGATCAGTAGTTTTTTCAAAACTTGCCAATTGTAAAACAGAATCTCTCATCTTAGCTAACCCATTTCTTGTAATACCTAAAATCTCACCTTTATAAGTCATAACATCACCCAATAATTGAATATGACGTGGATCCACACTCATACCATGCTTACTCATAGTATAATCGATCTCATAAATAATTCTAGCTCTAGCAGCTTCAATACCCAACACCTTGTAAACTTCCAAAATATGGTTAGAATAAGTTTTAGTGCCGATAACCCCATCAGTACACATAACTTCTTTCAAACCAAACCCTTCAATAAGTAATTCATTCTTACGTGATTGTTCATTGATGTTAATGACAGCTCTAGAAACATCTGCTAGACCTTTCACAGTGACGTTTTGCAACTCTCTGCATAAATGTTGGACCTTAAAGAAAACTTCTTCCACAGCTATTGCACTATTCTTGATATCGCTACCAAGCACCATAATATGAATAACATTATCAGAAACAGCATGGGCAGAGGTAATCTTCAATTTACTAGCTCTCATGATGCTTTCAACAACTTCTTGAATGTTTAATTCTAACTGTAATCTGTCAATGGTCTTTAAATCTAACTTGATTTCAATATATGTTTGACTTTCAGCATAAACATCCTGAATATATTTAGTAATATCACCCAATTTTGTTTTTTCTATTCTACCTTTAACCACTCTTGCAGCTCTTTCATCAGAATCATTGACTAAATTAGCTGTAATTATTGGAGTAGAAATTTCCTTCGAGGCATTAATAATTTCCTTGATTCTAGGAACACCTAATGTAACATTCATGGAAGCAACACCAGCAAAATGGAAAGTCTTCAACGTCATTTGGGTACCTGGCTCACCAATAGATTGAGCACCAATAGCACCGACAGCAGTACCGGGTTCGACACGGGCTTTAGAATATTTATTAAGACACATCCTTAGGAAAAATTCAATCATAGACTGGGATACATGCCCTAATTGTCTAATAATATTGGAACTTGCCGTACTAACTGTATTGGCCTCTGCTTCTTCAATGTCTCTCAAAACTTCAAGACTAACTGGTTTCTCTAGTAAAGGTTGTAGTCCTTTTCTTTGACGAATTTTTGCAATGCTCACACACTTGCTCAATACATATTGTTTAATACTGTTATAAAATTCTCTTTCACTATCAAATCTATCGACATTTTCATCTAATAACGCAACTTCCTCATCGGTAATAATCTTACCCATATTATCATATCGGATCAACTTCTTCTCTCTTTCATCTAATAAGTTATTGGTGTATTCAATAATTTCAAATGGATACAAACTGCGGTCTCTATCATTGAAAGTAATTTCATGATTGTGATCCCAAGTTCTATTAAAATTCACAGGTTTAGCATCACCTTCCATATCAAATGGATCTAAACCATCACCACCATATGTGAATTGCACAATACCATTAGATGAGTTTCTAACAGTATTATCATATTTGGAACTCAAATCTTCTAAAGACTTCATCAATCTTCTACTCATATAACCTGTTTCGGCTGTCTTAACAGCAGTATCAACTAAACCTTCACGACCACTAATTGCGTGAAACAAAAATTCAGGAGGCGTTAAACCACTGAAAAACGAGTTTCTAACGAAACCTTTACTTTGCGGGGTCTTAGACTTCTTACGGAAATGTGGTAATGATCTATCTTGGAAACCATCAGGAACACGATGGCCAGAAATAATCTGTTGACCGACAACTGCCACCATCTGGGAAACATTAACAACAGAACCTTTTGAGCCACATGTAGCCATCACTAATGGAGCGTTCAATTTATCTAATTCTTTAGTAGCAACATCACCCAATGCATCTCTGACCTTGGACAAAATGCCACCAATCTTAGCTTCTAAGGTTTGTTCCTCATTACAACCAGGTTGTGTCTCTAATTTGCCCTCATTGAATAATTTAATTAATTCATCACATTCTCTATAAGCTTTCTCTACCATCTTATCTTTTTCCAACTTCAACCTTTCGGGTGGCATAACATCGTTAATACCAATGGAAAAACCTCTATTACCCAAATATCTAGCACACATTTTTGCCATTCTATTCATTGCTTTAATAGCTTCATCAGCACCGTAATCTCTTAAAATAGTATAAAATACAGAATGCTTCTTACCATCACCCAAAACACTTTTATCCATAACACCTGCTAAAACTTCCGATTTTCTAATAATGACAAAACCATCATTTGGAGACATTTCATTTCTCCAGTCAGGTCTTTTTGGCTTATGGAAGGTTTTATTTTTTGCATCTAAGTTGATTTGTACATTACATGATGAATTTGGTTTGATCAACATACTAAATACTTGTTTTCCTGTCCATAAACGAACCGGTTTCATAATCGTTGGTGGAGGCAAATCAAAATGCAACTTCGCATCGGACATCATAGATAGCACTTGAGTAAAAGATGCACGATCAAAAAATGTATCTTTATGAGAGATCAAATATGAGCCAGTAATGAAATCTTGAGTAGCTGCAATAATGGGCTCACCAGATTTAGGAGTCAATAAATTGTTTTTAACCCCCATTAAATTTATAGCTTCCGTTCTAGCCTCTTCTGTTTGAGGAACATGCAAATTCATTTCATCACCATCAAAATCTGCATTATATGGAGTACAAACACATTCATTGAATCTGAAAGTTCTCCAAGGTTTAATCTTAGCATAATGGGATAAAATAGATAATCTATGCAAGGAAGGTTGTCTATTAAATAACACGATATCACCATCGTTTATATGCCTCTCTACTATATCACCATATTTCAAATTCTTAGCAATGAAATCTCTTTTACCAAATTTCAAATTTCTTCGAATTTCCGTATTACCATGAGAGATAACATAATTCGCACCAGGGTGAGTATCAGGGCCATTGATAATTAAGGTTTGCAATTTTTCTCTATTGTAACGAGTGCATTTTTCAGGATATGTCAACACTTTTGCCACTCTATCAGGGACCGCAACCTCTTCGATGGATAAGTTTGGATCTGGAGAAATAACTGTTCTACCAGAGAAATCAACTCTTTTACCAGATAAATTACCTCTAAATCTACCCTGCTTACCCTTCAATCTTTGACAAAAGCCTCTGATTTGCTTTGGTTTACTAGCCATACCACCGAATCCTGAGTCCGGATTAGCATTAATGACAATATCAGAATTGATATACATAGCGATACAAGCTTGTAAGTAATCCCAATGAGCCATTAATTTATTAATTAGTAATCCTTTTTCTAGAGCAACTCTGATAATAGAACTGACTGTAATGATTTCAGCTAATTTAACAGTTAAATCATCCTCATTCGAGGAATCCATCATAACAACAGAAGGTCTGATACAGGATGGGGGGACAGGCAAATATCTCCAAATGTAATTCTCCGGTCTACCACCTTTTTCTGCGTTTATACCCAATAGTTCCAATTCATCAGGAACAATTAATTTGAAAAGATTCAATACCTTCAAAGGATTTAAATCGTCAACTGCCCTTTTTATGAAATGAGATGCGTCAGGATTATTTTCTAAATAATGATCAAACTGATCATCCCATTCCACTTTTTCAGGTGGGGTTTTTTTACCTATCCACCTAAAAGTTACATGTATGATCTTTAAAGCAGAATTAGAAGACCCAGTACCTGCTTTCTTAACAGATCCATTTAAAGCACCACAATGTAAGCATCTTCTTTGTTTCTCTGCTTGTTTGATTATTTTTTTCAAAATAGTCATTCTTCTTAAGTTATCCACGCTAGGTTTGTGTAATTCTTTCAAAAATGTTTTTTTATCTTCTTCATTTAACAAAATTCTGGAGCAACATTTGCAAATAGTTTTCAAAATGTTTATAATCAGTTTAAAATAACCTACGTGGAAAACAGGTAAAGCCAATCTAATATGACCAAAATGACCTTGACAAGTAGCTAAATTACCTTTACAAGTCTGACAAATTGATCCCTTAGAACTAACACCCATTCGAAGATCTAGAGCACCATTCTGTTTTGTTTTACGAACCCCATCAGTAAGATCAAACAAATCGCTTGTTGCTACTTCAACTTCTGATTGCTGAAGAATCTCACTTGCTGCTAATGCCGTGAACTCAATATTTTTGATTGTCTTTGGAGTAACATGCTGGACCACTTGTTTCATACTTGATATAAATTATTTATATTATTATATCCTATGTGTACATATATATTCAAGCAAAAAAGAAAAATAAATATACTATCGGTGTTTATTATTTTGTGGTTGGTTATACGAGATATCTTCAGTTCTTTTTAAAGAGATGACTTTGTTGAATCTGATGATAAACAGAGAAGAGTTGTAATTATATTACAGAAAAAGAAAAAAAATTAACCCTCCCAGATGTCTCCCTAAATGGAATCGCATACAAAAAAAAAAATTTTCAGTTGCAATAAATGTGGAAAAAAATTGGGAACTGTTTTGATCTGATTATCCTGAAATTTCAACATGCATACGCCACTCCAAACCTATAACTTACAACGTTACTGTACAACAATCAGCATAATACAATTGAACTTCCAATAAATGTATAATGAATTAATAATAATAATAATATATATATATAAACTTTATAATTTATCATTATTTAATCTATCAAGCTTTACATTTCTGCATTTCTCTTTCCATTCGATAACTTCTGGATCATCCTGATGATCTTCATAATTATAAATGAATGGTTCATTAATTGTATTCTTATATCTTTGTATTTTCACAGAGCCAAAGCCATCAATTAACTGCAACCTTGCGCCATTATCCTCTATCAATTCTTTGAAATTTGTAAAGACACCGCTACTTGCAGCTTTCTTAACATCTGTCTTATTTATAGATTTCACAGATGTTAAGGTTCCTAAAAGTCTGGAATAATAGTCTTGCTTCTGGATGCCTTTTATAATGTCAAATTTGTCACTTCCGCCTCTATTATTCTGAATTCTAGAATTTGGAACAGAATCTAATTTTTTCAACATTGTAACATATTCACCGGCTTCTTCAAATGACCATGCCATTAGAAGCGTGATTCCATTAGATATGCATATTTTAGTTATCTCTTCTAATGAATCCCAATAGTTAGTAGGAGTGTCAAGTAATAGTAAGAGAACTTGTAAATTATTAATACTACTAATACTCTCGATGCTGTCACTATTATTTGCAACCGAACTGGAAGCCGAACTGGAAGAACTATCAGATACCTTCGAACCCATTGCCTTTCGTATCCTTTCATAAATATACTCTGGCCTCAATTTATGATACTTTAAAGAAAGAAAAAGTACAGATATATGGCCATTAATCAAGTAATCTGTCTTCAATATTGATGTGTACTCATAAGGTACATTCTTCAAAGATTTAATTAACGGATTGCCTTTCTGTGATGGATGAATTGTAATCTTAGAAATCACAGGTTTCTTACTCTTGGGAAGCCTCGATTGATAAAGAGAAGTCTTATTAAATGATTTAATCTCATTCTCATTTACATCTTTGGTTGATGAATTATCTGAGATTTGACGCTTCTTGGGACCTAGCGAAGGCGCTCTGTTAATCATTGTTGATGCGCTTCTGAATCCATTTAAACTTTCATTTCGATCAACCGTATTTGATGGAGCTAGATTATTCAATCTCGTGATATTATTTCCAAAGTTATTATTCTTCTGACTGATATTGTTGCTATGGTTATTTGCATCGGGTGGCAGTTTACTATTATTGTTATTTTCATTACTATTCGATATGATAACATCTACATTAGATGCATCTCTCAACTTTTGAACGCCTGCCAAAATACTAGCGAAAGATGTGGTATTATTATTGCTTCCATTATCAGACATGTTCTCGAAATTATTGATGATTTTACAATGAATGTACTGCTTAAATTGCAAATCAATTTGAATTGTTAGCATTTCATGATTTGAATCATTGATAACGGTCATGAATATTAGTTAGTCGCTTCTATTTTATCCCCAGTTACCTTCACTAAGAACTACTAGATCACGATACACCCGTACATTGACGCCTGAAATATCTTAATGTGCGGATTAGTGAGTAAGCACATATATAACGCGTACATACTTAAACAAAAGAAAAATAAAAGAGAGAGTAAGCAAAAAGCGAGACGCGAATGTTTCATTTAAGCTGAATTCCTTAAAGTCCGTAAATATAGATTGTAAGTAAACTTGCGGATCTGTTAAAGAGAGGTAAATTTCAATAGATATATGAGTAAGAGAGTAACTATGTAGTTGATGCAAATATATATTTTCTTGATATAATCGTTTTTGTGCATCGTCTTCCATTTGAAGGCGTACAATCCGGACCCAAATGCAAAATATCTTAATATTAGACTCCAAAGTATATATGGCTTTCATCATATTTTTTAAAGTACTATAATGTTATGTTTTTGATATCCAGCGTGGATCTTTAGCTTATCAACAATTTTATGCACTGCCATTAGTTGAAGTATCTAATAAATAAGTTTAACGCATATTATAAATAAAATGCATAAGCTTTCTTAAATTCCAGCTGTTCTACCAATTTTATAATAGTTTTCAAGAAATTGTCAAATAATATTGTATGTTTATGATTAATAAAAAACTGTTATTATTTTCAAAATTGGTATTGTTATAATAATACATAGACGTAGTTCAAGAAAATAAAAATATTATACGGATTATATATTTATGAGCTTATCTTAAATTACATATTTATAAAAAAAAAAAAGAACTCCAATTATTTTAATAAAAATATTCTCTGTTTGTTATAAATAAAGAAAAAATAAATAAATAAATTTTCGATTATAAATAAAAAATACAACAACTTCGACTGATTTTCCTTTTAAACTTCATCTAACTTCAAATAAAAATGTACAATATAAAGAGACATTCAATAGAAATCAGAACCTGTTATATCAAAAATAAGAAACACATATCTACTAAGAAGATCTCTCTTCTTAGTCGATATATTCTTTAAATAGAGGAAACTGTAAACAAGTTGCTAGTAATAATAATTGGTATACAAGAAACTCTCATTTCGCTAATTATTCTCTTGATTTGCAACATCGTCTAAACTTAAAAGGTTCTGCAATTTATGCCCTTGATATGTAGATAAGTACTACATCTTACGGTATTAAACTATTGTATTTACCTGACCGTCATCCCTGAAATTGTGCTTCCCGATATTCTAGACTGTTCTTGAATCCATGGAGAGTCGAAGAAAATTAGATACAGTAATATTATCTAGATTACTGTCCTGCTACTCAATATACAGGAGCTTCCGCGATGAGCATACATGAAGATAATTATTTTTCATACGCATACACGTGCGAAGCACATGTATACATTTTATCAAATATTGAAGTAATTTAAAATCATCATATAAATTTGAGTAAGTCCTTAACTTTCATACCTTTTGCTTGCTATTTACCTATCCAACACAGTGCCCTATTACCATATAAATAATTACTATCTCGTACTAGTGAAATAACAATATTAATAATAAGCAAGCAATACTGAAACTCTGTCAATGTCTTAATATTCAACAAATTGCTCAAAAATACATTCAAAAAAGAATATATTGGAATCAGAAGAGGCTCATGGGGATTCAATTATAGACCGCATATATTTGACCTGTCAGATACATGTTTATTTTCAAAAGGGGGGAAGAAATAAGGGAGAGATATAATCGTAAAGACTTTCTTATATCTGCTGCACATGCTTGTGACGTTAAGAAGTTGCTTACACTTGTACTATCATTGGCCTTCTTATGCCACCATCAAAAGCCAACTTTACGCCCGCCCATACTATTTTTTTTTGTTGTTACCATTTTAAGAACACTTTAAGCGAGTGAAAATTTTACGAGGCTACTAACTGATAAAAAACATTTCAAAATATTGGGATTAAAATTGCTCTAACAAAAATCTACATAGATATTATTTGAATTATTCAAATTGATGAATATTTAGTATTAAATCTTATATATACAAACAGTAAGTTGCAAAAGTAACATATAGTAGTTTAAACTATAAATTATAAACTAAATTGCTTATTTGAATTTCTTACCGAATAAGATCATTTGTAATTGATCGTACATGGAGATAACACCAGCACCGGCAACACCTCTTAAGATATTAGCACCACAACCCTTGAATAAGGAAGAAACACCTTCAGCGGCAACAATCTTCTTGAAAGCGTCAACGGAGGAGTTGTACTTAGTACCAGTACCAGCAGTCATCATCATTCTTCTTCTAACAGTATCCAATGGGTAAGAAGCAGTAGAAGCACCAGTGGTGACAACCCAACCCAACAAGAAAGAGGCCAAGAAGTTACCTTCTAAGTTACCAGTTAAAACGACTGGCTTGATAGAATCGTACAAACCGAAGTACAAACCTCTGTAAACAATGATACCAATAACGGATGGACCGAAACCTCTGTATAAACCAGCAACACCATCAGAAGCAATGGTCTTCTTGTAAACATCGATTAAACCGTTGAATTGACGTTCACCACTAGCACCACCCTTGACGGATTTAGCATCGTTAGCTAATCTAGTTCTGGCGAAATCCAAAGAGTAAACGAAGAACAAAGACAAACCACCAGCTAAACCACCAGAAGCTAAGTTACCAGCGAACCATGTCCAGTAACCTTCAGATCTCTTGAAGTTGAACAAAGCCTTAATCTTATCTTTGAAAGCAAAATTTAAAGCTTGAGTTGGGAAATATCTGATAACATTAGCGGTGTTACCTCTCCAGAAAGAAGCAATACCTTCAGAAGAAGAAGTTCTCTTGAAACAGTCAACAATACCAGCGTATTTGTGAGATAAACGACCTTGTTTGATCATTTCATCTTGATTTTGAATCAATAACTTGACTCTTTCAATTGGAGCAGCAGCGGTTTTAGCAACGGCAGCGGAAACACCACCCATTAAGAAGTTGATTAAGAAGTTATCGTCAGCCATTTTGTATATTGTTATTAGTTAATGATATGGATGAGAAGGAAAATCCAAAAAAAAAAGGAAGAAATAAGAAAATAGAAAAGAGAAGGAAGGAAGGAAAAGAACGAGAATATATATATTGAATTGAAATCAATTAAAAAGTTGTCGAGATCTTACTGGCTTTTATACTGAGTGTGCGTGTGTGTGTGCGGTTGAAAAAATTTTTTTTTTTTTTTTTTACTTTTTTTTTCACTGAAAAAAAAAAATTACCAGTATTTGTTAGGGTACATTTTTTCCTATTTTCCAATAGTAAGTGTTTCTTTTGTATGTGAAACCTTGTTAAGAGGGAAACCATGTGATAAGGTGTGTTTTGTCTAGTATCTTAATGCATAGAAGTGAATATGAGAGCATGTACCTGCATGCCACGGCATTGAGAAGGGTAATCTTTAGTGCTATTAGAAGTCATATTCTGCAAAGTGGCCAATCACGATCGATCTTTTTTCCGAAGGTTAGCGCCTACTTAAAATCGCACTGTTTCCTCTGAAAATAAAAAGAAAAACTCGTGACGAGTACCAGAGGAGAAAAATGCTTAGAACTCGCGTGAGTATAGCTTCTTCCGCAATTCTTTTCCCCGTCCAACGTCGGTTTTTCATTGGTTGGGATACCCTATTGTTCTTGTATTGTTTCTTTTATTTTCAAAGACATGTCCGTCAATAAAGTCGATCAAAAGTAGTCTATAATTTGAGTTATTTCTATTTACCTGAATCTACTGTTTCTTTTTGAACTACTGTCTATTCTTTTTTTTTTGAAAATCGAAAAAAAAAATAAGCTAGCCTCCAGTAGATCTTTCTTTAAATTTATTCAATCATGAGTTGCCGTTATTAAGCCTCGATGAATTTGGGTTTTCTTGACGAACTGAGCGGTCTCTGATTCCGTTTTCTCCTACTTGTTATTTTAGCGTGCATATTATAATACTGACATAATAGTAGTACGCTACTTTTACAGAAACAGATACTTTTCTTCATTGATATAAAGTAAATGAATTTTATTGGATGAGATGTCATTTTCAAGTAAACTCCGATCTTTGTCGTTGCTTTTATCTTTCCGATAAGAAACAAGAAAATAGCTGCGAAAATTAAACCTTAAAATCGCTCGGGATGTATGGGATTCTAACTGAGTACTGGGTTCCAAAATAATTAATAAAAGAATTGCTGTCATTCTCTTTTAAGGTATCAAATCTTTACGACAACTTTTTCACAGCTTATTCTTTACTCGTTATTAAAATAACTGACATGCTCAAGCGTTTTGATTCTTTTTCTCTATATCTTCAGTGATGTCTATCTTACTATTATTCAAGATCACATCAATCTACCTAGTTCAATTATTTCCATTTTCATACATTTAGCGTGTGACTGAAAAGGAGGCATGAAAAAAAGGAAACAATCGCACACGATTGTTGTTACGCTTTGCTTTCTCTTGTTGATACTCAATGACAGATTCAGTAATGTACTAATTTGACATGAATAATAATATCGCCAAAATAATTGATAGGCAATATCGTGGATTGTAAACTATAGAATAATTTCCCTTGCTAGTACCTACGTATGGGAACTGGAACCATATTTATTAATATATCATTTTTTGTTGTACCAAAAAAATGGAAAGTCTTTCAAAAAAAATACGAAAGCGTTATTGTTACCCACTTGAAAATCCACGAATGCATCCGCCAAAAATACTCTACATAACACATATATAAATAACACATAATAATTGAAGTAAAAAAGAAATAAAAGAAAGAATATACCTCATGCCTATTTTATACCAAACCCTTCGCTCTCATTGACTGCTAAATACATCTTGGTGTTAAACTTTTCTCTACTTTTATATTCGTATAGACAAATTTCGTTAAAACATGTATGAGCTAATGGTAAACTTTCGCAATCACCTCCAGCTTTTGTAATGGTAAATTTTAAATTAGATATGCCTGTAGCCGGAATTCTACTTGAGCCAGTGACGAAAAATAATAGTTTCTTTTCGTCTTCGACTGATAATTTTTCAAAGAAATCCCAAAACCATTCAACTATTGGAACGTTGGTACTTAAAAAATTATTATATTTAGTAACAGACTTCAAAGTTTTCAAGTCAATCTTATTCTCGCTATTATTTTCTCCGTTAATAATTAACTGAATCTCCTCGGGCGAAAATAATGTGATTGAATTATTATTTATAACTTGTTTAAACCCATCTTTAAAATATTTTAATTTTGTCGCTATAGAATCATTCAAGAAAAACATGTAATATTTTTCTAAGTAAAGCTTAATATTATCTTTAGTAATAGTAATTGTATCTCCATTAGGTATCAATTTCCAACTTTTCAATTCATTATATTTATCTTTGTAATTAATTTCAAAAGTTATATCTTCGAAAACTACGTCAAAATCATCTTCTTTATATTCTATAATTTTTTTCAAATTATTGGCTGCTTCTGGGTACAACTCCAAGAAATCATCAAAATCCAATTTCACATTCAACAAGATTTTATAAATTAACTTCGGAAACTTCAAATCTAGAATAATAGAGTTGTATATTGCCAAACCTAAAATCACCCCAAATAAATAATAATGCTCGTTATCTTCATTATTCCCGCTCGTAATATCTTTATCACAGTCATTATCTGAGATTGTAAACCAAAGATAGTTTGATTCGTCAACATTATGAAATAATCCGTTATTAGGATTAAACAATTTTTCAATCAATAAGGAAAACCATTCTTTTTTCAAACCACCAACGTCTATACCTGGTTCATTTATGAATTCAATCTTTAAAGATTTATGTAAATTATTTAAATTATTCTTGATGTTTGTCAATGAATCGTTAATAATATGATCTCTTCTAATTTTAAATTTACAATACACATCCATAAATATCTTATTGTTAAGGGCTATAAGAAATGCTTCTTCTGCTTTATTAGCCATTTTTTTTTTAGATTCGTATTCTAAAGCAAGAATTTTCAGAGAGATCGACAAAATAAATGGAAATTGGCAAAATGTAAACATTGGTTTATTATTAGATATCATTGACGATGAATTTATCACGGAATGAATATAGTTGTATAATGAATTATTAGTCAGACTTTGCCACACATCAAAATCATTTCTGATATTTATCGTATAATCAACCATAGTATTGTAAAAAATCGTATTGGATAGCTTCAATTTCTTGTTAGCTTGAAAGAATAAACTCAATAATTTACAACCTGTTTTTAGATTCCAATTCTCTCCATATTCAATAACCATTAACTTTTTTGGTATATTAATATACTTTCTTCTTTGTTCTGGCTGAAAGGTTAAGATGTTTGCCAGGCTATCAAAAAAAGATATAGGCCGCTGTTGATTTTCTGAATCATTCTTATTATCATATGGAATTTCTGGACTATTACATGCTTGTATGTTTCTACTTCTTAGTTTATTATTAGTATTGTTAACATTGGAAGAAGCCATTTTATTAGCGCTGTTATTAATTTTATTACTAGAGTTTAACATTTGTTCATTTTTGAAAGATATCAATCTCAAGTTAAAGGTAATATAGAGATTGAACAAATTAACATTTCTACTAAAAGCTAATGGCGTATACTTGGAAAACCAGTTAATCAAATATGACATGCAGTTATCATTGACATTAGATAATATTCCAATAATCCTCTCCAATATTTTAAAACTAATATTTTTTACTTCATTAGACTCAAAAAATAAGTTTGATTTCTTTGCGATATTAGTATTAGGACTAGTGCTTCCATTACTGTTACTAAAATGTAAACTATATGATAAAGATGGAATCTCTAGTAGGATCAAAAGCCACCGAAGATCCCCTGGATTTTCAATATTTGGAGGATTATGCAACAAATTGTTACACGCCACTAATAAAACAAAGAAAGGCTTCTTAATGGGCAAATTTAATATATAGCTAAATGTTTGGAATATATTGTTAGAAGAAATGTTTGCATTCTTTGTACTAACCTTTCTATCTGGTGTCTCAAAGTAAGAATTATTAAGAATTAAGTAGTTGCTAAAAGATTTATACAAGTAATCTTCCAAATCCTTGAAACAACATAAGGCTTTTTGCTTATCATTAATACTTTCATGAAATTGTTTTAAACAGACATCAGAGATGGACCGGATGGCATCCAATGAAACACATGGCAGATTGTTATTTGCTACATTTATTAAATGGTTATTATTGTTATTCATGATAGTGTTACAAATGACACATCTATATGTGATGTTACCATTAAGAACTTTAATAATATTTCCACAGCAACGACACTTATCAACTATTAGGTCAACAGAATTTGAGGTGGATAAGGAAGAACATGGTGAGTTGGATTCATTGTTTGAAGCAGCCACAAAGTAATTATAAAGAAATTTCCAACTGTAATTATCTGTCATTATCGATAATAGGAACAAGGAAAAATAAATGTGATCTGAAAGACATTCACAATATGGATATATATTTAACAAGTGTAACCTATCTGTGGTATACAAAATAATGATACAGTGTTTTTGAGTAGGCGATGAACTTGAAGAATTATGAAGAAAATGCAAAATAGGTATCTTTTTTGATCTAAGGAATATCCTCCTTTTTCTATCTAATTCTTATATTGGGTCACTGTACAGAAAAAATAAATAAGCGCAGAGTTTAAAAAAATAAATACAGAAAATTGCAGACGAAATAAAAATAGAACAAGGTTCGAAATATAACATTTTGATGTTGTAATTAACCGCCAATGGAATCAGGCGATCCAATTTAATTAATTTTTCGAGATGAAACTATATATGTTTACATGTTATTTACCGTTTAAGCGACATTAACAACTAAAATTATGTGTTTATTTGATTTTAGATCCTATACTGCTATGTAACTTTATATACTTAGTAGAGCACAAATGTTGTAACCAATATTTATGCAGCCAGTTTACCACTTCAAATAAGAATCAATTATATCTTTTTCTACTTCCTCTGGCTCGTTTCTTAAGATGCCTTGCAGCCAATCAACAACCAAAGGCACAAACTCAGAATTCAATGGTTTCATGGACAATTTAGCTACATTAGGAGCGTTACCAAACAGGTTATCAAAACATTGCTTATTGTGTGAATTTAGATCTGAGTATTTGGTGAGTAACTTGAATTGGTCCACGGTGGGATATAATTTTTGTAAATCAATATAATATCTCGAACCCTTGTTATTATTTATCACCATTCCAATTTTATCATTTAAAATCTTATTGATTTCAATTGTTTTCTCCTCCAACTTCTTATCAACATTAGGTGTAAGTAATTTTGAGGCCCAAGAAGTTTGCTCATTTTCGCCTTTCAAATTTTGGTACTTGATTAACGGCTTAAGTAAGTTAAAACCTTTGCCGTTACTAAAAATAGTTATTGTTTTTGGGGACGATTGAAGAGATTTTAAGAAGGACATTTTAAATAATTCTAATAATATTTTGTTATCAAAATGAAGTGAAAAAAAAAAGTATTCAAAGAAGAAAGATAATAAAGGGAAGTGGTTAGATTATATACTGAAAAAAAAGCAAGCTTGTGAATAAGTTATTTTCATATTGAAACTTTTCTACCTTTTTTGCCGCGAACATGTCATTTTGGAGTAACTAAAAAACATTCATGCAGGAACTTTCGCTAAACTTTGCGAAGCTTCTATCATTGAATATTCAGATTTTAATTAAATTTAATTGAACCGAAGGATTAATATGAATTATTTTATTTCAACGATGTATATTATAAATAATGACAGTTGATGGTTCCTAAGATATCAAAATGTAAAATCCTATTGTGTAGTGCGTATACGATGATTGTGCGAAACATATTGTGTTGGAACCAAAGAGATACTATGTTGAATCATTTAAAGGTGATGCCATCTGAATGGATATGCTCACTTACAATAATTGTATACTTAATAAAACGAAAAAGCGATAAGTGATACACTAAGTATAATTAGGCATGGATGGTAGTAATGAATCAGAAGTTTTTGATGCAAAACAGAAGCTGCTGTTATTAATTAGACCTATTCAATTCTCTTCTATAGGCGTTACGCAAGCCATAAAAGTGAAATCTAAGATATGTCTAATCAAATTGAATTGTTTAGAAATCTATGACATTAGTGAAAATGGGCTAACTTTTAGTTCTGTGTATACTTTTTCTGATACATTAACTGATTTGGTGGAATATAATACTAATTTTATACCTGGCAATGATGATGACCTCGGTGATAAATACTTGATTATCTTGACCAAACACTTAGA
Organism: Saccharomycopsis schoenii; assembly: GCA_010994365.1. Lineage (NCBI taxonomy): Eukaryota > Fungi > Ascomycota > Saccharomycetes > Ascoideales > Saccharomycopsidaceae > Saccharomycopsis > Saccharomycopsis schoenii. The sequence continues at coordinate 477,866 of JNFU01000003.1, read as the reverse complement.
TTTATTTATTTTCGACATAGAAAAACTGTCAATAATAGAAAAAATAGAAATCAATTCTCCATTTCCTGTGATTTCTAATATTTTCATGAAAGTCCATCAGAACTTTTTGTTTGTGTTCTCCAATTTAAGCACGTTCTTGTTAGTGAAGTTGGATGTTAAAGTTGGGAAGAGGAAATCTATTATCTTACTGAAAAACACTCTCACAATAGATTATATAGACATGGATCAGCTAGACATTTTAATGAGAAAGGATACAAACAACATTTTAATAGCAATAAAATCAATCGATAACAACTTGTGGTTTTACAACTTGAATTTAATAACTTTAAACATTGACAATAAATATTGCTTTCTGTTTAACGAAAAGTTTTATTTTATGAATATCTCAAATTCAGCAGATCCTATTAAGTCAGAAGGATTTCTACTTTTGTTATTTAACAGCAAGCAATCATATTTTCCTTTACCTGGGGGTGACACCACTTGTGATATATTTTTGCACAATCGTGTGTTCGAAAAAGTTGAAATAAAAGATAAGATAAGCAAAGGTACAACAAGCATGATATCGTTAAAGATTACTAAATTATATCCGATCCATCATTTGTTATTGAAAAATTCGACTAATAGTGGTTCTGGGAACGAAAAATGCCAAATTTTGTTGAGCACTGAAGATGGCAGATTGTATTTCATTGGAGTTGAATCACTGCTGAACTTCGAAAATACAACACATGATTCTAAAGATGAAGTTTCAAATGATAGAACTATGGAAATAAAGAAGAACGTATCTTTTTGGAATTTAAATAGGAGAACTGCAAATCAAGCCAGCATACAACATAATTCGCATAAAATCTCAACAAAAGTTGTGATTAAAGATCAAGTTCTTTTTGAACTTGAGAAGCAGAACTGCTTAATAGAATGTGATCTGATCATTATCCAATTAACTGATTTATGCTTTTTAAGTTTTTCCACATTCAAGAAAAATTCGTGCATTTTTAAAGTTGTGCAATCAAAAACAATTGAACTAGTTCAATATTTCAACCAGTTTGGTCATGGTAGTATATTAGATGCTGAAATCATTCAGAAACCTTTTGTTAATAGTAAAGATCAAGGATTTCTCTCTCAGGGCTCAGGTGATGATTTTTCTTTGGATAGTTACGATAGCTTTACCTGCATTAATGGCAATTTGCTTGAATCTGAGTTTAAATATGAATCCAAACTGTTGAACCTTTTGAATGTATCAAAAGTAGCACTTGATTTGAGATCTTATCTGAGGCAACTAGTTTTTGAAACTAGTGATTGGCCTATAGTTCTAGTAGCGTACAAAGGTACTTGCTTGAAGATATTTCAGTTTGATAATTGTTATACCCTAATAAATAGTTACAGTTGCAATTTTGGTTCAAGTGTCAAAGAGGTTTTTAAACCAGATTCCATAAACCACTCATTTTTTATTTTACTTGAAAATAATGATCTACAAAAAAGATCTTTCTCTTTAAGTACTGAAGGCAGTTTATGTTTATCCGACAAGTCTGTCCAAGTACTTCAAAAGAGCGACTCATTATATTATTTGACGAAGGACACTAAAAGTATAGTGAAGATTAATCTTAACAGCCTCACGACTACTTGCATAATTAATATGAGTTTTCCTATCAAATATTTTGATTTGTTAGTTAAAGATAAGTACTTGAAATTCATTATTTTTTACATGAACGATAATAGCAGAAGAATAATTAATTTATTGAATTTAAAAACTAATGATGAGGATATATCAGTTAAAAAGGAACTAAACTCTATTAAAATTTCAAAAATTTCAAAAAGTTCGAAAAGTTCAAAAAGTTCAAAAAATTCAAAAAGTTCAAAAAGTTCAAAAAGTTTAGGGTATCCAGAATTTCGCAACATTAACAATTCCATATCCACATTTATAAATGATATACCTTATTTTTTTGAAACAACAATAAGAAATGAGTTAAAAATTTTAAATTTGAGAGACCTTACAGAAACTAAAGTTTTGTTGCCTTCCATATATGACATTTGTCAAGTTGAGAATACTGAGAATATGTTCTTCTTGAATGGCAGGAACCGAAAAATATTGAAATTTGACAAAGGAGATGAGGCCATGTGTTTCTACAGAGTATTAGATTTAAAATTTGGTTCGCTATCATCAAGAAAATCCGATGCTAATAGTTTAGCGATATTGCATATATCTAAAACCAAGTGTGTTTGCTATAATAAAATTACCAATCATTTAGAGATTTATAGATTTATGAAACTGGGTGAATGTAAAGTTATTATTTTTGATGATGAGCAGAAAGATTCAGAAGACCAAAACTCTAGTAAAAAGTTTGATACTGGATTTAATTCAGACCTAATGGCTAGTGATGGTGAAGATATTGACGAATATATAGTCACAAAAAAGAGAAGAGGAAACAAGCATATCTCTTTTGAAGATGAGAATGGTGATACTCAGTTAACTCATAATAATAGTATTACTCTTTCCAATTACAGGAGGTATGATGTCATGAATAGCTTTGAAGAATTTGATAGCATAATAAAGATATTTCCTTTTAAGGGGATAATTAGATGTCATTTATATTTTGAGAAATATATTATTGTGGTTACCAACGAGTTTTCTTCAAGTTTGTCAGATAATAATGAAAAGGATATAAGTAAGGTTTACTTGATCAGTAAAGAACTTGATCTACTTGACACAGTAGCTTTTGAAGATGAAATCATCACATGCATGGTGAAAGGAGAATACAAGAAGCCAGAAATATCATTTTTTGAGGATATGACTTCTATCAGCTTGCAAAGTTTACTTAAGAAAACCGTTATTATGGCCTCTACAGTAACATTAAGGAATGCTACCACTACCGGAAGCGGTGAAGATATTATAAATGTGACCAAAGAATGCAAAATATCTCTTTTAAGCATTTCAGAGGAATTCAAAATAACAGTTGAATCGGATATAAATTTATCAAACATGAAACATGTATCAAGTTTATTCAACTACGGGTTTCGAGTGATTTTTATTACTGGTGAAGATTGTATCCAAATCAAAAGAATGAACTATTTGCCCTCACTGAAAAGCTTTACATTTATTGATATTGCATTCCCAATAGTGAACTTGAGTGCAATTACCAAAATTGAAGCAGTGAATAATACAATTTTTGTGAATGATTTAATGGAAGGATTATTTATCTTCAAGATCCAAAAGATATCATTAATAAAGAAGGATATTGCGCTATATACGGTGTCCGATTACACATATAAGAATAATTACGAGGATTATCAGGACAGCTTGGGAATTGAATTTCAATTTGGAAGAACAATTGCAGGTAATTTTGTGGATTTCAATATTTTAGATTTCGAACATGTACAGACATTAGATTGCGATAATAATTACCGATTATTTAACATCGTAAATGAACGAGTTACTTTGGAACAACATGCCAGATTTGAAAATGACTATTTGAATTTTGTCAAAAAAGTTTGGGATTTCGAAAAGTTTGATAAACTGCAAAAAATTATGAGATTGGGAATTATGGGAAGCTTGCTTAGCGTAGTTTACGAAGTGCTTTTGATAAATGACTCAAATTTATATAAAAACCTATTCAGTATACAAAAAAAATTAATAGATTTTGAGATAAATGATAATGATTCTGATGAGGCAGATACTAGTTTTATCAATGGTGTGATTTTTATGAACTATTTAAAGAAAGTATCCACTGGCGCTGATAATGTGTTGAATCTTCAAGAGAAATCTTTGGTTAAACAAATCTTTTCACTGATTTGATATAAGCTTTGAATAAAGATATTACAAATACGATATATGTTGCTGTTAAGTCGTAAATTAAATGATTTTATAATATATAGATAAAAGAAACTGAACAAAATTAAATCAAGAGAGTTTCAATCTTGTCCTTAATGGTGTAGATTTGGTTCTTGATGGAAGAAGAGTCGTTAGTAGTGACACTGGCAGCAATGACAGGTCTACTGACACCACAAGCTCTACCTAAAGCGGTCTTGGATGGAACGAAAACGTACGGGACGTTTTTATCTTCACACAACAAAGGTAAGTGCAACAAGATTTCAATAGGTTCGGCATCGGCAGCCATGATGATAAACTCAGAAATACCTCTATTTAAGGTCTTTGTGGCTTCGTTAGCACCCTTTTTCAATTGTCTCAAGTTTTGAGCTTGTTGGACGACATCCAAAATTTGTTGACTTAAACTGGAGTCAGCTAATGGGAAAGCTTTTGGGTTTGGTGCAGACATTTTTAATAAGTTATGGGTTCCTTGCTAGTTATTGTAAAACAAAATAATTGATTCGCTCGCCCGACAAAAAAAGGTTTATGAATGAATAAATTAGTTAGTTATTGATCAAACTGTAACAAAATTAAAAGAAAGATAATATAAGAGAGAGAAGATGAGATGATACATACACATTTAAACTAAATCTTTCTTGTTTATGCCTTTTCTCAAAAAAATTTGAAAATTTATTCTGCGCTTTCGGTCGATGACTTGAAAGATTTTTACTTGAAAATTCTTTACTAGTGGTACACAGTAAAACCTAACTAAAAAAACTATTATAATATAGTATAAAAATTTATATTTTAGTGGGAATGTTCATAACCATTCAGCATAAAGGAAAAACGCTTTGCCTAGTTTAAATATTACTTTTTGTCACAATATACTATATATACCACCATTAGACAAAAAAAAAAGAAATCAATTTTGGATGGCCAAATTATATCAAATTAGTTGCCTTGTAAATGAACCTTTATTTTAGGCAGACTCTTCTGAAATTTATTCTCCTCCATTTACATTTATGAAGTTTATAATAACATCCCTGACCGATCACGTTATTAAATATCTAGAATTGTTAGCGTCGACCATTTTTAATTTCAACCGTTAATACATTTTACCTATTGAAGTTATTTCTAATCTATCTCAACAAAAGCTTTGTACTCAGAAGCTAAGTCTTTCCAATTCTCTAACCAATTTAGCACCACTCGTTGCGTCACTTTCTGCAGTACTAATAGCAGCAAGTTCAACCTGTGCTCTACTTTTGGCTAATCCTTCTAATAAAACGCAAGCTTTACAGATTTCATTGGACGATAAATAACCACACTTGACGCATGTATTTCCGTCTCTAAATTTCTTCCCTAAGTTTACTGATCCGTCAGGATTTACTTCAAATTCATTATTATTGGTCTGTATGCTTATTTTCTTCTGTTTATTTGATTTTTGCTGTTTCTTTCTCTTCTCTTGAAGAGCTAAATATTCACCTGAATAGATTATGTCACTGATACAACTGCTTCTTATTTTTTCTAATTGTTTCATCAAAATTCTAGCAGTTCCTCGGAAGGCTTCTGGAGCATATGTACATTCGGTTGAGAAATAATCTAATTTTTTAAAATGGGCATATAAAACGATCTCCTTTTGATAAATGTATTTAAAAGGTTTTGATCTTTTAACAGTAGTCGCTATGTTTCCGATTTCTTTTTCATTTGGGTCTATATTCTTTGTCTTATTTTCACCATTGTTTGTACTACTTCTTTGATTATTACCTGTACTAATAGCTGTTGATTTTTCCAAACGAGCTAAATCGCCTCTAAGAATATTCATCAATACAGTTTCTGCCATATCGTCTGCATTATGGCCTGTTATAACATGCAGAATGCCCAACATTGCAGAACCTCTATCTAATGCTTGTCTTCTTAAAACGCCGCAATAAGTACAACTGTTTCGAATACCTGCACATTCTACAATCTCATCCATGGTCCATTTATACAAATCTCTGTAAGAAACTATCTTCAAAGGGAGGTCGTACTGTTGTTGATTTCTCTTAACGGTAGCTAGTGAATCATCTCTGTAACCCACAATTCCTTCATCTATGGACAATAAGTATAGATCTAGTCCATAGTCATATCTATCATTTAGAAGTTTCATGACATATGCTAGCACTGTAGAATCTTTACCACCGCTAGCACCAATTGCTACCCGCTCACCTCTTTTAAATAACCTATTGAATACTATTGTTTGATGAATCTCTGTTTCAAACACATGGAAGAAACATTCTTTACATATCTTTTGCAAGTTTTTTGGTCTCTTGATAGAAGGCTTTCTAAGATTGCAAAGCTCACAAAGTGCCATTTTTTGTATTTCAACTTCTTTCTCTTTAACTGTTTCACTCTTGGAAAAGTGATATACTAACTTTATTTAACGATAACATGTTATAGCACAATAGGAACGTTATAGTTGATTTATAAATAATGAAACATTATCATCAAAAAAAAAAAAAATCCAAGTCCAAAGCGATGTGTACTCACAGTGAGTAATATATATTACCTTAAGAAATTAGGAACTTCTGTATAATAATGTCTATTATCTAACTGCTAATCATTAGGTTCAGCTATTAGTTCATTCAATAATTTTCTATTAGCAGTAGGAAGTATATTGAAATGTATTTTCCCATTTAGAAATGAATCAAGGAGTATGAATAATTTTGAATCATCATCTTTGCTGAATCGATAGTATTTAAGATAATTACCGGATTCGAATTCTTTGGCTATATCTAGTTGATGATTATCCATCAATTTGTCATTGATTATCACTAAAAGAGGTTTTTTCAATCTCAATGAATCTAAAATGGATCCTGTACCTGCATGAGATATAACATAATCCAGATCTTCGACATCTCTCAATATGTTCAAGTTGAATTGATATGCTTGAATTTGTAATTTGCTCTCATACTCATAACATATACTTTGATTAGCATCATTGCAATTTTCAACCTGCTTTAATTTGATAACTTTTGACACACACTCATTGAAAAAAGCAATATTGTTTCCAAACTGGATGATAATCTTTGTTAGTTTTGTTTGGCTGGTAACAAAGTTGAGAAATTTTTCGCTGACGCTGAAACTGATCAAGTCCTTGAATGTCTCTGTAGCACCTGTAGTTATTAGCAATGACATTGCATTTGAGTTGATCAATAGTTCTGGCGTTTAACCTTATTGTTGGCGTGGCTGCACAAACTTATCTGAAAATTCCAGTGTTAACTGTGACTTTTTTAGACAACTCGCACATTGATTGAGATCGGATTTTCTTTGTAACGAAGTTTTTCGGGGACTGACACACATAAATTCTTCACTATAATTGATAGAACTAATTGTCTTCTGGAAAATATAATGTATTTATACATCAATTCTTACAAAAGTATGTTCAAGCAGCTAGCGGAAGCATGCTTATCGGAAGAGATTGGATGATTTTACCATCACCCTTATATTATATATTCGCTGTCGTTGTATTAATTCATCTTTATTAAAATTTAATAGTCTTTATATATTTGCAGTACATGACACTAACATATTAAAGCCAAACTTAAGCAGCAGCACCTGGGACGTCAACCTTGTCCTTCAAACTCAATAATATGTCCCTGAATCTAGTCTTATCTCTATCGTTACCAGTGGTACCAGTTGACTTCTTCAAGTCAATTAATTTAATAGCTCTATCCCAGACACTAGCGTCATTCTTGAAGAAAGCATCTCTCTTGGCAATAAAAGCAGCTTCTTCCTCTTCGATTTCGCTGATCTTGGCTTCTTTCTTACTGTTATAGTCTTCATAGAATTGATCGGTCAATTGTCTCGCATTGGCAGTGATTTCATCGACTTTGGCAGCAGCTATCTTGTCTTTTTCAGCGACTTCTTCGTCACGTTTAGCCTTCCATAATCTAATTGGTTCGGGAGTCTCACCTGGGACATGGGAAAACTCTTCGGTTGAAGAATGTTGAAATTCGGCTGATTGCTCATTTTGTGGTTCCGCAGCATCATTACTGTTGAGATCAGGATATTGTGATTCAAACTCCTCTTCATTCAGCAATATAGCGTCGTCCTGAGGTGTTGCAAACTCGTCACCAAGGACTGCCTTTTCTCTGGCCAAGAAATCCGATTCGTCAGATATGGATGTAAATTCAGCAGGGGGAGTAGACATTATTTATGTTTTTGATGGTATATTCAGAGAAACTTCCGTGTATATATATATATATATATCTGATATAATCGCTTTTCGTTCTACAGAACAATATTTAGTTTTTGTTAAACTATCGATATCAATTTTTGTTCAGTTTTCAGACAAGCAATTACGCAGCACTGTGTTAACAACAAGCCTATAAGTCTTTCCGGCCGTGCCGTGTATGGAGTAATATTTCACTTTATAAATAAGGCAGAAAAATTTTTACGACTACTGAATGACACACGGGCTGCTTAATGAATGCTGATTATTTTATTCAGTATGAAGGATGGATATTGGTACAATTTTTTTTTTGTTACTATACTAAAGCATTCATTATATGTCACACTAATCATAAATCAAATTCAAATATTCTCAAGTCTAGCTCCATCAATATTAGTTTATATTAGGTATAGCTTAAGTTATTTTTTTTGCTAGTCCTTTCCGTATTAGCTGTCACTTCTTGGTTTATAAGTTGGAAAAAAGATAATAATACTACACTGGAGATACTTACTTTTCAGAGTATCGTTCATCATCGCCATCACTTTTCTTCCTTTTCTTTTTTGTTTGTGTTTACCTTCTTACTACAATAGGCAGCCATAACGTTATAGAATAAACTAAAATAGATCCTAATATTACAAGAAAGCAATGGGCGATTATCGTAAGTGTTGCACCTGATTTTAACAACTACTTGTTTTTTTCCTACATATATACTAACTGTCCTATCTAGACAATGACTACTACCGTGCCCCAAGAAAACTGGGTTCGAGATATAATAGCAGCTATCACGGTAGCAGGCCTTCAACTTATAAGAGATACAATTCTTCCTCATCCTATAGATCATCAACCTCAACCACTCCCCCACCATCTTCATCCCATCCGGATTCCAGAACAGCAGTTCCTTCTTCTCAAAACTCCCAGTTGCAGCAGAGTCGCCAGGCGTCCTCAAATAATGGAAATTCAAGATCAACTCTGTATTCACGTGGCGTATCTTCAGTTCGAAGTTACAGGCCTGCTTCTAATGGTTCTAATGACTCGAATGCACCTACTCCAGGAAGAAGAAAGATCAATTTGAGCAACATCCCTAAAGGACCAAAAAGGAAACTTGCTTCAAATATTACTGACAATAGAGATGATAGACATTTGTATGATATTAATAGATATAAAAGACAATCCTTAGATGAACACCATAATAATCAAAGTTCAACACATATAAATAATAAAACTGGACAACTTATAGACCCTGCTGCAAGTGCTGCTGCAAATCATAATATTCCGGTAACTTTCTTCAAATACACAAAATTAAAACAATCAATTTTTGAAAAAATAGCTTTAGTGGGAGAAGGTACGTATGGACAAGTTTATAAAGCAAGAAATATTAAGACGAATGATCTTGTGGCGTTAAAAAAATTGAGATTAGAAGGTGAAAGAGAAGGTTTCCCAATAACAGCGATGAGAGAAATCCAATTGCTACAATCATTAAATCATGAAAATATAGTTCTGCTATATGAAATGATGTCGGATTCTTCTAAAAACATATACATGGTGTTCGATTATATTCATAACGATTTATCCGGTATTCTCAACCATCCAAATTTGATACTTTCCACGTCAAATTGTAAATTTATCTTGAGGCAATTATTGACAGGCTTGGAATATCTACATTCTAAGAAAATTATTCATCGTGATATCAAAGGCTCTAATATTTTGATCTGTCAAAATGGTAATATCAAAATTGCAGATTTCGGATTGGCTAGAAAAATGAAAAATATTAAGCCTGGTGGTTTGGAATCTCCAGATTATACAAACAGGGTCATTACAATTTGGTATAGACCGCCAGAATTACTTATGGGAGAAACCAATTATGGTAGAGAAGTGGATGTATGGGGGATTGGTTGTCTTTTGATTGAACTATTTACCAAGCAAGCCATTTTCCAAGGAAAGAATGAAATTGATCAATTGAAAGCTATTTTCAATATTATGGGTACACCAACCACTGGTACTTGGCCAAATTTGGAAAATCTTCCCTGGTTCGAAATGTTACGACCTAAGAAGGTTATACCAAACAGTTTCGAAAAGCTTTATTTTGACAAATTACCAAGTTTGAAATGCTTTGAATTAGCAGAGTCGTTATTAATGATGGATCCAACAGCTAGGATTAGTGCCAGTGACGCTTTAAAACATGAATATTTTGAGGAACATCCAATGGAAGAGCCTTTAACTTTGGAAGGAATTGGTGAATGGCATGAATTAGATGCTAAGAAGGACCGTAGAAAAAAAAGAAAGGAAAAGGAAAGACAAAGAGAGAAAGAAAAGGAAAAGGGAAAACAAAAGAATAATCAATAAAGAAAAGTGATTCCATAGCAAAATGGTGATGCAGTCGTCTATATAATAGATGTAGGTACTTTAAAAGATCAATTACATGAAGCTGATTTAGAGCTTTTATCTGAAAAAGTGATTTTGTTTCAATATTTCTTTTGTATACTATAATTCTTCAATTCTACTACATATGCTTATATATATAATAAAATGCTAGTTCCTTTTTTTCTTCTTTTTTGATAATTTTGTAAAATCCGTTGTAAATATTGTTATTATTTTAATTTATATTCTCTAGGTTCATTGATAAGTCTTAGCTTATTGAATATGTAGCTTTCTTTCTGATTTGATATCTGTGCATGTGCCCTGATGGTGACCTCAGATATTCAAATCTTAATATTTTGATGTGCATTTTTTTCGATATAAATTTTCTTTTCTTCTTTATTTTATGTGTGCGTTGTAATATTTCGAACACTTTATCAAATACTATAATTGACCACGCAGATAGAGATACCTTTCCATATCTGAGTGATATACTATATTATGTTCTGATATTATCTCTGAAATAATTTAATAGAAGATACAAAGAACAACTAGTTTCAACTTTAGGATTGGTCTGTTATCACAAGATTACGAATTTGACGCCACGCAATATATTAGAAAACTTCTAGCAAGTTATACCTCCCGCCAATATACAATGTCATCCGCACCAATTAGAACACAACTTCTTTCATTGGAATCGCAGGCGGTTTCTCAATTAGGATTGTACTCCAGTTTTGTCAAATCATCTTCATCGATAGACACTGCATCTAATTCATCTCTTATGGAACAACAAACTCTGAATCAGATATCAGCAAATCTAAAACAGCGCGAAGATCTCGTTAAGAAACTTGGCCAAATGGTGAATTCTACTTCGTCTACAAGCGCCATCAAAACGCAACAATGGCAGAGACATAAAGAAATTTTAAATGAACATCAGCGAGACTATCAAAGAATTCAATCTCAATTGGTGACTGCTAGAGACAGAAATAATCTTCTTAACTCTGTCCGAGATGATATCGAAAGACATAGAATGAATAATCTTGACGATATTGATGAGATGGATTATTTGAATGATGAAAGAAGAAGGGCGAATAACACTAACAGTTTTGTGGATATGTTGATTGATCAGGCTTATCGAACAAGGGAAGAAATCACCAATCAGAACGGCATGCTCAATGGATTAAATAAAAGATTGATGGGTACTTTGAGTAAAATGCCTGGTATTAATGAAGTTATTAAAAAAATTGGTACCAGAAGAAGACGTGACTCTATAATTATGGCTGCTGTTATTACTTTCTGCATTATTTTATTTTTTTATGTATTATAATAGGCACAAGCGACATACTTTCTACATTACTATAATTATTTATATGTCATCCATTGTAATCATTTCATTATCATAGAAGATGTAAATATTCCTTTTGTTATTCCTATATAATTAATCATTTATGAAAATTATCCGATAATTTTTGTAAATCTTGTTTCAACAATTTTACTTTCTCATCAGATATATCCATTTCTTTCAAGTTTGAAAAGGCGTATAAAATAGAATCTAAAATGTCGCTGATCTTGCTTTCAAAACGCTGATTGTAATTTTTGAAATATTGAACCCTTTGATTCAACGAAGTTTCCATAATAAAAAAATTTTCCATGAAAAACCGTTCACTAATATTTCTATCATTTTGTTTTCCCTTTACAAAATCAGTTAATCCTTTCATGATGTCCTGTTCTCTTTCTAATAAAGGTGTATATTTCAGAGATAAAAAGTCGAGCCTTTGTGACTGCATTTGCAACTTTATGTTCTCATCTTCCAACCTCTGTATTTCCTCATTCTGTCTTCTATTAAAAGCTTCTTCTTCAGTTTCTTCTTCATCATCAATGAGATTACTACTCTGACTGCTTATGCTGCTACTCCTTGTGCCTCTGATACTTAATAACGAATTCATTGACGACGAGCTCGTAATTTCTGAATTTCTGATATCTGAGGATAATATCTCAGGTTTGAAATATTCCTTGCTTTTCATTAGCTGTTGTCTTTTAAATTCTCTGTAATTTATGCCTGCATCTTTAGCTATGCTTTCCACCAATTCATCCAACATGGTATCATCTTCTCTTGATTCTCTCAAATTGGAGCAAAGCTCACCTATCAATAGTTTCAAGGACTTTAAATCATCAGCAGCCGAACCATCCATTATATCTCTTTATGTATTCTTTGTATTATTCTCAGAGGATACACTTCTTCTTCTTATCTGTTTTCTGTAAATCATTTGCATTTGGTGTTGTTACCTTTTATACAATAACAGTAAAATAAAACTAAGTGAACAGCTAATGATTATGAGCGTGCATTTTATACATGTTGATGTTTGGTTTACTCTTATGTAACAGTTTTCATATGTTAGGTCTTACATATGTAAAGACGTGTCTTTTTCTTCTTCTATCCAAGAAAAAATAGACCGAAAGATTCTGTTTGTTCTTGTTATCATCAGAATTTTCAAAGAAAAAATCGCTAGTCTTGATTGGCCGCTTTAAACACATGCACACAAATATTTTCTTTTTACGGAGTGCGTACCAGAGGCTTCAATAGCTGAGATTACCGATATTACTAATCCAAAAGTTAAAGGCAGTCATCGAATTACTGATAAATTAACAGAAAAAACGTTAAAAGGTTACACATCCTTTAACTTTACAGAACACGGGATAAATAATATTAGAAGGTAAATAAAATTCTTAGTCGTTGTTACTACTTCTATTTTCTGTCTTTCTTTTTATGTTCAATTGTGAAGCTCATTGCTAATATCTGAGCAACTATAGCGGATTCATGTATTTAAAATGACATATTTAAATTGGAAGATATATGGAATAAGCTAGTGAGAAGGAGAGAGAGAGAGACAAAATGTGAAGCTATATTATGTGATTAATTGATTCCATTAGTCTTTTATGAGTATTGTATTCTTTTTAGTATTATTTTTATATTTTTATTATTTATATTTATTAGAAGAATTAAAGGAGATTTGAGTTAATTTGTTTAATCAAAGGCTAATTGTTTCTTGATTTCAGCAATAGCTCTACCTGGGTTCAAGCCCTTTGGACAGGTTCTAGTACAGTTCAAAATGGTGTGACATCTGTACAAACTCATGGAGTTTTGTAAAAATTCTCTTCTCTTGAAAGCAGCTTGATCTCTGGAATCAATTAACCATCTGAAAGCTTGCATTAAAACAGCTGGGCCCAAGTATTCTTGTTGATTCCACCAGTAAGATGGACAAGAAGTGGAACAACAAGCACATAAGATACATTCATATAAACCATCTAATTTCTTTCTGTCAGCAATACTTTGCAAGTTTTCCTTACCATCGGCTGGTATTTCGTTTTTTCTTTGTAAATAAGGTTCAATAGATTTATATTGCTTGTAGAAGTGGGTCAAATCAGGTACCAAATCTCTGACGACGAACATGTGAGGCAATGGGTAAATCTTCAAATCTTTGCTAACGTCTTTGTCGATCTTTGTAAGACAGGCCAAGGTGTTTCTACCACCGATGTTCATGGCACAAGAACCACAGATACCTTCTCTACAAGATCTTCTGAAAGTCAAAGTGGCATCTTCTTCGTTTTTGATCTTGATCAAAGCATCCAAAACCATAGGACCGCACTCATTCAAGTCAACTTTATATTCATGTAATTTTGGCTTAACTTCTGGTGTATCTGGAGACCATCTGTAAATCTTGAATGATTTCATTAAAGGTGGCTTTTGGGCGGCAGCAGTGGCCAATGATCTGGAGAATTGCTTCAAGAATAACATTTTAGTATTTCGATTAGTTTCCGTCTATTGTAGAAAGTTGGTAATGTGACACAGGGAAAATATAAATAGGAACTTAATTTGCGGGAATTGTATTAAAAATGACAAGAAACACTATATGGTAAACTTGTATCTATCTTCTTCTTTTTTTTTTCTTTTTTATTCCTATTTTTTCTCTATTTTTTTTTACCTGCTAACATTTTTTTTGTCTTTTGAGAGCCACTTCAATTATTAAGCAGTAATATTAACATGCAATAACAATTTTTTGAGTAGGGGCGCGCTTCCTGGCTCGTTGACTTTTCTGCCCCAGAAAAAAAAATCGCTTCTACAGTATTAGCCAATGAAACGCCAACAAAAAATAAGCAGTGTCCGATTTCGGGTCAACGACATTTGCTCATCTTCGTTTTCCGTAAAATTCCAGTCCTTGCATCCCGGCACAATCGCAATCCGCACTTCCTGACATGGCTCGGCCTGCCCCGTGTTGTCTGCGCAAAATCATTATTCCATGCCATCTAATTTCTGAACCTCTCTCTTATTGAGACTTTGTCCAAGCAGATGACCAGTTCAACTCAATGGCATGCGCTTCAGTTTATGCTTGCTGTAACAGCAGAATCAGTTAGATCTTTCTTGTAATTGTGAAATTGTAACCCATAGCATTTATTTTTAGCGCGACTTTATAGGGGGGAAACAATCTTTAGTAGATCCCGGATTTCTCCTGCCTGGAGGGTGTATCTATTTTTGCAGCAACACAAAATTAGGTTATGAAGCTCTGTGCCATTAACAGCATCGCACAAGAGCACTTTTCTAACATGTGCCGCCCGATTCAGCAACCGAAAAATATGTAAAGAACCAAACCCAAGTTCCGAAAGCACTGATATCTTTCTCTAAACGTGTAGCTAGTGTGTCTTTTTTACTCAAACACATGTAATATGATTCTTTTTACAAATGTATATCTACATCAAAGATCTTTCTTTTAGATTATATAAGAATGGCATGTTAAATAAAGAAAAAGCAGAAAAAAGAGATGTAAACTATATAATATATAAATAGAAAAAGCGGCGGTGATGATGCGGAATACTGTGATGTATCCCAGACAATGGCTTTGAATGAGATAAACAAATGTAAGTGATGGTGCGGATATTGTGTGTGATAAACAGAGCTCTGGTTGTTATCCATTCAAGCATTGATGTAGAGGATGGTAAAAAAAGATGGAGTTGTAGATTAAAACTTAGAATTGAAAAGGATTTGATTGATTGCGACCAGCGCTTCATCTGTAGACAATTATGCATTCTGTTTAAAGGAAGGCGGCAGCACCGGCAATGGCGGCAGCAGCGATGGCTAAGGCAGCAGAGTTACCGTAAGTAACAACGTTGGCACCACCGGTAAAGTTGGTTGGAATGGTGTAGTTGTCAACAGAAGAAGTAGATCCGTAAGCATCTAAGGTGGAGCTTGGTTGGTAGTCGGAAGAGGATGGAGTCCAGATTTCACTTTCAGAGTCGGTAGCATCCAAAGTGGAGGCTGGGCAGGAGACATCAGCATCACAAGAGGTAACAATTGCGGTGGAGATACTGGAGACAGTAGAGGTGACATAAGAGGTAACAGTGGCATGAGCAGCACCAGAGATCATGGCTAAAGCGATAACAGAGAATTGCATTTTTAGTGGTTGGTTAGTTGGTATGTAGGACTAGTAATAGAAACAAGTATAATGTCTTTGGGAAATAATTTGAGAGATAATTCTTTGTTATTGGTTTTTATTAGGGAAAGAATGAAAAATGGAAGAACAGAAATACCAAAAACTCAAGAAATTCTCCTACTTAAATATATTTGGAACTAACCTGGTTGTTGTCTTTTCCTATGTTCAATTCTTGGGTGTTTTAAAACGGCAAAGTTGTTTTTGAACCGCAGTTGAGTATTAAACCTTAGTAGGTGTTTTTTCTTTGTTGTGCACGCACACATGCATGCCAGAAACATTTCCAATGTTTGAAGCCACTTACTTGGTTCAGTTTCCTGCTAGCAAAATTTCAGCTGTCTATTTATAAAACACTGTAGTAAGCATCTCTGTTACATAGAAAGTTCAGCATGAAGTCCCTCTGATTAGGACTTTATCATGCACATTCCGCTCACTAGGGATTGGATATCACAACTCACAGTTTAGATTATCCGTGAAAATGCTCATCTGTTCTGCGGGTAGCTAGGTTTGTGTACGTCTTTCTTGGGTTTCTCAGTTTTCGTTTTCGTGACGCCCTCTCGATCGTCTTCGCTGGTGAGTCCTTTCAATTGAAAACGCTCTGTAGGATTACCAAAAATAGTATCTAATAAACAAACAACGGCCAGAAGACAGCAATTTTGCTCGTTCGCTTTTGGTAATTTAACAAAATAGCATCCAAAAAGCAAGAAAAAGAAAATAATAAAAAAGAAGACGCGTCCTGCTTTCACAATAGATGGTAGATTCATTCTAAAATTGGCAAATTCCGTATTCTAAATTTATCATCGGCCACCTGATTGACTTCCATCTCTCCCTTCTGGTCTATTTCCCGGAAAACCCTGCTTTTTCTAGTTTGTAGAGCCCAGCCACTTTGTTAAGAATACATGGGAGTCCTATGTCATTATAGGAGCAGCTGGATGAGTGCATTCGTGGCCTGCTTCTATTTTTGGTCCATGCTCCTTCTGGACTGTTCTAGACTATCCTCGAATGATACAGATCTTTTCAAACATCTCAACATGTTTAGAGTATCAAGGATAAGCCTTCTTTTTTGCGTCGAATCAAATCCATCGATCTTTTTTTTTACAGCGACACAGCTGCGCATTGCTGCCATCTAATAATGACTTTTCCGACTCTATCAATAGTGGCTGAAGGAATATTATGTAGTAGCTAAACCAGTGTCAGCGTGTAACACTGGTTCTAAACAGCTTTACAGCTGACACAGATATTTTCCAGCTGAAACATTGCAAAAGGATCCAGCCTCTTACCGAGAAAAAAAAATCTTCGCGCTCTCAGGCACAACATGTCACATGATGTAGTTTTTTTTTCTTTTCGTCCTTTTTGAAATTGCCCCTTAATGAATAATTGGGGGGGAGAAAAAAACCCGAAATTTTTTGATTGCCCCCCTTGAAATAAAGAAGATCATGGAATGTGTCAAACGGATAAAGCAATGACTCTTTGGTTCTTGCAATAAGATAACAATGGATATCCGTCAACAAACACAACAATAGCTTACAAGCGATCTCTACTAAAGTACTATGGATTTAATATATTACATAGCAATTGACACAACTAAAGTTTCTACAACAGATATCGCTAGAAAAGATTACAGATTCGGAAAGTTATATTTGTACGAGAAGATTACATCGAGCACGCTTAAGAACAGAGACAAGATGCTGGAACCATTGAAAGCAAAGTACTTAGGGGATGGGGTGGTCAAGTTATTTGTCAAGAGTGAGGATGTCAACCAAGCGAATAACAACAACAGCAGTATACAGCCTGCAAAGGAAAACAAGTACATGATGGCAATCCTCTCCGTTCCAAGCTATTTCACATACAATGATCTACTAGATTTCATAGGCGATAGATACACAGATGAGAAAACAGTAATTCAGATTATCAAGTCTACAGACTTGAACAAATTCACGGTCATAGTGGACTTCCACGACAATGAGACCTTAAGCTTGCAGTTCCAGGAAGAGTTTAATGGAAGACAGTTCAATTCTATGGATCAAGAAACGTGTTCGGTGATTAAAATTGATAGGCTTATCATCAGCTCCCCAAAAAACACTCCTATTGGGAAGTGTTCGGACAGCAGCAGCAGAAATCAAGATGAAAGTTCTTTGCATACCGAAATATCATCCAATGATTTTTCTTCTTCAATATTGGCAAAATTGTCCCAGGAAGCAAAGGAACTACCCACATGCACAGTATGTTTAGAAAGAATGGATTCATCCGTTCTGGGTCTCATAATTATTCCTTGCCAACACAATTTCCATTGTCAGTGCTTGGGTAAATGGGCGGACGACACTTGTCCTGTATGCAGGTATTCCTCAACAACCGTGTTCAAGAAATCATTCTCCAGCTCTGCATCGCATGAGTCAAATGATACATTTCCTAACCAGTCCAATTCTGATAATTCAGAAATTTGTGGAGAATGTGATGCCACTGAAAATCTCTGGATCTGTTTAATTTGTGGACATATAGGATGTTCCAGATATGATGGAGGTCATGCTTTACAGCATTTCAAAGATAGTGGACATTGCTTCTCCATGGGAATGGAGAGTCAACGGATATGGGATTATGTTGGTGATATTTACGTTCATAGGTTAATAGCTAATAGTGATGGGAAATTGATGGAATTACCCGATAATGATAGAAATGGAAAACTGGCCCAGAGTGATGATTTGTCCTGTTATGAAAATGACAGTAATGCTGATAATGGTGATAAAAATAGAAAGTTCAGCAATTATTCAGAAAACATATCAAACAGCAGATTAAGTTCTTCTAGTAGTGACAAATTTACAGCTACAAAACAACTGCTGGGAGGTAGAGCATACATTGAATACTCTAATATTTTAAGGTCGCAACTAGAATCACAAAGAGAATACTTCGAAACTAAATTGAGTGACTGCCAAGGCAAATATGAAAATAAACTCTCAGATATAACAGAAACAATAAATAAATTCAAAATACAAAATGATCAGTTAAAGCGAACAGACGAAGAACTCATTAAATATAAGAAAATGTACAATGAAGAGAAAATTATGGTTAATAATTTAATGAGACGAATTGATCAATTGAACAAATTAACTAGTGGTTTTAAAAATAAAATACAGCAATTGGCTACGGAGGTCTCTGATTTGAATGATCAAAATAAAGATTTGATGTTTTATTTAGAAACACAACAAAAGTTTGAAGACATGCCAGATAATGCTAAAGAAGGTCAAGTTGTTATATCTTATCCTAATACTAACACTAACAAAAAGAAAAAGAAAAAGAAAAAGAAAGCAGGTGAAAAATCGACTACCTAAAAATTTCAGTACTTGAAACACACCTCATTAAAAACATCTGTCATTTCAACACCATCTATATACCATTGTTGATCCAAATGTTCGATGAAAGGGTCGAACTCACACCATCCATCCACTCTATATTCACAGCCTTGTATGTATTCGTTCAAAGGAACGGTATTATCATTTATCAATAAATGAATGTACTTTCTCTTATTGTCATCTTTAGACTCAAGTAATCCTCTTGTAGAAGCGCTTATTTCTCCAGCACATTCAATTACTTCCAATACAATTTGAGCTGCAAATGGAACAACTTTAGAAAGCTTGAATGGATTTTCATCAAGCTTTTCTGGTGATTCTGTAAAATTGTTTCCACCAAAATTTATACCTAATGAATATAACATTTGTAGCATTGTGGTATCATGACTGAAATCAAAATATAAAGATTGGTTCAACGGGAAATATATGTCACTATTCACTAAAGTCTGATTTTGAGACATGAACCTAGATTGATTAAACGGTTGCCCTAATAGCCTAGTCTTAAATTCTTCTACCCAACCCATACCATAAGATTTTGTAATTTTGTCATTATGAGCAGCCAAAAATTTATTGTAGTAAGTCCAATCTTGAACAAATTCATAATTCTCCCATTCGCTATGTGAAAACAATGAACAGAATCTAGAATATGCCAAAGTATTAGTTTCATAAGAGCACAATTCTTGAAGTTTGAATAAATCAAAATAATCAAAAGAAAAGTCATCCATTTCATCATTTCTTTTAATATTCATGTTAAATCTTTCAACTGCGTCAGATAAATAATTCTCGATATATTTGCTGATCTTAGATTGATGAGGATTTAAATGTTTACTTTTACCATGAGGACAGTATGGACCTAAGGTATTATTGAATCCATGACCTTCAAGTACTAATTCTAAATTGACATGCTCTTGCCAATCTAGGCCAAAGAATCCAATAATAAAGTACAAAGCACTATTTTTCATTCTTGATTGGCTTGTTGATCTCACCACAAGCTTATTAGGATTATGGATATCGAACAACTTACCATATCGAAAGAAAAGTTTAACGCCTTTATCAAATAACTGTTGATTGCCAAGGTTAGTTAGAAGCGAAGCTCCTTGGGTATACTCCCAAGTGTTCAAAAACTGTAAGTCACCGATAAAAGTAACATTGGTATTTTTCAATTTTGAAAATATTTTTGATTGTTCAAGACTGATTGGATATCTGGAGCCATGTCTACTAACCAAATGAACTTGTTTAATAGTACATTGGTCTGGCATTCGTAATTCTGAACCATTGAACCCATCATTTTGATAAAATGGAGATATGACACCAAACAAATGTTGTATTGGTTCATGCTTAGATTCATTGAAATCATAACTTTGGGATCCAGTTTCTATAGGATTTGGTAATTTATAGTTTTCAATTCCCCCAGTAAGTGGCAAATATCCGTTCGTCTGTGCTAAAAATGGAAGCTCCGCGGTTTTTGTGTAACCTTCATGGCCAACATCTGTTGGAAACAAAGAACTAACGAAAGTAGCAACTGTGGTTTCAAACGAAAGAGTGTTGGTGGGTTTCAACCCGTTTATATCGAATTTATTATTATTGTTGGCTGTTAACTCGTCATCATCGGCATCTTCGTATATTTCATCGAAGAAAGACTCTGATGGACTATTTTCAATAACAAGAGGTTTTTGCCCTGATAATGCGTCACAAATACGAGATGAGCTGGCGGCTAATATTATGAAGGATTTTAATAACATTGTTTATTATGCTTGTGTTTTTTGAGTAGAAGTTTAACTAACTGTTCAGCGTTTCGATACCAATCTGATTAAAGAACGATGTCATGAAAGGGAATACTCCGGTATATTTATAAATTATGAAAAATGGGTGAAATAAGAACTCTGAAAGAACATCAGTAGAAATAAAATCGCGATATCTAAATAAGTCACGCAGCAAGCACACGTTTTAATCTGTATGCAGATAAGATAGTGACAGCAAAAACCCTCAGGGTATTTTTCCGTTTTTTCATCTAAGTATTGGCAGCAAAAAAGAAGGAGAAGACTTTGAATTTCTTTCGTTGTTGGTGACGAGCATTCTCTGGTTACTTTCATGTATTACTGATTGAGTCTTTGATTAGCAGATATGCTGGGTTATATACTCTATATACGGAAGAATTGTATAAGCGCCAATAACTGTCTTATCGCATAAAACGGTAGCAATTTTTGTTGTATAATATTTGCATTATTCATCCGCCAGCACAAAGGATGTCACTATAAGATAATTGCCGTCTATCTCATAGCCGTTCAAATTTATAATTGCATTCTCGGAATCATTTTGGTCCTCAAATTCCACAACGGCAGATCCCTTATTTTGATTGAATGATACTGTTTTGAAATCCCCAAATGATATCATCAACGACTCAATGTCGAGTCTTGTCATAGATTTCGGAATATTTGATATATTAACCTTGGACATTTGCAGTGATTTTTCAGTTGATATGTTGTTACCTATGGAAAGTCGTTATTTATATAATGGGGCATCCCATCGAAGGAGAGGTCTTCGTCAATGTTTTTTGGTCCTTCTAATTTGGTTTTCGTCGCCTAAATTTTTATAGCAGGCAAAATTAAAGACGCGTCGTGTGAAACACATCTTTGTCAAGCCTGTGCAGTTTTGACAGATACCTCAGCGGTCAACATGTTTACTAACGAAGAAGTCAACTCTCGAGATATCCGTATCACAATTATGTATTGTGAGTGCTAAGCTGATTAATAGAAACATTGTGGGGAGAAGTCTTCTGTAATAAGAGATTGATATTATGCATTTACATTATTACTTTCTTTTAGCAACACTTAAAAACAATGTACGCTCTGAAAATCTAAGAGAAGGCTAACACAATTTAAAATATTGCTGCTAGCAGCCATTTAAATGTAAATGGCTTAAGCTTCATCTCTTTGTATAAGTGCCAGTCCAAAATGATAGATTGTCCATATTGATTATTATGTTCTTGTTTTTTGGTACGACCGCACCGAGATTTTCCGTTCGGGAAAAGGATAAGATGCACCCCAACAAGAAAACGAGACCATAAGGCGAAGCAGTACCGACTTCCAATTAACAGCAATCAGTTCCGCCATTCTAGGCTGTATATATATATATGTCTATGACAAAATCAGCAGTGACACCATTGTTATAATTGACTTGCAAAGACAATCATAAAGAAAACAATATATTTCACAGACTACACAACACCAAAATGAAAGATATGATTATTTCCCACATGAACAAGGACCATCAAATGGCTCTTGAAGATTACTTGGTAGTTTATAAGAAAGTTGATCCAAGCGAATTGGCGAATGTTCAAATCAAGGATATAGATACCCAACAATTAGTTTTAATTTATGGTGACGATGGCAATCAGAAAGAGGCAATCATTACTTTCGAGCCTGCAATGAAAGGGCTACAAGAGAGTAGATCAAGATTAGTACATATGGCAAAAGAGTCTGCTGAGGCAAGAGGATTGTCACACGTCAAGATCAAAGATTATGTGTCCCCTTTAACAATAATTGATTCTTTTGTTTTCAGCATGGTCGTAATCATGGTCTCTTTAGGCTTCTTCAAAGAATTTTATCTCAAGAAGTTCCCAAATTATTCACTTGATATTGAAGCATTATCATATTATTCATATTATCTTTCATATGCTGTTTTACTTACGCACGGCTTTGAATTAGTCTTTGTTCTCTTACCGCAATTGAAAAAATACAGAGTTCCTTCTGGTGCTGCATTCAAATGGTATCTTGACTGCTTGCTTCTTGGTTATTTTACAATCGCAAGATTCAACACCTTGAAGCCGCAAAAGAAATGAAGTTTCTTCGATTCAACGCGCGCTCACCTTGTATAAGTGACACCTTCAACACCTTTATTGGAATTCAACTAAATATATCTAAGCTAGTATTTTATGTTACAAATATATTAACATAGTTTCGTATACATGTAAGCTTGTAAAGAGCTGCCGGATAGGTGAACTGGCGACCCTGAATTGCGGTTTAGTTTACAACTGTTGGGTGAATATTCGGTTCTTGTTGGGAAATCATAAAACTATGCATATAACTTTTTTTTTTTTTCATTCTTGCGGTAAGGCGTCAAAAAAATCAAAAAGTAATCATTCACTTAGTTCTGTAAATATATAAATAGCAACAGTCCTAGCCGTGATTTCAACACTCATCATCTAGTATATATAATTAATCCGATCAAATAATAAAATTAAGTAGAATTAAATTGCTACAACATGGAACAATTGCTTTTATCCACTATAAACAAGAACTACAAATTAGCCCTTGAAGATATATTAATGATTGAAGGTGATCTTCAGAACTCCATGAATGTGCATAACGTTAGATTGACGAGCATTAATAATGAAAAATTGGTAATTAGTTTCAATCTCCCAAACATTGATTTTGACGTTGAAAAAGTTAAGTTTTTTCCGAAGGATGAAGACGTAAATGGGAAAGATGATGATGATAATCTTCCTAAGATATTACTTGCAAGATTCATCAAATTTTCAAAACCTTATTCATTAAAACGTGGATATTCGAACATTCAAGTGAAAGAATTCATAGATCCGGAATTTCTTGATTGTTTCATAGCATTTCTCATTTTGAATCCAATAATAGCTTTGATTTTACCAAACAGCATTTATTTCACGAGATTTTTATCTTTGATCATCAAAGATTCTAATATTCTAAGTCTGATTCAAGACAATTTAAAAATAATAATCTTCACCACGCTTCTCATTCACATTATTGAGTATTTCTTTTTTATGTTACCATTATTGAGAAGATATAGAGTACCTAGCGATATTTACATAGAATGGACCTTAGCATGTCTATTGGAAGGATATGGCCCAATTAAAAGATTTAATCAATTGGTGTCAAAAATGGAAAAGAAATTGGGATAGCAAAATATATTATTTATAGTTGAAATAGTAACAATAGAAATACAAAACAATTAATTAGTTTTAATATTAAGTGTACATATATGGAGAGAAAAGATATATAAAAATAAAAAGTAATAGCAATAAAAGGAGAGGTTTCTTTTTCCATTTGTTAAAAAAGCAGAATAGTAATTAATAGAAATCAAACAAAAAAACAAGCATAAATAAATAAATTAGATACAAAACAAAAAAAAAGTGAATAGTTAATAAAATAAATTGTACACCGCGTTAAATAAAGTATTTTTTCCATATTTATCTCTGCTAGATACCATCTTTAACATAGTTATTAGTAATTATATTGCCATTTTGATTGTTCTTACCAGCAGAAACCAAATTCCTTTTATAAAATGGATTTTCCACCGTCAGGGGAGAATCGGATTTCACAGACTCTGCTCTTCCTATTTCCAGAAACTTGATATTGTTATTCATATGTAATGCCATTCCAGCGGGCAGCTTATACGTGGCTAAATTCGAAATACTAAACTTGTGGGTCAAGTACTGCTTTGTAGAATTTCCATTACTACTTTCTGCGTTTTCACTGGTACCCGTGGCTGATGTGGAAGTAGTATTTGAAGTACCCATAGTATTTGTAGTGTTGGATGTACTAGCAGAGGATGTCTCAGTAGGAATTTGAAGCTGTTCGAGTTGTTTTAATTGTTGTTTGCTTAATTGGGATTGACCAGCACTGGATGTTACATTGTGATTATCCTGGGAAGATGATGACCGTGGAGGGGTTCTATTTTCTGGTTGTTGAACTTGTGGGGGTTGCTGAACTTGCGAATGCTGCGGCTGAGGATGCTGTTGGCGTGATGCCTGATTCTTGTTAGCATAAGTAATTTTTCTAATGATAAGATCGATGGGGCATTTACCCATGATTCCCACAGAAACGTAAGATAGCAAAGAAAGCCAACTAGATCTAAGTTCTGAGGTGTAAAATTGTTTGTAATGATCCTTCAAACAGAAAGAAATAGCGTCAACTAAAGTATTATAAAACAGTTTAACTTCAGAGTTGTTTTTCTTTGTTGTTTTTATTGCTGATTCGTGCAATCTTTCTCTGCCAGAAAGATATTCTTTTATCTCTGTGAATTGAATAGGTTGATGCTTCAAGCATGAGATAAACATTCCGATAACTGTACTGTAGGTCACCTTTACAATTTCCGGAGATGGGAGGGATTCCAAAAGTTCTGGATGTTCAGAGTATTGGACTCTTTCAAATACATTATACCAGAACTGATTGTTGTTTAGAAGAAAAGAAAGAGATTCCACGGTCATACTTGAATCCTCATTCACTTGTTGATGTGGATTAGATTGCACTTTAAGATTAATTTTATCAAATCCTTTAGCCCAAGATGATGTGACCAAATCTATTTGTCTAGTAGTTAATACGATAGAAGCACGCTGAGGTTTACCGTTGTTGTTGTTTGCGGTGGTGGTGGTTGATGAAGATGATGCAGAAGTTGGAGGTTTTGCATTCAATTGTTGAACTGGTAACGGAGCGTGTTGCAGAAGAGGCGAAAATTGCTGCAGTTGCAGAAGAGGCGAGAATGGAGGCTGTTGGTGATTGCCATAAGCGAACGGAGAACCATTTTGAGGACTCATAGGCAAAAACTGAGGGTTAGCGAGAGATGGTGAAGAAGGAGAAGAGGAAAACGCAGAGCTCGGGGACATCAATTGAGGAGACATAGGAGGAGGCGCCATCATATTTTGAGAAGGATGGTGATTTAGGGCATGAGGTTGCTGCATGGAATGGTATGAGGGCGACGAGTACAATTTAGGAGATTGCATGATAGGAGAATTGTATGGGGAGTATGAAGGCAACAGTTGCTGTTGGAACAGATTAAAGTCTGCGGCATTGCTGTTGCTGTTGTTGTTGTTGAAGGACCTCATTTCGTACATGGATCTGTTTCCCATGCTCTTTATAGATCTTGTGTCGGAGTACAAGTCGTTATTTCTGCTGTATTGTTTGGAGGCAGAGTCTGGCATGCCCCTATTGTCATTAGCATGGGAGTCCATGTGCTTCGTGGAATAGGACGAAGGCATTCTTGATAGGTTGGAAGACGAGGCCTTGCTGAACACCGATAATCTTTTGGAGCCAGAGGGGTGGTTTCCGGAGTACTGACTGTTTGCGTTTTCGTTCAGGAAAGAAGAATAGGACTTGTTCTTCTGGAGCTTTGGGGTCAAGGAGCGCGGAGTGGGAGGAGATATGCTGGAATGCTGGTCCAAGTTGTTGTCGGAGCCCCTTTTGGAAAGGAAGATGGAGTCGTCGTCGTTGATGTTGTCGAAAAACGAGTTCAACTCGGTAGGGACCCTATCGCCCTTGGGGTTGAATCTGCTGTCAGCAAACGCCTTTTTGAAGAAGTCCTTTTTGAAGTCTTTTTTGGAGACCATGTGCGACTGGGACTGGGGGATGGGTTGTGCTGGTGGGGTGGATGAGGTTTCAATCACAGGATGTCTGTGTGCTGAGCTGTCCGCTGTTGTTTGGCTGTTGCTGCAATCCTGGCTTACGAGGCGTGGCGCTGTGTGGTTGTTGCTCGGTAGCTATGTTCTGTCTGTCTGTCTTCTTCTTTGTGGAAAAAGCGACTTCCGCGTGTAGGACTGGGTCTGGTGGCGATATGGAGCAGGATGGAGAGGAATGGCAAAGGCAAGAGCAAGAGGAGAGTGGTGGAGAGGTCAAGGGAGAAGAGTGCTGTGGAGAGTTGAGAATAACAATGTCCGCAAGCAACAATGTGTTGTTGTACGAAAGGAAATGTGGACTGTAGCTCGAAAAATGAAAGATAAACCCACGAAAGCAAAAAACTTGCAAACTAAGCTGGGTCGCTGTGTGTATAGATGTATCTCAGTATGTGTCTGTTTTGGGAAAAGAAAAGAAAAGTGCAGAAATAAGTAAGGTCGAATTTCTTGGGCGGTGAGAGCTGCATCTTTTCTTTCTTTCTTTCAGTTTTTTACCAACGAAGTGTAACCGGCATCCAGTCGTTGCGTATGTGGCTGCTGCTCTTTTTCGGAGTGTGGGAGCTCTCCCCCAGACGGCGTGTCGTGGGCCCAGCAGGAGCTAGGCGGTGCTCAAAAGAGAGGAAATCGACTACAGCGGTATATGCAGCGTCGGTTTTGAAAATAGCGAGCAGCGCAACCTTACCTTAGCCGGGCCTGTGTGCATATGCCAGATGGCTCGCGTCGAGCATCTGCTGGTCGTGCGCTGGGCGTGTCTGGACTGGACGTAGCAAAGCAGAGGAGAGAAGAGAAGAGAAGAGAATAGCTCTGGCAGCCCAGCGGGCCTTGGGCACACTGGACCGTTCTACTACTGGTCGAGGCCTTCTGGGTCGGGCACCCTGCTTGCTTCGGCAGGCCTTGGGCGTGCGGAACATAACACTACCCAGTAGTGCATGCTCCCGACTGCACGTCGGCGCAGATCGATGCGCAGGTACACACACAGAAAGGCTATCCATTATGGCGGATTGTGGGGGTCGGCTGCGGTGGCCGACCAGCCCATGCCCAGGTGCAAGCGCCGGAGGCAGGCAAAACCAGCCTGGCCCCGGCGCGGGCGTCCGCCTCGCTTACCACCTTGTCTGATGCGCTGATTTTATTTTTTCAGCGATGCCTCACCTGTGGACATGTTTTGTTTTTCTTTGTTGCAGAATTTTCCATATGCAGCTGTAAGTACTTATCTTCTCTTCGCAAAAACACTTGTTTCGTTGTGCATACAATGCTCGATTTCTTTTTTTTTGTGTCCGATGTCGATAGTATCTGAGTGTACTGAAACTCTGCTCTGATATTTTAGCACAGATTCTGCGGACTAATCGCCCCTGGAGAGCAGGCGAGCACATGCGGTTGTGTGGTTTTCACGCTGTCTATTTTGCCTGCATGCACAGCTGGTAGTGAAAGCAGGGAAAACAGACAGCGATGCAGAATACGTTAATGCGTTCATAGCCAGCAGCCGAATATCCAGCAAAAAAATGTCGGTCACGTGTTTGGCACGTGATCTCCCTTACATAGGGCCCCGTCTTGTGCATCTCGCGTCAATGTGGTCATATACACCAGGATTCAACACTGGCACAGGCTGCTGGTTGCAACAGCGATCCGCACATCTCGCTTGGAATTCCGGTTCACAGCTGGCTTCATTATCTTTTCCAACACCTTGCGGGCCTGTTGCAGTGTTCACATACTCGCTCACTGATGTTTCGGTGGGTGTAACTCTTACTTGTGAAGTCCAGTTGCGCGGTTTTGCACAACCAGTCCGCAAGACTTCTGGGGGATTGCTCTATCTGCAGGCCTCGCAACATCTTTTCCTCTTGTTGTCCTTTCGGCTCCTGTCTGGGTCCTCCATCTCGCCTGACCCTCCATGGATTCTCTTTTCTAGCTTGGTTCGTCAAGTCTCTGCTTTTTAGTACCGCACATGTCGTCAGCGATTGCAGCCTGCA
This sequence comes from Saccharomycopsis schoenii, assembly GCA_010994365.1. NCBI lineage: Eukaryota > Fungi > Ascomycota > Saccharomycetes > Ascoideales > Saccharomycopsidaceae > Saccharomycopsis > Saccharomycopsis schoenii. The sequence continues at coordinate 449,291 of JNFU01000003.1, read as the reverse complement.
ATTCGTTATCCTCTACCTCCGTTATAACTCGCTGATCCAGTTTTGGAGCTGGAATGATGTCAGGAGCCAGGATCGCCGAAGATATCTCCCTGTAGTCTCCAAGCAACGGCGCGTATGCTTATGCTCACATTACCATCAGTTCTAACGTGTGTCTTCCGTCGGGCAAGGCTTCTATTCCCTGTGTTTTTTGCTTGTCAACGCTGGCACCTAGGGTCCTTGGCCCCTTTCACATGCCGAGATGCAGGCTTTGAGTTGCTGTACAAACTGACGCGTCGGAGGTTTCAAAACACAGTCGGCTCATCCTTCGCGCAAAGGAGGAGCAGACATTATAGTGGTAAATAGCATCAGTTTCTACTACACTTTGTTTGAAAAAGAAGCAATGCTGCTGTCTGGAATCATACATAATATTTATTGTAAAGAATGCCTAAAACTTGTTCTCCCGAATCCCCTCCCTATACTGGAAAAACCCCTCATCATAAACATACTGCCCTATAAGCTTGAAGTTAGCCTCATCCTGATATTCCTGAAGCCTCACGGTCGTCTTATCTAGAAATAATCTGTATGACTTCTCAGCATCTGTGACGTTATCTCTAATCCAACTCATGATAGAATAAAAATTACTGAAAATCAATTGTTTATCCAATCCAAGAGTCTCTTCCAACTCTTTATGTGTGAATGTCCTTATATCAGCTAGATACCCATCGTCAGTCCTAAAGCCTGCAACAACTAAGTTTCCTCCCGATATCAAAGATTGAAAGTATGAATGTTTGATTTTCGATACTAGTTTTTCATTCTGGAATACCAGGTTTATTTGCGAAACATCTTTGATAGAAAAACATTTAAGTTCAAGATAGTTGGAAAGATCATCTACTGGTTTGTCATCTTTCAAACAACAGTCTACCTCTCCGGTAAAGATTACCGATATTGGCTTATCATTTTTTGTGTCAGGATTATTTGCATTTTCTATTATCATATTTAATAGTAAATAATAAGACTCAAAGTCATTCATCGTACTGTTCTTAAATCTTTTAGATACTGGGAAGCTGCAAGTTGAAATTTCATCAAAGGAAACAGTGTTTTCAAACAGGTGTCCAGCAAAGGTATATTTAGTATTCTTGCGACTTCTATAATTATTCGTAGATAAGCATATGAACCCATCTTTAGTCAATTTCACATTAGCTTGAACTTTATTCATTACATCTGTTCCACCAGCTATTGCCATTAGATACTTTAGTATACTTTTGTTAGCAAGAAAATCACTTTCGACAATCTTTTCATTGGTGATCTCATATTGTTGTAACGCCTTGAATAATCCAATTAATCGTGGGACATCGCGCCTATATGCGAAACCCGTAAAGTTCCACCATCCATAAAATAAATTATAAACTTTCTTTCCCGTACGAGGATCTTGATACATTTCAGGTAAGTTTAAGTATTTTAAAGATCTTGTGGAATCGTAATAATAGTTAAGATCAGAATCCCTGGAAACACACGTTAAATAATTGAGTTTTAATTTACCATTATTGCTATTACCGAGAGTCAAACACCTCAATTTTTCAGTTATACTGTCAACATCTGCATCAATTATTTGTATTTGGTTGTTTTGATCAACTTTGAGGATTTTGGAAAGTTTAGTTTTATTAACCTCTTTAGACTCATCCACCTGATCTGCATTAGCTTCGCCTTTTTCAAGACGTAGTGCTTTTGCAAAAGCAGCGTTATTATTTTTCAAGCTATTAATCAACGTGCTGTTTGATACATATTTTATGTAATCTGACATTCTCATTTGCTCTGATTCAATAGAAATTCTTATAAAAAACGGTTGCTGTATATACAATAAATTTCATCACGATAGCGAGGCCTGTATTCTCTTCTGCAGATGATGTGCCAATATATTATTTTTTCGTCCTTTCATTTTATCTTCTATTACGCGTGCGCATCAATCATTACAGATTTAACAAACGGCAAAGAGTGTAAAGTCCTTCGATGAACTGAAATCTTGAGCAAAATTGAATTATATGTTGATCAAGGAAATTGATAACTATCCTATGTTAGCAATTTTTGTAAATATTGCTTTTCTTAACATAATAATATCAAATGTTTATCTATTAGTCATGAATAGTTAATTAATTATCTATTAACTGAAGAATGAAATAGTTTGGATTTTTCTACAACCAAATGGATATGTGGTTCTCGAAACGTCCTGGTTTGGCGCTAAGCATGCGACAAAATGAGGAGCTGGCAAATTTTGTTAAATAGTAAAGGTACACCCCTATAAGATGATATATTGAATGAAAAGTTTAATTCCATAATTTGGGTCAATGCCTTCCCATATCAAAGAGATTAGAAGGATTGATTTATTAAAAAAAAAAAAGACGCGTACATTTTTTACATTGAGTGACTGACGCGTCAAAATAAAGACACATTCATATATACAAAAATCGTAATTTTGTACATATTTAAATTAAGAACTAAAGCTCAAATTTTTTAATATTCTCGAGCACTGGATGTTGAAAAGTGTCGAATTGCTTTGAGTGTACAAAAGCAAAGCAAAATAAAATATTGAATGATCATTTGTAAGTTGTAAAAACCTGAAGATCTATTAGTCACCATGTAAAGTGATTAGATGGAGATAAAGTAGGCCAGTAACAAAAAAAATATACTTCAAAACTAATTATCAACGCTTGTCAATTTTAACTAAATACTAATAATAATTATTTCATACAAGGTCTTGGCGTGAAACTCTTATTTTAACAAATTTTTTGCTTATTTAAACAATTTAAGGTTTTTGAATTTTCAACTACATGACTCAATTTATGCTATATATTACACAACCACATTCAGTATCCATGTGAAATTACTCCCTTTACTTATAATATCTTCTTGAAATTTATCTCGTAGAGTCGCCAGCTAAAGTGGTTATAATTCAGTATTAACCAATACATACTTTTTGTCATTATAAAAGCTAAAAATTGACAATTTACTTTTTTTTTTAATTATAAATCAAGCTTGTATCTTCAAAATTCAATGATAAATGTCGAGGCAGGATATACCGAAGGTATATCCCTTGCAAAATAAAGATCATCTTAATTAATTAAGATCACTGAAGATCATCTAAATTAACAGATATTGTCGAGGCGTAATCTCTTGCTGACTTTGCAGAGATTCTTGCTCGATATCGGAATCACTATTTACATTAATAGTCATTCTTGATTTGAGAGAGATAATATATTATATATTTATTTCTTGTCTTCTTCTATATATTTCCCTCCTATATTCTCCTGAATCATTATGTTTTCCTTGCTTGGATATATGTCCTTTTATATTCGATACCTGATATCTTAATGATCAGTAAACATTCCTAGTAACCTCAACTGGTATACTAGGATTGTAGCTGAGTCATTATTAGTCATTACCTATTAGTCATTACCTATTAGTCATTGCCTATTAGTCATATGAGTCATTATGACTCAAGGATCATGAGTCAGTTATTACGATGTAATGTTGGCTCAACAGATATCACTGAAGACCATCTTAATTAATGAAGATCACTTAAATATTGCATGACTATACATAATACAAGTTTACTGGCAATAGACAATATGTATATAAGAAGCTCACATTTCCCTAAGTATTCTTAGATTGTATCTCAAGAAGATATAGAAAATAGATAGAAAAATATATAGAAATATACAGATATAAACCTATCTCTCTTAATACCATGAGTAATAATATTAGTCAGGAGAGAAACAATGACTCAGAGTTAAACCAAAGAAGCTTGGCTCAACAATAAATAATAAATGTTTTAACTGAAAAATCGTTATAAAACAACAGAAAATTCACCTTCAGATTTGAATAATAGCTAGGTATTGCAGTTGGTTTATAAGAATTTCTCAAAAAGCTCAATTATTAAATTTCTAAAAGTGGATGATAGCAGGTACCAGCTAACATCACCGAAATACAACTAGTAGAGTCAAGATTTATAAGTATTCATTAAATTTTAAAATTTTATAAGTTGGAGATTCTTTTTTAAAAGACGTTTCTATTTCAATCAAAACTAATCCTAAAAGAAGTCAAAGAAGGTTTGAGGTTAAAAGTTTCTTATTTGATAATTTAATAGTTTTGAGTTTCTATTGATGAATACCATCAGTCCCTAAATAGGATGAATTTTAATTGCAAAAAAATCAGATGAACTAAAAAGACTGACTTCTTAATAAGCACCGGTTACAACCTTATGTGAATAAATAATCTGAAAATTCTGTTATATGGTGAATAAAAAAATTTATTTCTAATTCTTTGGAATATTAAGAACGTATTATCTTTATAATGAAAATATTGAGAGCTCGTTTGATATCAAAAAAAGTTTATATATTATTGAAACGATATGCATAGCAACAAAAGCAATCATTTTTAATATATATATATATATATTATTAGTTGCGTAAGAGAATTACTAAAATGATAAATATACGTCTTGTTTATTTTATAATTCAATATATATGCATATATGTATTATTATAATGAGTTATTCCAAAATTATGCTACTAGCTGTGAAAAATAGGATCCGAACCAACCCCGGATATCATACTCTTGAGTAGTGAATGGTTGTAAACTATGAGTTTAATCATCATTATTTTGATGAGCCAAGATTCTTAGAATGTACAAGAACAAGTTAACAATATCCAAATATAATTGCACAGCACCAACTACTTCATCTTCAGGATGCAAAGTTTTCATGATCATTTGAGTGTCAATCACGATATAAACCGAGAATAACAGAGCACCAATGATACTGTAGATATAGTCAACAACGGAGTTGTAAGGCAAGAAAAGGCTGAAAAAGCCGAAGACACACATCCCAGCTAATGTGAAGAAGGCCATACCAGCCCAACTTGTAAAATCATATTTAGTTTGGAAAGCAAAAAGAGTCAATGCGACAAAAATAGCGCTCGTCAATGCAAGAGCGTTTATAACCAAGGGAGTATCATAAGCAGTTGCACTTAGGCCAGCCATGTAACCCATGCAGCAAGTGAAACCAGTCAAAAACAAAACATTTCTAGGATAAGAGCGTCTGTAGATTTGGGTAAGAATCAAGAAAACAAAGGAAAATACGGCAGATAACCAGAAAACCCATATGTTTTCAAAGGCAAAGGCTTTTGTTGTATCATTGAAGTTCAAGGCGAAGCCGATAGCAAAAGTGGTCAAGAGCTGGATGGAGAGCAAGGTATACACCTTTCTGATGAATAAACGTCTTATGCTGACGTCACAGTCATAGACACTAGTACCATATTTGAAATCATCAGGGATATCGTCAGCAGCGGCAGATGAAGTGGAAGCTTCGTTGATTTCCAAAGAGGACAGTTCCCCATAGCCAGGAGGAACGCCACTTGGAAGAGAGTCTGTATTTGGGACGGGTTGATAAGCAGGAGCACTCATATTATTAAATTTGATTGATTGCAAATTAGATTGTATTTTGTGAATGAACTGGAAAATTGAGAACAAAATGAGTTTATTAACAACAGTTGCACAATCTGCTGATTTATATTTTGCAGCAATATATTTGACGTATTTATATTTGTTAGAAATAAATTGTGTTCTGAAACAGAGAAGAAAAAGAGAAACCAGCTATTATTGTGTGCCCTGGACAGTTTTTTTGTCTCTTCTATTCTCTTCTATCCTTCTATCCTCTTCTCTTTTTTCTGCATCTTCTTTTCTCTTCATACTTTTTTTCTCTTCTTTTCTACTATATTCTTTTGACACAAGCAAGTTGACTTCGATTTTTGATTATATTTCTTGTAAGAAAATAAATGGTTATTGAGCCCTGTAAAATATTTTTTCGTTTCTGTTTTTGTTTGGTTTCTTTTTTTCTTTTCCAAATCCGTTCAGTCTCTTACTAACTTTTTTTTTTTAATTTTTTTAGGGGTGGGGGGCAATTCTTAGTTTTTGTGCCGATTTGCCACATAAAAAGAAACAAAGCAGAAACAACAATATTTCCGTGTGGCAAAATTTATCATTTTGAACTGCACATTCTATACAAAAAAAAAAACAATCAAGCTGGAATATATTCAAATGAAATGAATCCTGCCGTACAATAATATGTCCATACTTGTTGGTCTTTTCCTTTCCATCCGTTTTTAGAGTACTTCTACTTGCCACATTTTGTAGTCACTTATTTCTACGATATTACATCTATATTCGCCTGGTCAGTGAGTGAATGGTCTACATCTTATACATATATATTTGTTATTAGTCTGGTTCCATAATACCACAGAAATAAAGACAGAAGTGCATAATACTGGATATTTACTTCAAACTCACCGCGAAAATTACCTATAGATCTCACATACTCTTTTATAGCGGCAAATAGAACAAATAATAAAAGAAGAGTAAATAATAGAAAAGATAAAATAAATCGAAGAGTAATAGAAGAAGAACGACAGGAGCAGAGTAATACTGAATCGTGAGAATCTGCTATATCCTTTGCAGCCACCGAATATTCTAACTGATACTAAAGATTAATACCGATAAACTTTTTACTATAAAATAGAAAGGAATAACAACTTTTGATTGATAGGGCCTTTTTATTTTTATTTTCATTTTGTTTAAAAGAGAAGAGAAATCCTTTTCAAAAAGTAACTTGTCGATATAAAGAAGGGAATACTAGAATAGATAATAAAAAAGAAAACTAGACAACAAAGTACAATTCAAATATTATCTGTCTGTGTATGTATCTGCTTATAGAGCTATAATAATCATATACTTTTCATAATCTGATCAGCTAATCCATATTAACAACATTATCTAACATCGCAAAATCCGATCTTGTTTAAACTTTTTTTGTGTTAAAAAAGATTAAAAACAGGTCGATCGAGAAAAATAAATTATTATGGCCGTCTTATTATCTACATCAGGATTTTCTGGTAGAAGAAGAAGAAGTACTCGTCATTTGCACCCTCTTCTTCTAGAAAATGATACAAAACAAACCACCACCAGAAAAACAAAGGTGAATACAGTTAATAAAATAGCAAAGACTTCCTCTAGCACTACATCTAGGAGAAGAAGAAGATCTGCTCGTCTTACAGGCTATGAATCTCCTCCGTTAAGTGCTGCTTCATCTCCAGAATCTATTAATCAGATGGACAAAGATTCAGAGGAAGAGAAGCAACAAGAAGATTTAGGAACAAAAATTTTTAAGGAAGAACTAAGTGAAAATCAGCAGCTTCTTGACCAAAAGGAAGAACAATTAATGTCTCGAGGACAAACAAGAAAAAGGACAAAGAGAAGAGTTGCTCACGTGGCAAATCGTATTGTTGATAGTGTTCCAGAACTAACATCATCTCCTCAGCATAATGATACACCCTTAATTGTAACACCTCAAAATGAAGAAGTATCGGAATCTGAAATTATGAAGGACCAGGAAGAAGCCAAGTCTAATCCATTAGAAGAAAATGTTGATTATGTAACTTTGTGCTCCACTTTGAGTCTACTTTACAACCAGAGAGACAAAATCAAAAATGATATTCGCCGACTCAACAAATTGAAGAAACAATTTAGCGATAATCCTATAGAATTACTTAACTGGTTAAATGATCGAAAAGACAATAAAGACTTACTTCCAGCAAGAAATAAAATTATCAAGTGTCCAGTGATAAATTTATCGAAGTATGGAATACTTGATAACGAAGATTCTTATATTTCCTCAGCAGTGAATAGTTATCCAATGTTTCAGACGTCTGGCTTACTCAAGTAGTTAATTTTGTCCAACAATATTATTATTCTATTGTATTAGCTTTTCATTTCTTAATATGTTATGTTTCAAAAGAAACAAAAAAAATGGTATTATGTTTTTTCCCTTATATTCCAATTTTTATTTCGTTTTAATGTCCCCCCTAAAGTCCAGTTTGATTTTCTTCTAATTTTGTGAAGTTTGTTTCGCCTTGTATATTTTATTCATTTTATTATTGTTGGGAATTACTTGCCTGCAATTTTTTTCCATTCTCACCTGATTTCCACTCTTCATGGCCATGTATATATATATATATAGTAATATATCAATAAAAGAAATATCAATTAAGAGATGATTATAATAATTAATAACTAAACTTGTAGAATATATTTCCTAGAAATTATTTTGATTTAAGGTTTAATTTTATATCTTTGTTAACTTTGGAATTTTATTGCAGATTGACCCTTAGACACACGGGAAAAAGAGAAAAGTCAGACAGACAAGACAGGTAACTTTTTTTTTTCTTTCTTTTCTATAATAATTTTCTATTGTCCAAATTAGAAAAGTCCCTCATTTTTTTTCTTTGTTCTGGAAATAAAATTTTCTTAAAACAATTTTTAAACGTGATACTTAATGAATAATCAATAAATGGAAATTGGCAGACACTTACATTACTATTATTATTTTTTGTAATCATTATTTATTTATCTGTCTAATCAAAACCACATTTTTTTTTGGAATTATAATATATTTAGATAATAATATTTAAAATGGAATTATACACTGAAAAATCAAAAATATGGTATTTTCCACCAGATTTTAGTAAGGATAATCCAAGATATGCTATTTCCACAAGCATTATCAAACCCAATTCAAATGTGTCTGGAAATGAAAGTAACAATGTAGCAACTGCTGCAACTAGCGATTCAAAGAAATCCATAGATCTGTTTGAATTATACGATGAAATTTTACCTTTAAGAATAACAGATATTCTTCAAGTTGTGAAGAACAATGAAAGAGAAGAACTTATATTTCATAACAGGAACTTGGGTGCTATAATATCGGAATATACTGAATTTATAAATTCTTGGAATAATGGTATAGAATTATTGAAAGGAAATCCGGATGTGATCAAACAAATAGATGATAACAAGAAGAATTCGATGGTTAATAAGAAATCTCAACTTTCAAAGTATTTATACAACAATTTAAGCAATTATTCCTCGGATAAGCAAATATCCGTTAAAATTATTACTTGGAATATAGCTGGCTTCTCTATTATTTACAAACATGAAGATATATCCGAGTTATTCAACGAAGAAAAGGACATCTACATTTTGAATTTACAAGAAACTATACCTTTAACTTTGAACACGTTTTATTCTTCTCCATTAATTGTTCAAGAATGGATATCTTATATTTTAAATTGCCTTTCAAAATCTTCATGTTCAGACTATGAATATTTATCAGACAATAGATTATTGGGTTTGACTACCATTATTATTGTGAAAAAATGGCTTAAACCTCAAATTTCAAATGTAGAATTATCTACCACTGGCACAGGTATCTTGAATGTCTTTGGAAATAAAGGGGCGATTTTGATATCATTCAATTTGAGCTTCGACAAGGACGTTTTGGCCCATATAGAAGAGTTGAAAACAAAGAAGAAACAACAACAAGAACAGGTAAACATACCACTTGAGAACACTAATGCTGAAACATTAAATGAAACAAAGAGTCAAGAAAAAGAAGAAAAACAAGAAGAAGAAATAATCAAACATGGTTATAAAATAGTTCTTGTGAATTGTCATTTATCATCAGGCGACCAAAATATTAGCAAAAGAAAGAAACAGTTACAGTCTATTGAGAATAATTTAAATTTGAAAAAATTTTATAAAAGTGATGAATTTTCAATTTTTAATCAGAAGTCGATATTACTGTCTTCAATGAAGATATCTAACAGTTTTAACAGTAATATCAAGAGCAGTGATTTAAATCAAGATACAGCTCTGATTGGTACTGAGACTCTTACAAGCGGTAAATTGGAAAACGATTTTGAACCTTCCTCAAAAAATAATGACGATAATGGTGATAATATTAAAGTAGTTGAATGTTTCACAGATTTAGATGATATTGAAATCAAAGATACCCCATCTTCTAAGTTGGCGGTCCCTTCAATAGGTTCTACAAGCTCAATTGATCTTTCTAATAATCAAGAAACTGAATCTAAAGTAACTACTTCTATTTCAGAAAAAGGTAAAATAGTTCCAAAGATCAATACCACTTTTACTGTCCCTACCAATAACAAAAAATCTATGAGTTCTCCAACTGATTCAATAGGTAGTAATCATAGTAATGAGAACAAAGGTATTGCATCTAGATTAGCGTCCCCTTTATTAAGCAAGTTTTACAATAACAATTCTTCATCGCTATTATCTGTTTCCAACAACAATAATTCCATATCTCAAAGAGAAGGTATTGCTTCTAGATTGGCATCTCCTATCTTAAGTAAATTTTACAGCTATTCACCTACCACGGCCACATCCTTTATGAATGGTAATGATTTAACCGCAGATAAGGATAAGATAGGTTCTGCAGCAGAAAATTTTGATAATTGTTTTATCTTTGTTGGTGGTGATTTGAACTTCAGATTGTCGAATATAAACACACAAGACTTAAAAAAGCCGATTAAGACAATAGATTCAAAAATTGTTACCAAAAATAATCTAGATTCTTCTGTAGAAGAAGCAGTCTCCCCAAATTCAGAACCAACATCAGCAGGGGCAACATCATCATCCGTATCCTCACCATCTACGGAAACAACTTTCGATGATAGTGAATTCATAGAAGATTATGAGGAGGAAGAATTCAAGCGTGAAATTAAGAGCCTTATGGATGCAGGAGATTATAAGTCTTTGGTGAAATTTGATACTTTATTCAATGAAATTCAACAAGGAAATTTATTTAATGGATTCAAAGAACCAGTAATAGATTTTTTACCTACTTATAAGTTAAAAGTTCTTGAAAAGAACTTAGATTCATCTAAAGGATCATTGATAAAAAATAAGGATATAGAATTCAGCATAGATGATGATAGTACTGCCGATTTCAAAGAGGGAAACGCTATAGAAACGAGCAACGAAATAGTTGAGGATATAGAAGAAAATGTGGGGACGAATGCAAAGGACACTATAGGTGAAAATGGTTTGCACAAGAAAGAAGATCTGATTGAAAATAACTTTGAAAATGAAAAAGATAAAAWTATAAATGAAGAAAAATCAAAAAAGGTAGAAGATAATATTGGGGAAAAAACTCAAACCGCAGAACAAGAAGTTGAAAACAAAAAAGAACATGAAGATGCTAAGGAAGAGAAGGAATTTGACAATTCGAATGAATCAGTTCAAAGCAAAGGAAGTTCTGAGACTAATGAGTTACAAGAGACCAAGGAATCTGAAGATAAAGAAGAGACGGTCAAAGCATCAGATGGAAGAAAAGATAATGAACAAGCAGAAAAAATCCATCTTGCGGATAAACGGAAGGAAAGTGAAATGATTGATAAAGTGAATGATAATGAATTTAAGCCCACAATCATCAATGTTTTGAATGATGTAAATGCTGAAATATCAGGTTTTTTACCTTCATCTAAGTATAACTTTGATAGAATTCCTTCATATTGTGATAGAATTTTTTACAATGAAAGAGATATTTTTGATGAAGAGGAAAAAGCACATATTCATATTGAAAACTATGAAGCGGCAAATTGTTATTCTTTAACTGATCACAGGCCAGTTTTCATGGATTTGACTTTAAATAACTTGAAACTAATTGATTTTGATAAAAGGTATCAATTAATGAAAGTTTTTTTGAAAAAACTAGATGCTGAAGAGAACTCCCAGAGACCTTCTGCTCATGTGATACCAACTGAATTTTCTAAGCAGGATTTAGATTTAGTATCAAAAGAGCAGGTATATGAATTTCAAATATTTAATGATGGTGAGAAATGTTTGAAATGGGAGATTATGAATTATGATACCAAAATCGTAAACTATTATAAAAGTTATAATTTGGAAAATAATGAAGTTAAATTCAACTACTTTAATGAACCTTTGATTGAAATCAAACCTTTTAAAGGCATTATTCCAGCAAAAGGTATACAAAGAGTTAAAGTAAAATTAAATTCCATTAATTTTGGAATCACAAAGGTTATAACGTCTTTGATCTTGAGAATTCTTGGATCCAATGATTTTTTTTTGACGTATGACTTTCATTTTAAAGAGTCTACAGTTTTTGATCAATCTTTGGATTTATTGAATAATGTAAAGGAATTTGGATCATCTTCAGGTATTCCTCCTGCTATCTATGAGCTAGTTAACTTCTTGAGTAATAATCTAAGACAAGATATGTTTGATTGTGTTTATGATGAAAGTAGACCAGAGGCATTAAAAGAGCAAATGTTGAGTCCTTTGGATTCACTTCTACGTTCTAGATTAGAACATAAATTACAGTTAGATAAGGAATTCATTAATAATCATACGGATTCAGATGGCGACAATGAAGTTTTAGTATCAGTAATTGCAAGAACTTTAATTTTTATGTTAAACTCTTTGGATGGTGGTATAATTCCAAAAGAGTTCTCAACATTCATTTTGACCCAGGAAGAGGAAAGACCAATTAAAAAGAAAGGTTTCTTTAATAATTTATTAAAATCAAAAACGGATAAATCAAAAACTACAGATATTGTAACCAAGATTTTAGAATTTTTACCAGGCTTAAGAGCAAATGTGTTCATGTATGTCATTTCCTTCCTCACATTGTATACTCATCAATATGGAAACAAGCAAGCCGACCTATTGGTATCTTTGTTTGAAGAAGCATTGTTTAAACTACCAAAGGATGCAACTAAGTTTTTAAAGAATAAGAGGAAAGAGATTCTTAAGATTTTGATATGGGATTAACGCATATTTTATTTTGTTCTCTGCCTTTTTATATGTTAATTTGAAAAAAGCACAAAAGATTTAGTACAATGATTTACATCTTACAATGATTTATATGTTTCATATTATGTATTTTTTAAAAATTAAAAATTTTTGAGTTTTAGATTTTGTAATTTTTATTTTGGGAGATTCAAATGCGTTTACTTCATTAATTGATGAAATGAATATTCAATACATTCTTTAATTTCTTTATAACTTGCAATGATACAGCTGGATTCATCTCTGCTGACCAACATGATTTTTTCGTCTATTCCTGCATCTAACTTATTCAAACATCCTATGACATGAACCAAATCAAGCACAGGTTTCCCTTGATCATCAACTTGGTGGAAAACATAATCTCTGAATAATTTAACTGGATATCTTTCCCCAGTTTCTGACCAACACAAGTCACCTGAGTATTCTGATCTTTCTAAAATAAAGTTTATCTTTGTAATTAATCTAAATAGACGATCATTTTCAATAGTATTTGACAAATTTTTTTCATAAAACTGATTCAAAGAAGCCAATTCGTTATAGCAGCGGAACATCTTTGAAGCAATCATTTTGCTAAATCCCTGAATTGAAGAATCACTTTCAGGCGACGAAGAATCAGGATTATCAATACCAAAATTTTGTTCTGTCTTAATATTAAAAAGGTATGCAATAGCCTGTTTAACTTCGTTTGAATAGAACATAACTTTTCCAAGAATTTTGGTTACAAAGTCTTTTTCATTGTTTACTCGTTGTTCATCCAAGTCAGAGTATAATTGATATACATCGATTTTATCTCCAGGGAGATTTTTGCCTGTACTATAATGTATTAATTCTAAAATCACATAACCAAATTGCTTAAGATCAAACTTCTTTAAAAGATTAACATATTCAATTTTATCATCACATTCTAAGTCCTTGCCTATCTTAAAATCTATATCAAAGTTTATAAGATCTAATATACCTGCCCCTGATACCATTATTTGATTTTTATTTGTAGTAATTATTTTATCTAATGTCAAAAGCCTAAAAGGCAAATTTGCTTCATGCGCAGATAGCATAGCATTTGTAATCTGTGAAATATAGGACCATAGTAAAGGTTCCAGTACAGATTTAGGTTTGTGCATATGAATTTCCTTCAAACTTTTTGCATTAGGGTGATAAGAATGAATAGTAAACAATGAATTATCATCAAAAGCATAATTTGTGAACGCCTCATGAACAGTGACAATATTAGCATTTCCCATACTGACTTTCTTCCAGCGCTTAATAGCACTTAGTGACTTTTCGTTAACGAGATTAAAACCTTCTAATCTCCTCATTGCATAGGCACATCCATCTTTAATAGAGAAAACCTTATATAGGCTAGAAGCGACTGTGTAATTTCTCATGCTCTTGGATAATGTTTTATCCAAAGGAACCAAACTATAATAACCTGCTACATGATCAGGTAAATTTGAATGCTGCATTGTTTGTAATGTTGCAATATTATTTTTTAGTAAATTTTCTCTAAGATCGTTTGGCATAAATATGGTTCTTACACTTTCCTCATTTGGATCCAACATATGACTTAAATCCAATTCCTGAGGAGCGTATAAATGGTGATGCAAGCTGAAATTTGAAGGAGCGAAATACATCTCAGGAAATCGCAGCTGATATGACATAACTCTATAGGCATGCATTGCATCTTGAAGAGGGGGGGTTGGCACTGTAATATGATGCTGCTGCTGTGGTTGTTGAGAAGGTGAAATCATTGATATATCATGAGAAGGTTGAAGTGGCGGAAGCTGCTGATCTACAGGAATTTGATTCACGATAGAAGCACCTGGCATCATAGGCACTTGATTCATTGAACGTGGAGGAGGAATTTGTTGTTGAATGGATGATGATGGTTGAAAATTAGTAGTGCCTGGCTTGAACATAGGAGCATCAATTTTCATTGGCGTAAATGCTGGTGATGCTGGCGATAACCCTACCGATGCAGTGGTAGGCTGTACAATTTCCGCAGAATCAGCATTACTAATTGATAAAGAACCAACATCAGGATTAGGACCATCAACATTAGATTGTATTTGTGCACTAGAAAATGACGGTGATACTGAAGGCGTGAACGAAGGAATTTCATTAATATTGGAACTTAAGGCTCTGAATGTTGATTTGGAGGTAGGAGTAAAGGTGCGTGATTCTGGATTGAACTTTATACTGCTATTATTACCTTCCTCATTGATAGAGGTACTGTTTATTGGATCTGATTCCATGTGTGAATTTAACGCAGACTCAGCCAAAGAGCCGAGAGAAGCAATCGTGCCATCTGGTGTTTTCAATGTGACAATCTTGTTTCCTGAAGGTTGTTCTTTTGGGATAGGTTTTGGAAGCTCATGATTAAAGGCACAACCTTGATCAGCGTATTTGCAAAATCCATAAATGCTGATATTTTTGCAGGTCACACCTTTAGCCCAATCCATATCAGAAGAGGGTTCTGCGTGAATTAATGTTAGAATTATGAAATTTGATGAAGTGAAATGAATGACAACATGAAAAAATACGTTTCACAAAAACCCAAAATTAACATTCTTCTAGATAACTTACTTATATTACTCATATTACCGTACAATTGGTGATGATATTATACTTCTTTGCTACGCTTTGATAATGTGAAAGTGTAATATAAATGAATTTAAAAGACCAATATTTTCAAAATTGAGATTTTTATATCATTTGTATCGTTTTTACATTTCCCTTTCCACATACTGTTTTCTTTTTGTATTTTTTATTTTTATGTTTTCTTTTTTCCTTTTTTTAGTGAAACGCACAACAAAAACTGTTTATAAGCAAAATTAGGATTTATATATAAGAAAATAGATAAATGTATAATCTAAAAAAATAGAAATAGTAAAAGTATCAATATATAAAAAATTCATTTAAATCACTAGTAGATAATCCGAACCTTAAGCAACAATATAATTGTTTAGTAGAAAGAATTTTGTTAGAAAAAAAGATGCAAATAGAACTGAATAATGAAAAATAGTAGAACAAGTAAATGGTACCAACGGTGAACAGAACCGGAAATGAATAAACATTAAACAATAACTACAACTTCTAATAATTTACCGCAGTCAAAACTCTCTCCTGAGGAGATATCGATAATTTTAACTCCTTGCAAACTAAATATACCCTTTTCAATTGCAATTAAGTTGATCTCAGTTTCAAAAACAGAGTAATGATCGAAAGGACCGATTCTGACATCGTTATTCAAACAAATAATGCCTGTTGGAGTGAGCTTAGTTTGATTGAAAACCTTTCTGAGATTGACATCATTGGATGCCGGAGAAGTTATGTATGGATAAATAATTTGATTTCCGTTCACTTTGTTGTGTTCACTATCATATCCAATATTACTATTATGATAATTACCATGCAATTTAGGAGTTTTCTCTGTTATATTTGTAGTTAAGAAAGAATGGTTATTATTGTCTTTAGGTTGAATATAAAGTGATAAGTTTAACACCTTGTGTGATTTATTAATTGCTTGAATTTTCCATTTGAAAACCTCACCTACTCTAACATTAGTCGTACCATGGAATGATAAAATCAAGCCGTTTAGAACAGAAGATTTGGATGTTCTAGGAATGTTAACAGTAAGCGAAGTAGATGAAGCTCTTGATTGACTTTTCAATTTTTGATGCAAATCGCTATATTCTGATTTCCCAGTTTCACTATTGACTCCCATGGTAAATGTTGCTGAAGTCACTACTGGTGATGCAAGTGAAGATGCACTTCTTGGAGAAGAAATTAAATCCCCAGTTCCAGTGGTATCTAGAGGAAACAAGCCGGAGCCTCTGATTTTTCTATTTGCGACTTGAGGAGAGTCAGGCGATAAGGATGAAATGATGGAGTTTCTATGTGATGGTTTTGGAACAACCGATGCATGTCTACCGGAAGATTGAGATTTCAAAGCTGTATTCGTAGGTGGTGCGACAATACTGAAATCAACTATTGTACTCCACTTTGTGACAATTTTACTGCTATTATTATAGTTGGCAGCATCTGCAACATCTTTTGGAATTGGGCGTGAAATTAATGTTATCAGAATAGGTTTTGTGAATAAGTTTTCACTATTCGTGTTGTTAATCAATTCATAAATGAAATTCAAATTGTCATTATAATGTACTTCAATAGGGAACTTCTGCATTGCCTCAGGAATTACAGGTTTAATAGAACCATTAGGAAATTCGATTATCATTTCTAGGAGGTTTAGGATCATATTAATCTTATTTAATTCCTTTGAAGACTCAACTTCCAAATTGGTTAACAAAATATCATTTCTACCAGCAGATTTTGTACATTTCAATCTCATATTTAATACAGGATAAACGGGTAACAAGATCCTTGCATCCAAATTGAATACCTTTGGCAAAGATTCAATACCGGAGAAACTTGAAACAATGGAGTTTCTTCTGCTGCCTGAATTTTCAAAAGTAAATCCTTCGGTTGATATTTGATCTTGTGATTTATTATCTTGGAAAGAAGGTAATATGACTGGCTCAACATTGGTTGAAGACTTATTTAAATCTAAGCCTTCTAACAAGTTCGAATCTTGAACAGGTTTATATACCTGCTTCAATGTTAACTCATCTGTACTTCCATTATCATTCAACATTAATTTACTACTGTTCTTATTTGCATACTTTTCATTCAATTCTATTTGCTGAAGAATGACTCTCGCATTCTCTATAGTCAAAGAAATCGAAATGACAATCTCCGGATTGTTGATTTTCTGCTTTGGATAAGATATTGGTAAAACAAATTTCCACACAGTAATATGTTTGGACACGTATGATTCTTCATCTACGTTACCTTTATCTTCAGATTCATTACCATTAAAGCTTTCGTCTTCCTCAAGAATTTGAATAGTTTCATTAAATATGCTATCTTTGAAAGTATATGTCAAGGATTGAATCAAGTAGCTTTCAGTATTTCCAAGTGTATGCATAGGATTATTATTCTTTGATGGATGTACGGCCAAGTCAAGAGTGATCAATGATTTCTGTAAGACATCTTGATATAGTTTTTCGGCTCTTTCATCTAACTCATCCGGATTAGTTAAAACCAAGTAACCCACAATTGTTTCGTCAAAGAAAGAATTTCGACGGTTCGTAGATTCATCTAACAATTCCAAGAACTCACTAAAAGGCAGCGACTCATATTTTTCGATGTTGAAAGTCGGAATATATACTTGTAAATCCATTTATAGAAGCAGTGTATCTATTCTATTCTCTAGCCTATTTATCAAAATATATGTGGACCTAAACTAACCACCGCTATATATTGATTATGTTCTTGTCTTAAAAATGTATCAGTTATACTGCTTTAAGGTATTATGAGATCTATATTATATTTCAAGAACCACTGGACAGCTCGTTGTAAAAAAAATGCAGCGATCTCTTTTCTATTTTATTTTTTATAGGGCTTTCCCTCTATCCGATTTCAAATTTGGAAATGAACCAGGGACACTTAACCAAAAAAACGAGCAGTGCAACTAACAATAGTTTTGCACAGGGCGCATACCATACTTAGATGAATTTTAAACTTTGACTCTTTTTAAATTAGAGCAGAGTCAAAACCATTTTTTTCTCTGATCTTTCAGAGTAGTGATATTCACTCAAAGAATATCCCCAAAAAAAATTAAGATTTCCACTATATAGTGCTTTTCAATTCATCCATTTGCTTTAATATCTTGTAATAATACCTTTGGCTGTTTTATGTTTCTTTTTATTCTTGATTTTATCCTGTCTGGTATCTCAATAATAAGTACATACGTTACAAAATTTTAAAACAGAAAATGTTTGCCTCTACCTTGTCTCGTTCTCTCTTCCCAAGAGCTGTTAGTTCTCCTATTAGAATGTCTTCCCTTTTCTTATTGTCCAAGAGATTCAACTCCACAAATTTAAAGGCTGCAAACACCTTGATCTCAACTTCCACTCCTTTTAAATTCAGCGATGGACCTGTTGTGACAAAGTATACTCCAGATCACGAATGGGTCAGTTTGCACCCAGATGGGACTGCTTTTGTAGGTATTACCAAATACGCTGCCGATGCTTTAGGCGATTGTACTTTTGTTGAATTACCAGCCGTAGGTGATATTGTTGAAAAAGCTGATTCCGTTGGTTCAGTCGAATCTGTCAAATCTGCCTCAGAAGTTTTTACCCCAGTGAGTGGTGAAGTCACCTCTATTAATGAGGCTGTTGTTGATACCCCAACTTTGTTAAACGAAGAACCAATGGGCGAAGCTTGGTTAGTTCAAATCAAGGTTGGTGATATTGAGTCAGATTTTAACAAGAATGACGAATTAATGGACTTGGACACTTACGTCAACTCTTTGGAAGAGGACCATTAAACTCTTAGTGCATTGTAAAAAAGGAAATAAATATTACTCAATAAATATCTAACAATATTAAAAAAGCGTAATGTAGTATACTAGAATATAGATCTTACGTATAGTTAAGCTAATATATTTATTCAGGTAAATTAGATAGTTGACATTACCTTATGAAATATAATCATCATGTGCTAGTATATACAAGAGTAAGATCTCAAATATAGATTGATAACGCTGTCATATCGCCATATTACATTATTTATACTTTTCATATTCTTCAGGAGTCTTGGTTTTTAACTGTAAAGCATGAACTCCTTTATTTTTCAATTCATCATCTAAAATGCTATAAATTAATCGATGTCTAGCTGGCTGGTTCTTGTATTGTTTGAATGTATCGGATATTATTTCTAATCTGAAATGTGACTCGGTAACATTAGTAGCACCTCTCATCCCATGATGACTAGAATGCTTATGTGAATCATTGAACACATTCAAAATGGTTGGGTTAACGCTCGTCTTAATTTTATCCACTAATTGTAACTCTATTGGACCCGGAGATTCAGAAGAATATTTGATCGAAATGTTATTTATGCTCATGCTTCTACGGAAATTGATCCTATTTAATAATCCAACGGGTTTGTACATTTGCTTTTTGCTTGATAATATGTATTCGAATTCAATATTCCATTTAACTTTGTTAAAGGTAAAACGGAATATTCATAGTACCTACTATTATTCTAAATCTTTTTTGTGTTCTTTTGTATCGCTATTTCGCTTCTTTTCATTTTTAACATCTTATCAACTACAGACCAGGGCTCAAACACTTAATTACCAATACCAAGCTACTGCTTTACTCAACAAAAGTAAAGAAAAATAAATAAGCATATTAAAACTTGTTGTATATCTATAGATAATTAAATAAATATTAAGCAGCGGGAAAAGAGAAGAAAAATTTATCAAAACAATATCGAAAAAATGAATCATTCGATTCTAATATGTACTATCGTATTTAGTACCTTTTTTACTGCCATGACATTCCATGGAATTATAGAACTATTATCAATGTCACTATGATTTATGTTAATCTGACCAAAAACATCGTCATTTCTTTCCAATAATGCAGAATTAATATTGGATGAAGAAATATCCAAATCGTAATTTCCAAGCAAAGATTTAACGGCTATTAAATTTCTGTATTGCTGAAGCAATTCTCTCAATAATTTCTGCGGTTCAAAATAACTTGGGTAGCTCAATAAATTCACTTCAAATGTTAGTAATCTTTCAGATCTTTCATCTTTAAAAGGTTTGACTAAGTAGCCTGTTTTAAATGTAATTTTATTAGCAAAATTGGATAATGGGATCGAATTCTTCAAAATGATGCCAAAAAATTCTTCATCCGAGCTTTCAATAGTAACATGAGGCTCATCTACTTCTTCAAGCCTATAGGAATCTACAGCATGTACAGTATTTCTGAGATTAAAATAGTCATCAACCTCTTCACTTTCAGAATATTTGGATTTTTGGGGAGCCTCAGCTTTTGTATAAGGAAATGTTAATTTGGAATCATTCAAAATCAATAATGGATTAGAATTTACTGTTAACAAAATTATTGATATTTTATTTTTTGCCGATAATCTTTTCCAGTGGATAAGTTCATCATCTAAAATGATACCATTTAACCTAGTTAAGACTAAATAGCTTTTTCCAGAATAATTTTCAATCAATTGTAATGTTTCAGACCACATTTCATTAGCAGCTTGCTCAAAAGTCTTACGAACACCTTCTTTGATTGCGAACTTTCCATTGTTTGATTTAGAGAAATTACTTATAGGATAAGTGTACCAAGATTTCACTTTTTGCTTTTTACCCCATTGATCAGTCCAACTGGCAACGCACCAGTTCTTATCAGAGGATCTTTCATAAGCTAGATGAAGATAGAGATCGTCTCTTAAAATTTGCTTAGCTTTATTTTCCTTGGTTAAACTGAATTCAATTTTCTTTGGGCTTGGTGGGGTGATTTTGGAATACAATTGATCTTTATTTGGGTTCACATTATTGTACATAGCTAATGCTAGCTTTCTACAAAAATCCGTGCTTGGAGATGCAGAAAATTCATCTGATATATAGCTTTCTTTTGGTAGTATTTGAACTAAGGGAGGCTTACCCTTGGCTTCCAAATCCGAGCCCATATAATCTTTGGTGTTCTTCTTTAATGTATTATCCCAACTTTTGATATTTACCTCAATAAAATTGTTCAAACTTTTTTGAATTTCTGCAATATTGATAAGGAATTTCAAATTTGTAGATTGATTAGAAAAAAATATCACAAGCCTTGAATTATCATCGGTATCAAATCCAATTAAAATCAACTTTAGTATCTTGTCCACTAATGCATAATAATCATTAGAGTTAGCACCACTGTATGAAATGTTTAAAACGCCTTGGGAAAATCTTTTCGATAGCTGATCTAATAATCGGGCCATTTCTTTATTAGAAGATCCTTTAAGCTTTTTATTAACTGAATCAATCAATTCCGAACCATCAACAAAATCAGCGCTTCCTAAATCCATTCCTTTATATTGTTGAGATATTGAACATGCTAGATTTTGTGCTTTCATTACTGCATAACTAGATCGATACTGTTTTGTATCATTGACAATAATCAAGAATTTTAGATTTCTTTTACCATGAAACGGCGAGAGTGATAATACTTTCCATAATTTCATTGCAGCAGAATTCACAGTTAATACCTGATCAATTCTTTTTACTTTAAAAATAGGAGTCTTAATCTTAAAGACATAGTCTTCTAATTCTTCAGGTTTCAGTGATATAACTGGACTATCATTATCCGCTTTCATATTATGATTATTTAATTCATTCAATAACGCGTCATTATCTGTCATCATTATATCATCGAAATTGACATCAGTATCAATATTTGAAATAAAACTGTTAATCAAAGAATCTTTTGAGCCACCGCTACCATTGTCGGTCGTCAGATCAGTGACACCAATATACTCAGACAATTTGATTCGCTTCATACAATTAAAAAGACCATTGATTGCATATTCTATGTTTTTTCTACCTTCAGAAGAAGATAAATTGTTGATAGATTCACTGTCGCTTTCATCACTATCATTAGAATCAAGATCATCGTAATATGTGCAAAAATCGTTCATCGTGATCTCTCCCGCGATATCATTTAAACCACTCTTTTGGGCTATTAATGAGTCCAAATAGTTATATTCTGGGAAACTCTTTAATGGCTCTTCTTTAATTCCCAAGGGATTTAACAAATAGGTATCTAATAAGTTATTATCATATAGTAGAATATTCATCAATATTGGTAGTAAATCATTGAGCTCTTTTTCTATGATAACAGGGTTATTCAGAAAAATAATATTGGGTATTGTATATAAAGGATTTGTTTTAGTTAAAAATGGAATCCAGTTAGACAGATCATGATATCTAATACTTTCAGGATTTTTAGCAACTTTTCCAGGTGTTGGAGGGGTATTAGTCCTAGGAGATGTATGATTCACATTTGGTGTGAGTGCATTACTCTTATGAGAAAACATTTTTGCTTGCGGTAAATCAGGAGTATTCATTGATTGGAAGTTGATATCAGTTTCAACTTTTGCAATATCAATAGCTGAGATGCTATTATCTTCGTTAGGTACTCTGGCATTATCCGGATACGAATCTAAATAGCTATCTGTATTTGAATCATTTCTCATTTCAAGGACATTTGGCTGCAACATAGTAATTGTTTTATATTGCGGTTCAAGCTGATGAAGACTGATATCATAGGTAGTTTTGGTATTATTATTATTATAACTATGATTATTGTTGTCATTGTTGTTATCATCTTCATATTCATCCTCATCATCGTCATCTTTTGCATCATCTTCTGACTCACTGTCCGATGTCAAATCTTCATCTTCTGAATCAACAACAACCTTTAATCTTTCACTATTATCTATAACTGGACTCTTGATAGAACTTGTTAAAATGCCTATATTTTTATTAATCATCTCATTATTGGAAGTTCCTAATAAGCTTTTAATTCTTTGAGAGGATTCAGGAACATAAAATTTTCCACCTTTATCATACTTAGTATCTACAGCATCCCTTATAACTGGATTGAATTTCAACGGAGAGAAAACACTAGATGACGTTACTCCAGGGGTGGTAGTTATAGGCAACGGTGCACCTGGATCAACATATGGAATGGAAGGTAAGCACATCTCACTTTTTGGGATATCAAACGCTGATTCAATCTGTTGTGCTGTCTTAATGTTCTTGTCCAAATTAGAACTAGTCAATGGTTCTGAAACAAAAGCTCCTTTTTCACCAACTGCTTGCTCGGGTGTATCTATTTTCATACCATGACTATCATTTTTATTCTGAAGTTCTTCTGAGAGATTAGCTTGGCGTTCACTGCTTTCTGTTTCTACGATTTTTGTTAAACCTTTTTCTCCATCTCCAGCAGGACTTCCTTCATCATTAGGATAATCATCAAAAAAATTAAAATCTGTATCTGAGATATCGCCCCCATCTTTATTTTCACCAAAAAGTTCCTTATCCCAGTTACTCTCAAAATTGTCTATATCATCATAGTCTGCAATATCATCAGGGTTCATTTCACTTTGCTGATTTAAATCCGGAGAACTATTGATATCAGAATTTTTCCGATTTTGATCAACTGTGCTATGATGTGTGCTAGTATTTGCCTGATTCAAAATCAGTTGCTCTGCATCGGCCTTTTCTCTAATACTATTCTCACTGATAATGGCTCTGTTTATAATATCTTGTTTTTGTTGTTGTAAATTAATTGATCTTATTTCTTCAGTTAATTTATAAATTTTATTGAATAGGCCAATGCTTTCATATGAATTTTTACCGACAAAGGTAGACTTTGGATATCTTAAAGTATCGCATTTTTGGATGAAACACAAATCCAAAGGCCAGATGACAAATTTGTAGTTCGGAACAGGTTTGATAAATCTCGAAATTTGAGGAGTTAGTCCATTTAAATGTTTTAAATCGGGTATAAGTTTTACCCATTTGATCTCATGCAATTTTTTATTGAATACAATTCCTATCAATAAGTGTAACATGATTAATAAGTTTTGATTGTTGCTCGGTATCTGGGTCAAAGAATCAGCCAATGTGCTATTTGCAAAATAAGCACGAGTACCTGATGGAGCTAAAAATAAAACATGGCTATTATTGTTGATTTTCTGTAATGATTTGACAGACCGTGTAAGAAGAGATAGGGCAACAATGTTTGTAGATTTAGTGGCAATTGAGATTAGGACATCACCGTTTGCAAATATCTGGGGGTCAATGAAAATGAATTCTGAAAAACTGTTAACCGATCCTGCAGGTGTTACTATGGAAGCTTTACCAAAGGGAGTGATATAATTTTTCATTGATAAGTTGATGAGAATCTTCTTCTTTATCGAACTCAATAGTATGGTGTATAGAATATTTGAATACTTTGATTTTGAATTGCTGTCTATGTCATTATTCGCCGATTTCTGGTTTTTGTTAGGCACTATGTCGTGAGGCAGGAAGGTGTCAGTTTCTTTGCACCTGAGGTTGAATTTTTCAAGAGGAACAGGAGGCTCTTCATCATTTAGCCCAAATGACCACAATTCCTTATTAGCCTGGAAGAAAAGCCCTGTATTGTGTGTGTTTCTCATGTGGAGCTCGGCTTCTAATAAGCTTTGGTCTCGTTCTTCATGCTTGGAAGAGACAAACACGGAGTATTTGACCTTCGCTATCGTTAGCACCTTGTAGAAGTTCGTGTAGGCTTCATCAGGATTATATGCCATTTTAGTGCTTTTCGGTTTCGATTTTCTGGTTTACTTTCAATGCTTACTAATATATAACAGTAGAAAGACATGGAAAATGTACCAACAGATAAAGACAAAAGATAATCCTTCGAATGAAGTAAAGGCGTTGCCGGTGCTGTGTATTGGTGTGTATATCCAGGATGCTACTATCAGCAGACCATTCAGAAGAACGAACAATACTGGTGAAAAGAATATTACGCGCACATGGAAAATCAGTACAGTGAAAATCAGAGAAAAGGGAAAGACGAAGTATAATTGATGCGACAACATCTCTGCTATTTTTAGTTAAAATGAATGAATCAGCATCGATGACTTCTATCAGTCCCATAAATATATCCAACGTTTGTACTGTAGACTTACCATTCAGAAATGGTACATGCTTTTAGCCGCCGGTGAATGGTAGCAGCCTATACTGCTTAGTGTATTTTCATTTTTCATTTTATACTTAGCTGATAGAGAATATCCGTGTTTGGCAGGGACATCATATAGTGTGTGTGTGTGTGTGCCAGCTATAGCTATACTGCAGTATATACAACAAGACACCATCAGTATGAGCATGCCATCTTCTGTCATTGTTTTATAAATAAGTAACCCAATTAGCATATGCTAGGGTTCAATGCCCTTGAAGTATCAGTACGTGGCACTGGAATGATGAAACGCCCAGATGGAAAATACTTAGCACTAAGTCCAGTTTCAGAAATTGCGGTGCAGGCGTATCTGGTGCGCGTGTGCATACCGGTGATACTGGATGGCGGATGAAAACAGCTGCCATTTTTTGATTTCAAACAGATTTTCAACATGCAACAAGACAAATGGATAATGCGTTTTTGGACTGGAAGAATTCCGCAGAGTAGACTCGCAGAGTGAGAAGAGGACGAAGAAGCAAAAGAAGAAGAAGAAGGAGGAGAAGGAAAAAAAAAGAGGGAAGAATAGTTGGTTGTTCTATCAAAGCTTATGTTCTTTCCCTTTATAATACTCCATTTTCGCAAACACGTTAGCATAATCAATAGGGTTTATTGAATTATAATATTGGCACAACAGTCGAACCATGTTTTCTTACTTTATGGGGACAGCAGCCTCTGCTCAGACAGAGACTCCCTCTAATGGTGACATTCAGGCGCAACCAGTACTGCCGTTGAACACAACACGCAGAGCTCCATCAATGATACTGGCAACTAGTCTAATATCTCCTGTGTTGATGAATAGAAAATTTTCAGTAAACAATGGCTTGGAAGCAGCATTAGAAAGATCAGAAATCTTGCAAGAGCAAGTTCTGATTCTCACGGAGAGAGCTTCTGAGGCGTACGCTCAAATCGATAAATACGAAAGTGAGAATACATTACTCCTAGAGAAAATTACAAAGCTCGAAATAACACTCATGAATAATGAGAATGACAATCAGAGCCAGTTCAATGACTATAGAAAGCAGAAGGATATGATTGCAAAATTACAAAAACAATTAGATCACTTACAGGCCATTCAGCAAGATATGGTAGAGAAGAAATTATATGAAGAAGAGGCTTCCAACAGACAACTACTACAGAAGAAATACGAAACGCTACAGAGGAACTCCATCTCGAAAGAAGAGCACGAGAAGGAGATAATGAAATACAAACATGTCGAACATGAACTCAGGACGCTACAGGATGGCGTCATAAGCAAGGAAGAACATGACAAACAAATACAGAGTCTCAGAATGCGTTACGAGTCTGGCGGTTCTTCTAACTCAGGGTCAAATAACAAGTATGATTACAGCAAGGAGTTAACTAAGAGAATTGAATTAGAAAAAGAAATTGAAGATTTAAGATTAAAGAAGAATAATGGATTCAAAAGGGAATATGAAACAGAGATGGCAATTAGAAAAAATACTGAAAAAGAATTACATAAAACAAACCAGAGACTCCAACAAAAAGAATCGGAGTTGGCTAAAGCTAATGATAAACTTAGAAATACTAAAGATAAAGAAGAGTTGGACATTGGCTCATTTAGAAAAGGTGAACTAGAAAGAGCTTTAGCAAAGGCAAGAGCAATTCAGGCAGAAATCGCCAAGAGAAAAGAAGTAGAGACAGAATTGTACAACATTAAGAAATTGTATAGACATCTACAGGAAGACACGAAAAGCACAGGTAAAGGAGCGAATAGTGAAGAGACGAGAAGACTAAAGAATTGTATCTTGGAAAAGACTAAAGAAATTCAAAAAGTTGTTCATGAGAATTCAGAATTGAAGTCCACAAATATCGATAACCTTGCAAAACTAAATAGTATGAAGTCCAAAAACAATGAATTACTATCATCTAAAAAAATGGCTGAAAGAGAACTAGAATCTTTTAAACACAAGCATGATACTTTAAAGAAACAAATGGAAATTATCTCGGAAGACCACGCAATTATGAAATCTAATAGTTCTTCTGCGTTATCATCCACATTTTCTTCACCATCGAAGGCTTCTTTATTCAGTAATCATTTAAACAGTTCATCCGATAGTTTTTCATCAATTGCGTCAGATGATTGTGATTCTTCCACGAGTGATAACAAGCAATTGACGAAGAAATTAGAAGAAGAAGTTAAATTGAAGAACCAGATTATAGTGAAATTCAAGGAATATCAAAAGATGAATTCGGTGTTAATGAATTTCAATTCCAATTATATTAAGCAATTGCTTGCTAAAATCGAAGAACTCAAGACAAATGAAGCTGAATGGAGAAACAAGCTAGATCTTTTACAAAAGAATATGATGATTATCAGATCAAGTTGAATTATTTTAAGTACCAAATTTTCAAACAGTTAGATACATCTAGGGAATATATAAGGGCTGCCGGTAAGCCTGTCCAGTTAAACCAAAATATTACAAACAAAATTATTTTACTTCTTCTTTCCAATATTATTATTATTTTCACCAATATTTCAATTTTTTATTTTACGGCATTATGATAGATTTTTTTTCCACAATTTATTTTTATTTAATTAATTTATGCATTTTTACTTTTATTCAATTCAAAACCAAATCATATCATGATTTGCATAAAAGACACGAAAACGAATTCATCTTTGCATTACAAGCGAAAAAATAATGCATGCAACACAAAAACGGAAAAAAAACAGTAGAAGGATCTTCGTTGATTTTAGTTTATTAAGAACTTATATTTTAGTAGAATTTACAAATAAAGACTAAAAGAAGAAAGAATGGTGGTTAGAACTAGCTTAGATGAATTGGAACGAGGATTATCCGAATCCACTTTAAATGAAGCGTTTGGACATGATTCTCTAGGTATAATTTTAGTAGATGGATTGCCAGAAGAATTCCACTATCTAAGATCAAAAGTTTTAAAACAAGCAACTATATTAGCTAAACTTGATGAACAAGATCTCAGTCAAATGGAATGTGAAGATGCCTTTTGGTTGGTTGGCTGGTCCTTGGGAAAAGAAAAATTGGCAGTTAAAAACCTTGATGGAACTATAACCAAGAAACCAGATTATCTAAAAGGATCATATTACGTGAATTGCTCTTTTTATGTAGATAGTGATCTAGAAGGTCTCCCAGAATTTGAGAGAGAGAAATATGAAATGTATAAAGCATATTCTACTTTGAACAGGTGGCCAAGATTGAGAACTGCTCTCTTGGAGAGATTCGAACTAGATTTCAAAAGACTATGTTGTTTAATCATAGATGTCGCCACCATAGTGGCCAAATCATGTGATACATTTATTGAGAATGAAAATAATATGAAAACAATTTTTGAAAAAGATTTCTTACAATCAGTTGTTAAAGAATCGTATACAACAAAAGCAAGGCTACTTCATTATTATCCATCCGACGGTGAAGTCAAAGATAATATTTGGTGTGGCGAACATTTAGATCATAGTTGTCTTACAGGGTTGACTTCATCTATGTTTTTGGATGAATCCGCCATTATCAACAAAACATTCAAGGAAATTACATTGGAGGACGTTGAACTCCTTAAAGAATTGGATTCATCTCCAGACCCTGAAGCTGGTCTCTATATCAAAAATAGACATAATGAAACCGTCAAGGTTGATATACCAAAGGAGTGTTTAGCATTTCAGACTGGTAGTGCTTTACAAGAAATTTCTCAAAACAACTTCAAAGCTGTTCCCCATTTCGTACAAGGTTGTAATGTTAAGAATATTTCAAGAAATACACTTGCCGTGTTTTGTCAACCAAACTTAGGGGTCAAGGTTAACAGAAAAGAGACATTTTGCGAGTATGCTGATAGAATCCTAGCAAATAATCATTGATAGATAGTAATATATAGATAATAATGTAACAATAAATAATTGCTTAACACTTTTTGTTAATTTATATTTATAGTAGAAGTTGTTTTTCTTGAAAAAGCATTATGATAATGATTTCCAAGATTTGTACTAATAAATATTTCTTTATAGCAAGGATTAGTTGAAAGGCCCATTAATGAATCTAGTTTTTCCATGACTGCTCTACCACAAAACAGTTCCGCCCTGCTGCAGAAATGCAGAAATGCCCGATTGTTACAAGCTCAAGCATAACTAAGAAATTTTCTTTTCAACATGCCGCACTTCTGAAAATAGATATATTTTTTTAACTATTTTCGGCCGATATATGTCAACTTTATCAAAATGTATCTAAATATAGAAAAAAAAACAAAAAAAAAACTCATAGACAAATCATACTTAAAGAAGGTATGTCCTTTATTTCTTGAATAAAAGTGAATTGTGATTACTAGGGCCTTTTAGGTATCTGGTTAATATATTGTATTTATTTAGTCTTTTTTAACCCATTTATTGGGAAAACACAACAATAAATACTAAATATTATAATAAGACAACTTATAGGTAATAGACTACAATAAACGATGTTTACAATTTCGCAAGTCATATTTTTAGCAATTTCAAACGTATTGCTCGTGATTGCAGCATATGAACCAAATGGCCAGAATATAGCACTTTACTGGGGTGCGGGTGCCGGTCAAAACAGATTAGCATACTACTGTGAGTCTGGAGCTGCCGATATAATAATGATTTCATTCCTTAATAATTGGAATCAAGATTCTGCTTCGTATAATTTTGGTAATGCATGCGGAAAGTACCCTGCCACTTGTCCGCAGATTGAAGAAGATATCAAGACATGCCAAAGTTTAGGTATCAAGGTCTTGTTAAGTTTAGGAGGTGATGATAGAGTTGGGACCTATGGTTTGAAAACTGATCAAGATGGTGTTGGATTGGCAAATGTTGTTTATAATATGTTTCATCCTAAAGGTACCGGGCAAGTGAAGCCCTTTGGTTCTGCTGAAATAGATGGACTTGATTTTGATATTGAAAATCATAATGATAAAGGTTTAGCTGCTATGGTACTGCATCTCAGAACTCTTTGGACCACAAAGACATTATTAATGTCCGCTTGTCCACAATGCCCTTATCCTGATAAAAATGTTTTAGATTTATTGAAAGATAAAGATGCAAAGATTGACATGGCCTTTATTCAATATTACAACAACCCTTGTGGTCTAAAATACCCAAAAAAATTTGCCAGCAATTGGAAGATTTGGGAAAATTTCCAACAAACTGATGCAGGTAATCCCAATTTAAAGCTATATATTGCTTTGGCTGGCTCAACGAAATCAAATTATAACAAATTACCTTCACTTGTTAAAGATACCACTAAAGATGCAAGAACATTTTCACAATTTGGTGGATACTGTATTTGGGATGCAGTTAGTGCATTTGAAAATATTGATAAATCTACTGGGTTAAACTATGCATACGGTATCAGAAACATTATAAGAGATGAAGAAAAACTCACATCGACAATCCTTTCAACGACCACAAGTGCTACTACTAAGGTGAAGGCTTACAATACCAAGACCACAGCTGTGAGTACAAATGTTCAATATGTCAACACTACATTTATTGCTACTAAAACAAATATTGCTGATAAAACCACCTATGTTGAAATTTACAATACCACAGAGATATCTAACTATACACTGTTTAGCACCAAAGTTTTTAAAACAAAGATCACAAGCTACTCAACATCATTGTCAGTATCAGAAATCAGTACTAAATTTACTTATTTAAGTGAAATCAATACCAATTCAACTCAGCAAAATCAGAAAAGAGAATTTTCTGGTGATAAGATAACCTCTCTTTCCATGAAGTCAGATAGATCCGGTGATTCAACAGTGATTACGGTTATCTCAACAATCAACTATCATCTGTCATAATTCAATTTTTAAATTCAATTCTAAAGAGCTAAATGAACATAGTATATGCCGGTCATATATTACTGTTATTTTTAAAGACTTTTTTATTTATTTTCTATGTTATTATTATTATACAATTTTTTTTTTGGCTTTCTTCTTATTTTTCTCATATGTATTCATTTCCAGTTTATTCTTCTCCATCTAAGGAAAAATGCATATAACCTACACTTTACACACCCAGAAATATTTTCTTCTTTTTGTAACCAAATGTGTCTTCTATATCTTGTATACGCTTTTTGCTATTATTGTTGTACGACTCCAGAAGCCAATCTTCAACTTGAACTGTCTTATATATTCCCATAGCTTTGGTATCATCATCTAATAAAATATGCAGCAAATTTGTATCATTATGCTTTTCTTCCGGATGATGAAGCAAATTTTTAAAATTATAAAGATTTTCGTCACTTGAAGAGAATAATTCCACGAATCCTTCAGTAAAAGACTTTAAAGAATCTATGTGATCATCACTCAAAGGAACTTCAATTATAACAAACTGACCATGTTTAGTTTCACAATATATTTTGAAAAATTTCTTTGCAGCATCAAGGGAGAAACTTGCAATAAATTCAGACACATCTGATCTTGGAGATATCCACTTTGCATCAGATATGAAATCTTTGTGAGATGGATTTTCACTGTTGTTAATGTTTTGTGACCATTTATTTTTAGTTAGCCTAAAATTAGGGGTAATTACTAAAGGCGCTAATTGTGAGGTAGGGTTCCAAATTATTACGTTAGATTTTGTAACAACAAGCAAATAGTTTGAAAATATTGGATGCCACAGAAAATCTAATATATCCGAATAAGTCTGAAGTATTCCTGTCAAATCATAAGAGGAGTAGGACTTTACTTCATCTTGATATTTTGCTGCGTGAAAAATATCATTCAAATTCCAGAAATAAATAACGTTTTTTGATTTTCTCATCATTACTGCAAGTAAATTATTCTTTGTTATACAATGTTGAAAATAGTCAGTGCTAAATCCTTGTTCTTGGTGGTTGAATAAATCTTTAAATTTAGAATTTATTTCAAATCTTATTTTATAAATAGTATCAATGCTATTGATGTATTCATTGCATGGAACATCATACACTCCGCCGTCAATTTTTTGGAACATACCATTATTATCTTGAATCAAAATATTCAGTTCTTCGTTAATGTTAACTTTCTTTCTGTGTTGAAGAATTGCCATCCGATCAATACAAGGCATCGAGGAAAAAATGTGTAAGTTACCTTCATAATCGCCAAGCAAAAGAATTTCAGAGATGCTTGAAAGAATCGGATAGTTATTGTCAACTGCTTTGAATGGATTTGGGAATATAAGAGATGATTCAACAAATGACCAATCCATGAATGAAATAGAGTATATATCGAAATCTGTTAAATCTTTTTGCAAGATACAGCACCCAGAATCTTTGTGATGGGAATTCTCTATTTTACCAAGTCCAAGAGAATTAAGAAGAGATAATTGCATATTATTGCTTAAATAACAAAGCCATTTACCAACAGGACTCCATTTTATATCACTCACATTATATGGAAGGGTAAATTTTGAAAATGGTATTATTTGCTTCTGGTATTTCCCCATTAATATGTCAAATGAATGTATTATATCGTTTCCGTTATCTGCTTGCACTAAAGACATCATGCTGGAATTTCTTAAACCATCGTGACGTGGATATCTGTGTAGTAGTTTATCGAATTTGGGTTTGCTTACTTCATAAATAAAGCGACAATTATTGTTTGAAACTTCAAAAATCTTAAAGCTAAGATTATCTTCAAAGAAGATACCCAAATATGAAACTGTATCATGGTTATTGCCATCAGTGGTAATCAGATCATTAAACCAACATAAACCAACCATTCTCATATTTTCGTTACCACTATTTACCGTAATATTTAGATTTTCATCGAAAATGTCAAATATATAAAAAACATTAGAAGCGGAGTCTAACACCACCAATTTATTACAAATCTTTCTTGAACCAATGCATGCCCATCGTATAATGTATTTGTTCGACACGTCAGATCCCCGGATTCCTTTAATGGAATAATCACTCATGTTATTAAAGTCATCATTATTTAAAACGCCCAAATAATCATTATTTGCTTTGAAGGTACTTTTAAGATCATATTTATCCATGAAATTTTCAAGGCCGTTCTGCTTACTGACGGAAGCCATCAACTTCAGATTTTTATCAGCAGAAAGACGAAGAAGAACGGTCAAATTCTTTTGTAAAACCACATTATAATTTCGATTTGTTATTGTTCTTACTACTATTTTAAAATGATCATCCGTGGTTTTTATTATGTAAGCCAAAAAATTACCGCAAGGGGTAATAGTAGGTGCACAACGTTTAGAGAAGTCAAGAGAATTTGTCGAACTAATTTTTTGATCAGTTGTTGCCTCTGGCCTGTTCATTACCAAAACTGTTTATAAATAATTTGAACTTTTGCTGTCTCTTGAAACTAACTATTATAACATGAATCGTATATTATATATTTGAATAGTATTGGCTCTTCCATCAGGTATTTCGCAGTGTATCTAATAAAACTCTGTTCTGTTTACTGTCGCGTCTTCGGGATGAAAAAATGACGCGTTACAAGATTGACAATCCCCATAAAAAAAGGTTATGCAGCACCGCACATGGCTATTTTACTGCATGAATTCAGCCACATTCAGAATTTGAAGATCTTATGAAAAAAGATATTCTGTTCATTTGAAATATCAAAACGGTACCCAAACAAGCCAGCTATCACCTTTGTCCGAGAAAAACAAAGATCAATGAAAAAATACTGATTCCAGATAATTTATTTTACAAATATTAGCATTTCATATACAGGAAATGAATGTATGGAATCACTGTAATAATTAAATATCTCTATTTGATGGTTTCGATTCTGTCATGCTATACGTAGAATAGCAAATTTCTTACTATATGTTGCATTTGCTATTATTAATTTTTTTCCAATACCATGCAATTTCCATAGTTGAAAGTGTCTATAAATATTTAATGACTGCATATATATATATATCTTCGATGAAACTGGGGAAGAGTTGATATAACACAATTAGTTGGACAAAGCAGACTCTTGACCAGATAATAAAGTAAATGTACTAGCCTGCAATCTGTCTCTACCTTTCAAGAAGTCTAACTCCATGACAAACAAGAACTCCAAAATATTAACGTCCTTACTTTTCAAAACCAACTCACCAGCAGCACTGGCACTACCACCAGTTGCCAAAATGTCATCAACAATAATAACATTGGAACCTGCCGCAAGAATGTTATCCTGCATTTCAAAAGTATCTTCACCGTATTCTTTCTTAAAGGTGACTCTAGAAACAGAACCGGGCAACTTCCCCGGTTTTCTAACAGGAATGAAACCAGCATTTAAAGCCAAAGCTAATGTTGGGCCGAATAAGAAACCTCTAGATTCCAAACCAATAACATAATCAATTTTCTTATCTTTGTGAGCCTCTTCCAAATGTAACTTGAAAGCATCAATCAACATTTGAAAATCTGCCGGGTTAGAGAAAATTGGTAAGAAATCTTCAAACAATATGCCTTCTTTTGGAAAATCTGGGTACTGTTTTAAACATGATTTAAGTTTTAGGATAAGCTCTTTCAAAGATTGGTGATTAGCAGCCATCTTTTATAACAAAATATTTGTGTTTGATTTATCCAATAAATGAAAATGAGTATATTTGATGTGTATTTTTTTTACCTTCTTAACCGCTGATGATAAAGAAAGAAGTGAGAAGATTTATTTGATTACTTTCTCATATTAGAAATTTCTTTTTTTTTTCTTTGGTATTTTTCAAAAGAAGATTTATCTTGTTATTAATGCAGAGCCCGTTTCCGATTTCATTTTTTTTTGCCCATGCAACACACTCATAATTATTTATAGAGTTTCTAAAAAGAAATTACAACTCCAATTCTAAAAACATAGTCAATTTTTTTTATTTATAGAAGTAATAAGATGAAAAAGACAATAAAATACAAATGATAACAAAAAATTAAAAACAAATAATGTATAAGTAGAAGGTTAAAAAAAGAAAGAAAAAAAGAACTTTTTGTTGTAATTAGTAAGAACTTGTTTCTATATCATCATAATAGTATTCATCAATATTCTTGCAGAATGTTTTGTTAGCAGCGGCTTTCCAATAAATAAAAAAGTAAAGACAGAACCCAACAAGAATAACAGAGAAATAATTCATATTGTCTTTTGTAACTGGTAATGCGAATGGAAAACTGAACACAATGGTTGTAAAACAAGCCCAACCAACAGTAATAATGTTACAGAAAAGGCCAATCTTTCCTAACCAAAATGGGCCTTTTTTAATATTATCTCTTCCATAAATTAAAAGGCAAACAACGGGAATAAGGTAACTTAGTAGTAAGAAACAAACACAACCTACAACCAATGAACTATATGCCGTGTAACTTGCTAAATATAGACAGCCCACTAAAGCACAAAGAACAGTTGACAAAATATGAGCATTGACTGGCAAATTCATCTTTGGGTCAATCTGTTTCCAGAACTTGGAGAATGGGATACCGTCATCCCTAGCAAAGGACCAACAAAGTCTTGCTTGCCATGTGTGAGATGCGACATTACAGCACCAACCAGTAACAAATAACATACAACCAAGGATGATAGCACCTGCTTTACTCTTCAAAGATTGATAATAGATTTGAATGATTGGAGAGTTGACGTCGGCCAAAACTGCATCCAAATTATGCATAGAGTAAAACATAGCAATTGAATAACAAAAAGATGTTATGAAACCAATTGCCACAGTACCCATGATAGTTATAGGAATGACCCTTTCTGGGTGAAGAGCCTCTTCCGCCATATGAGTAGCAGAATCCAAGCAACTGAAAGACCAATTAGCATTAATTAGCCCTAAAATGAAGGCGATACCGCCATTGGACCAACCTGTTTGATTATCGAACTGTGTGAAGACAAAAGATGCAGTATTGTAATCACCAGAGGAGCATGATAAAACGGTGATTGTAATAACAATAAATGAGAAAATGGATATATATAATGCAGAACTAGAGATTAGGGGCAACACTGAACCAAAATGATTGAACCAATAAAGTAAGAAATTAATAATCTGGAAAATAATAAAAACTTGCCATCTTTGGTATGAATAATCAGGGTGAGTCAAACCCCAAAAGCCAACGATAAACTGAGCAATGGAAATAGTCACAGAGGCACTAGTGAAAATGGAACCTGCCCAAGCCAACGAACCAGTCATATACGCCAAGAACCTAGCGTGATTTTTAGGAGCCAATTTAATAGTCCAATAATATTGGCCCCCAGCATTAGGATAGGCACTGGCCAATTCGGATAGAGTGACTCCAATACAACTGGAAATAACAGCAATAATTAGGATACCAAACACGATAATGCATGGACCACCAGAGGAAATACCGGTAGTCAAGGAAGCAGATATACCGAACCAAGAGTTTGTCAAGCCGAATCCAACACCCAAAAGGGACCAGACAGAAAATTCTTTTTTTAAAAGAGGTTGTTCTAGAGGTGTGGATTCCTCGGAGGTATTTTTAAGATGCTGACTAATTGTGTCAGGGTCCTTGTCCTTGAATTTCAAGCTCTCTTGCGAAGACGGCATTTTCAAATATCAAATGTATTTTAATTTTCGAGAGAAATTTAATATATACGTAAATGAATTTTTTTTCTTTTCTACTTCAGTTCAAAAAAAGAAGTCTTGATTAAAAAAAAAGGTGTGGGATTTGGTAGATATATATGCCGTAAAAGTATTTAAGGATCGGGGACAGAAAAAAAAATCGAGAAATGATCAAACTTTGAGTCTCTGAATAATCATTTAACTGATAAGGGCCGTTAATTAATTACAAGTGAAAAATAATGAAAGATAAAATTTTTTTGACGATGGATTTATTGAGATAAAGGCTTGAGATGACAAGAGTCCTACGATTTTTTATGTGAATTTTTTTTTCCTCTTCTTTTAAGTGGATTTGGATCGAAAGTAGATGAAAATATCCAGAAAGTTTCACATGCTTTTGTATCGACCTTTGGTTGAAAATTTTGTTGGAGAACAATAAATTTATTATTTACGACTCAGACGATTTCCTACTTGATCTAGTAAGTGACTCAGTTGACCTCAACAATTCATCTGAAATTTGATTCGCCTTTGCCCTGCGCCTAGTATCCCTCGGGATCACATGCATTTCTCAACAGTCTGCTCTTGATCAATAAACCCACTGAGATTAAAAGAGCCAATGAATAAATGTACGGGTGTAAATTTTATGTCATGTGAGCATGTGACATGATACTGGTTTACGTATTAGGAGATGCACAGATGTATTTGGTTTTTGTTATTACATTTAATATTGTTTCTGCCATACGATTCGAAGATGGTTGTTTCAAATGTGAATTTCGATGCATGGCAGATGTGCGTAGACTGAAGGAGCGAAATTTTTCAAATTGTTTCAACATGAATTTCCGCATTTTGTTCAATCCTTATTCTGACAATCAAGGTTCCGCCAACAAGTTGAGGGTTGGCGTATGCCATCTTATCACACATGCTTATTTCTTTTTTTGATACCATAAACCAGATTAAATTGCGGCTTTATGGATAATCTTTCTAAAGTTAAAATTCTAAAAAGAACAATGCAATATAAATATTCAACCACTTTCTTCATTGTTTTTTTTTAGATTATGTTTTCGTTCTTTTTTTTTAAGTTCTTCATCTTTTTAATCATACTAATAGAATACCAGGTACCCTTAGATTACCCATTTGTTGCAAACATATTTTCTATGATACAATTGATTCTTTTCATTCTTTGCTCAACTTTTTTGGCAAATGCTGCTTACACCCCTGTCAAGAAGAGAAGCTCTTCTCAACCTTTGAGCTCATCTATTTTGGGCTACACTTATGCTAATATGCCTACATATGATCTCAAAGCTCTTGGTCAGCAACAGCACGATAGAATTTTTCACAAACTATGGATCAACAACACTTTTGAACATGGTCCAGTATGTGGCGATAAGGTTGGCGCTTTCAATGCCTGGGATTGGGCTGTCGAGATGCAGGCTATTGCTGATGGTTACACTGTCACTTCAAACAGTACGTTCAAAAACCAAATGTACAATGTTTATCAAGGAATGGAAGAATTTTATGATGATAAGCTCAACGCATATCATGTTACACCACAAAGTTCTAGCGATATCGATTATGATGATAACGCTCAAATTGCCACCGCTTTCATTGCTGCTTACAAGGCTACCAAACAACAATTTTATTTAAGAAGAGCTAATGATATTGTGAATTTTCTAATGAAGGGTTGGAACAATACTTATGGCGGTGTTACTTGGTCTTATGGTCATACTTATATTGCTACTATATCTACCTCTGAAGCCGCTATTTCTGCTTTGAAGTTATACGATATTCAAAGAAACGACTCTTATGTCAGCTTTGCTAAAAAATGTTTGGATTTCTTATTTGACACACTTTGGGATGAAAGTGAAAATCTATTCTACGATGGTTTCTCTGGTACAAGTTCCAGTAAAAGCGGTGCACATTACAACTACCATGAAGGTACTGCTCTTTCTTTGGCTTCATTGCTTTATTCTTACACGAAGGATAGCGATATCTTGCAAAAAGCCCAACTTTTAGCATCTGTCTCTATTAATAGAAGTCTCGCTATTTATAATCGTGACACTACAAAGCTCAATTTAAGATTTTATAAAGATGGTGCTAATTTCACTCAATTAATGGTCCAAGGTTTAGTCGATTATCATAACTTGGTTGATTCAAAGAATACGACCATTACTAATGAAATTTTGAGATCTGTTAGATACTTGATTGATATCACCTCTACTGGCGACGGTTATTTTGGTGATGGAGATGGTTACCAAAACTCTCAAGACACCACTAAAATCTGGAATATGGCCATGGGTGAAACTAACAGTTGGACACCAGATACTAGCCAATATTGTGAGCATGATACTTCGAAAGGTATTGACTTCACTTTGCTTTACCAAGCTTCCATGCTTAGATGTTTATGGCTTGCTTCAACTGTTCAACAATATATTTAAACTTTTACTATACCTTTATTTATAGTGGATTATTATTCAACCTAAAGAGCCACCTTTTTATTTATTTTAGAAATCGCAACAATATAGAAAATAGAACTAATAGATTTTTTCTTAATTTACAGTAGTAAGGACAAATCAGGTAAACACTTGAAATGCAATTTCAGCTGCGAGCACTTTAAACCATAGTAACAAAAAAAATTGAGAAATTCACCAAAAGGTGAAAGTTGGTAAATTATTCAGAAAATTTTTTATAGGATAATATTATCTAAAAAGTTCATAATGATTTAAATATGTTAGAATATGTAAATACAGAAAACGAAAAAAAGGAAATCAAGAAAATCAAATGGAGAAGTATATGCTTGGTAATGTAAAAATATCGGAAAGTCAAATAAAGGATAAACAACTAAATTTATCAAAATAACATGCTCTTCGCTTATTCATCAGTTCTGGCACAACCTGAAACGTCAGTAATAGCAGCTGGACAAACAACTTGTTCGAATTCAACAGTTGGATTATCAGAGTCACCAAACCATGTAAATCTCCATTCACAAGCACTTTGTAAAGTCTCTGGAACATCTGCACATTCGGTCTCTGAAGTAATACCACCATATTGGTTACCCCAGTCGTAACCAGAACCAAATTCAGCAGCACAATATCCATTGAAAATACCAGCACCTCCAGCAGGCATCAAAAGATCGAATTGATTTGATCCCAAATCAGAACCAGTGTTGGTAACTTGAACAATCATAGTTTTACCACTGACAGCTCCAGATGTGAATGTCAACTTCATACAAGTACATGCCAACGATTGATCGCTGGATCCAGAGATAGAAGCAGCAGCAAAACCATAGGCCAAGTTATCGTTGACAGCCCATGGAACTTGGTCGTTACACATGAATGCGGAACCACCAGCACAAGCACTTTGAACATCAACACCTACCTTGTTACCGCTGGCGTCACAAGCGTAAACAGGTTGTGTCACGGCGCTTGACTTACCATTCCATGCATACGATGGTTTACAACAGTCAAAGTATCTTGTAGTTAAACCTGTACCCGAAAATCCACCGTTAACTGGTGTGAAACTTGGAGTAGATGTTTCCCCAGATCCAGATGTAGTGGATGTAGATAAGGTTGAACTAGTGCTAGAACTTGATGAAGTAGGGGTGGTGCTACTAGTAGAGGAGGTAGAAGAAGTAGAGGAGGTAGAAGAAGTAGAGGAGGTAGAAGAAGTAGAGGAGGTAGAAGAAGTAGAGGAGGTAGAAGAAGTAGAGGAGGTAGAAGAAGCAGAGTATGGACTAGTTGAAAGACACTGGTAATAGTATGGGTTTATAGAAACGCAGGAAACATCATCAGCACAGACGGTTGGGCCAGAATATTCAACACCTCCACATTGGCCATAAAGTGATACTTGGCTATCAATGGCCAGAGTAGTGGTAGAGCTTGTAGAAGTAATAGAGCTAGAAGAGCTGGTTGAAGTAGTAGAACTAGTAGAGCTGGTAGAAGCAGTAGAACTAGTAGAGCTGGTTGAAGTAGTAGAACTAGTTGAGGTGGCAGTGGTAGCAGGTAGCAAACATTGATAGTAGTAATCATTTAATTCAGAACAAGTAGCAATTTCAGCACACTCAGTAGCACCAGTGTATCCAATACCACCGCATTGACCATACAATGAGACAGTAGGAGCAGTAACTGGCTCAAGCAAGCATTGGTTGTACCACAGGTTAGCTGAGTCACAGTATGAGCCATCAACACAGTCGGTTGGACCATCGTAGTCGTTGCCTCCACATTGGCCGTATAAAGAGACGGTTTCTGCATGGGCTAAGGAAAGTAAAGCAGCAAGAAGAATATGTTGAGCAATCATATTTTATTTGGAGTGTTTTTAAGTTTGTTCTTTTTTGACTATTGTGAACGAAACTTTGGAGAAACAGTTCCAGAAATGCTGAAGAAAATGCCTGGTATATATATGTGTCTGATAAAATCTTTAGCAATGCTTAAAAGCAATATCTGCAAAAAATATACACCACGTAAATTTTCCGATTTTATTCACGAATATACCTGAAACTTTATCATATAGTAGAATATTGGCAGGTTACGGTCTGGATATTTCATGTGCGTTAGTTACTAATGCATGCTACTAAATCGGTCTCTAACATCAGGTTTTATTTCTTTCCTTCGACCATCTGGTAAAAAAGGCATATCGAAGATCTTAGCTAACAATCACCTTAGCGGCCTTACATCAGAGCAAAAATCCGATCGCCTCGAAAGCGAACACCTGATCACCGCGAAAGCAAACACCTGGGACCCCGAAAACAGATACCTGAGAGGTACTTACTTATTCGACTAAAAGGTAAATCAGAGACAGTTGCTTGGAATCCTGAAGGTGCTCTAACGCTTTCCATGGCGGCTTAATTATCTAGAAGGTGTACATTTACTCCCTATTCAGTATTACTCCTAATTAGGTATTTCTCCTGACTTGGTATCTACAAGCTGCTTATAAAAGCGGGAAAACAAGTATCCGAGATTTGATTGTGCATACCGATGCATACAAATATCTAACAGAATCAGGTGTTATCTGAGATTGATTATGCATTGTACTTGAACACGCACAATAACACGTTGCTGCCTCTCGGAATCCAGAACACGAAGTATCCACTGCGAAACTTTTCTGACGGATAACGAGGGTTCTTTTTTATTCTTTTGTGCTTCTTTGGTTATATCGGAGTTTCATGAACACCAAGTAGATCGTTCAATTAACTTTTTTGCAGGGAACGAAGGTATGATTCTTTTTTCTTCACACACTCTCGTCTAAATATGTACATAATACGGTTGATTTAATAAACATCACTGCTTATTTGGAAGTCTAACAGTTTGGTCACAACAGCTTTTCGGCAATAAATGTATAAATGCAAATGTGTGACTGCTGATTTATGAATGAAGTAGTACGTGGATGTTAATGCGTGAATACTATATATGAATACTAAAAGGTGAATACTAATATGCGAATACTAATTAATCAATGGCGGTATCTGAATGATGATAGTGAACAATACCACCGGAACACCAGAATCCTGTTATAGGCTAATCCTTTTAGGACAGCCGCCCAGAGAAAGTCTGCCGTACCTTGTATATGTTTTTTTGCTACTTTCGCAAACAATCGGATAATGATACGAGCCAATTTTTTTGCAGGGTTAAAATGAACAAATACCAAAAATCGAATTCTCTCACCATAGATTCTCAGAACTGCGATAATAACAAACTGTCCTATAAGCTTAAGTAAATACGACGCAACTAAATATTACCATTTTGATATATATATATATATTTATTGTCTAAATGTTACTGCAGAAGAAGAATACGTAAGCAATATAATAAAGAAGCAGATTTAAAAAAGAACCAAAAAACAGATGAGAAAAGTAAATAACAGTCACCAAAGTATAAGGGATATCAAATGAAAGAACACAATGAAGAAAATAGAAAAAGGAAGTAATAATAAACGAGACAGATTAAAACGAAAAAATACAAAAAAGAAAAAAGGAAAATAACATGTTTTTTTGCTTCCTTTTCATCAGTAGGTGTAATCAAAAGCAGGAACTTTATCTCCGTACAAAATTTGCTCTCTCTCACTAAGATTATCGAACTTGGTTTTATAACTGGTGGTTCTTTTGATTTTATTACACCTGAAAACGACCCCAACATAGATCAAGATAATAGCTAGACTTATAATCTGGAAAATCAATCCAAGAATCATCGTCTTATTGATGCCGCTGATGGTGCCACCATCTTTACAAATAATCCACAAACCATAAATTCCTCCGGTATCAAAGAATGCAATCATTAAAGAAGTAAGGATACTTCTTCTTAAATGGCCAGAAACATTGTAAAAACTCCAGCCAGAAAAGATCGGGAATACAGAGTAGGAACCCACGGTGATACAAAATGCACCAAAATATTTAAATCCGGAGCTCACAGAGGTATCATTATTCAAATAACGGATCAAGCAAAACCCAAGAACTCCCAGAAGCGCACAAAATATAGCCATGATTGCGCGGTTCTTAATAATGTCACAAATAAAACCTGCAATGATGACGCCAAAGAAACCAGCTAAATACGTCCAAGTGGCACGTAAGGTACCATCTAATTTGGAATATCCAATAAGATTGAATGAAAAAGTTTCCATGTAAGTGTAAGAGTAAAAAATACAACCCAAAAAAGATGTACAAAGTGAAGGAAATATAATTAAGGGATCTTTGAGTTGTTTCCAAATGTCTTTGAAAGTGAATGTCAAATCAAAGCCAGATTTTCCGGAGTATACCTGCAACTTCTTGATAATAAAAACAGTTTCATCTGCAGTGAAAAATCTGACGCCTTCAGGAAAGTCAGGTAGGATGAAGAATAGGATAAATGCTGAACCAAAGGTGATGCTGCCTTCAACGATTAAAAACCATCTCCAAGATTCTCTACCTCTTGAGTTTTCTAAATGAATCCGGATACCATATGAAATCAAGTTGCTGATCATAATAGCCAATTGAGAGAAAGAATAAAGAATGTTGATTCTTTTTTGGCTCTCCATGCGCTCGTAATAGTGACCCAAAAGATAGAACACTGCACTATCACATCCAGATTGCAATAAGCCATGAAAAAATTCACAGGCAAGCAAGCCCAGATAGTTCTGAACAAAAGCGGTGCAAAAAATTACGATACCATAACAGAAAACCAGAATACTTATCCAGAAATGAGGTCTGATATGTCTCAAGATGAGATTTGAAAAAGATTGGAAAAACACGTATGGAACATAGAAAACGGTTGCAGCAGTTATAAATTGGTACTGCGATATTTCCAAGGTGCTCATTATCCCGTTATACCAGAGGAACCCGAAATGGGTACGGTTCAAGTTAGCGATAAGGAAAAGGAAACAGATAGGTAGTAAAACTACCAAGTCAATTTTGAGCATTAATTTTTTGATATCTATTTGAAGGTTCTCCGCTAGTTCCTCTACTTTGAGGTTTTTAGAATTTTCACTCAAATAGAACGTATCCTTGTTGATCGTTACGGATCTTTCGAGGTAGAGATTGTCTGTGATCTGCTTGCCATCAGGACTGCCTGTGATAAAAGTGTGCTTGTTAATTTCGACTTCGTCTTCCATTTAATAAAGAGTGATAACGAAAGAAGGTATAAAAGTTGAAGAGTTTGTACTTTAATTAGTGGAAAAAGTAACCGAGAAAACAATAAAAAAAAACCTGCATGGTGAAGAAATTAGAATGTATTTATACTGTTCGCTGTATTTCAGTTAACATACTGACTTTAAAAAAATGTTGGACGTTTCTGGGAGTCCTCAATGTCTCAGAAATCTGTCAATGTTGCAAAGGAAATGCGTCGAAAAATTGAAGAATAAAAAATCCACGAAGGTTAGTGGCAATAGTAGCGACGTCCTAATATCTGGTGAATAGAATATGATTGTTGAGATATCATTACCCAAAAGAGAAACCAAACTCAATGCTCGACATACATAAGCAACGCAGGGTATAGAGTAATGGGAAAACTAGCAGTAACTTTGACGCCAAAGAATAGGTGTATATAGACTTGATGCAGGTCGTACAGAACTCAATCTTTGAAACCTGAGAGGATTTGCTTGAACTTTGCACCCACAAGTTATATATACATTGGTTGCACTCTGCACAGA
The DNA here is from genome assembly GCA_010994365.1 of Saccharomycopsis schoenii. NCBI lineage: Eukaryota > Fungi > Ascomycota > Saccharomycetes > Ascoideales > Saccharomycopsidaceae > Saccharomycopsis > Saccharomycopsis schoenii. The sequence continues at coordinate 404,333 of JNFU01000003.1, read as the reverse complement.
CAATTCATAAAGAAACAGTATGAACGAACCACTCTGAACAGAGCCATTACCAAAAGCAATCTGAATAAAGCACTACCAATGGATACAGGAAATAATCTATTAAAACGCTATTTTGCTGCCTTGGTTAAGAGATGGACAGAGGAAGATTTCTTGAATTCTGAACAATGTATGTATGGTGTTGCCTAATCTATACGTATGTATATAGAATCCACAGCGATCCATACATTGTCCATGCACGCATCACTTGCTGGCTGTAAATTACAGAATTGCAAAATCCAAAAAATCCAAAAATCCAAAAGTTGTCAGAGTTGATTGAGAAAAGTTGAAGCAGAAAAAATCGAAGAAAAAAAAGCGGCTGCTATCCGGTGTCTCACCTTCGAAGCAGGGGCTTTTTTCCGAAAGCATGCCAGCGGTAGACTCGCGGGAGACCAAAAGGGAAAAATACGTGGACACACCAAAGACTGCAATATTGTCTACTTTTTGAGGTCTAAATAGACAATGAAATGCTGTACTTTGTGGGCTTGTGTGGGTGTAGAACTAGGATGAGGACTACAGAGAGACCGAGAATAGTCTTCGAGACCCCGTAGTGGTGAACTCGTAAGACAGATAATATAGTGTTAGTGGAGGCAGGTGCTTGTGGCGAGCAGCCTGAGAGTCGAGCCCATTGCCAGTTGAATGTAGCGCCCGCACGAAAGGCACATGGCCTGCTCTCCAGGCTACAAGTGGAGGAGGGGGTGGGGGAGCGCCATATATGTATGGGTTTAATCGCATGCTGGCTCAGTGGTGTAGGGGTGTATATATTTTGGCGGAACGTCTGCGTGCTTCCCTGTCTGTAATCCGAGCAAAAAAAGAGGTATTTGCTTCTGGCCCGACTCCATTGAGCGCTTTCACGCCATTTCCTTGCTAGTGTTGGCATACATTTATCAAAAAAATTACAAACAACAGCAGTACTGAAGAGAATTATATTGCACACACTATTACTCGAAGACCTGCAATATATGATTAAGGATTGTGCTGCGAGTATACAAAAAGTGATAAACAGTGTACAAGCAATGTATAACAGTGTGTAACTAATGTATTAATAGCATTAATCAATTTACTATAACATATAAATTACATAATAATGTATAAATAATATAGAAAGAGTGTATAGACCTAGGATGCAACACAGCACTGCTACATACATGATCTTCGTCGACCAGGCATATTGAGACAATTTTTGAATTATTGTTTGATCGCCACAGCCAAACAAGGTTGTATGTGGTAATTAAAGATGATAATTCTCTTCCGATTACAACCGCCCGAGAAACACCAGCAGGGAGCGGGGGCAACAACGCACTCCTGGCTTGCCGCAATACCGTACTTGTGTCTCACTGGCTTGCAGTACCAGACCCTGCGAATGAGCAATCGAGATCGGGAATTCTAGATATGTGCCACATCTACAGCACAGAAGCTATTGCACAGCAAGCCTCTTGGAACATGCGTCCTGTCAAAGCTTCGCCCACAAATCCATAGTCAGCGAGTACTTCGAGACGTCTGGTTCGACAGAACGTACTATTTTGTCATGTTGGTTGATTGGTTGAGCTTCGATCAGAGACTTTCAAGCTCCACATTGCTTATCCTATGTATTGCTTTTTCTGGTAGAAGAAAGGAAAGCCCCCGCCCCCACTTAAGCTTGTTCGCAGGCGAACGTAAAGCGCGGTTCAGCATTTCACGAATATTGGATAAGACAAGCAGAAGTCTTTCAGCCTGTTTCAGGGACATACGTACGTGCATAGCCGAGAATGCGACCGTATTTAGAATGCCCTGTGGTAAGTGTTAGGGTTAAGTGCAAGCAGAACATGCATGCTGTAGCCAACTAAGGCTAGACTAGACTGCCATTCGCAACCGCTAATATTAAGAATACAACCAATCCTTCAAAGATTTCAATCATATTCTCATACGCAAAGAGATAAGCTATCATAAAATCAACATATTCACAACAAGAGAGAAAAAAATACATCTCGTACACAACTTACTTTCTCTTTTGTGCAGAAGCGGGAGCTGGCGCACCCTCTAAAAACGTGGTCGAGCCCAAGCCTAGCGTCTGTATGCCATGCACTTTATCTTTTTGCTTTACGTCAAACTGAACAACCGGATCATCGACTACTCCATCCAAGTCTTTGAAGGTGGTTCTTCTTTGAATTTTAAAAGCATTAATTGGCTCAAGCTTTTCATGATATGCCACATCCTGCTGGCGCTTTTTGTCTTCAACAGTTTTATGCTGGCGGGCGGGAACAAAAAGTGAATCACAGGCGTCATATGGGCCTTCATGATGAAAAGCAGAAAAATGGGTCCCATCAAGACGGTCAACGTAGTCAAAAGTAGCATCGTACTGTAACGGATCCACTATCTTTCTTGGTTTTTGATTGTTCTTGTAATCCTTGCTGCTTGCTGCATCGGCTTTGCTTCCCAAGTATGCCGGCGAATCATACTTGTAGTGGTTTTTGACATTTCTGAACCTTTTCTTTTGATGTCCACTGTTGAAAAGCCTTTCTGTTTCCTCATTCTTGCCACTTGAGTCGATCTTCTTTGCAGAAAATGGGTTAATAGTAGAGTTTGCGTCAGTATCCAACAGCTCCAAGCTGGAAGAACTAGCTGCGAATGGATTTTTACTGTTTACTGATAGCATGGTTTGATAAGTAAGTTTTGAATATATATGTGTAAACTGAAATAATAGTTTAATAAAATAAAGTGAATTAAGAAAATACAGAGAATTGAACACAATATATATATATATATTCCTTAATCAAAATCTAAGCAAACAAAAGATATTCAGCGCTTAAAATAAAAAGTGTATCTATCTATTTATTGATACGTAATTCAAGACCTCATGACATATTATGATAACAAAAAGATGGAGGGTTTTGAACTAACAATAAAAAAAAGTGTGACAAACGAAATTACGATAAACTGTCAAAAATTGTTTACGCTTTCCATGGTTTCGCCGAAGTATAGTAAAGTGAAAACAGATGAAGAGCAATTTTACAGTAATTGGAGTAAATAATTCCAGAACGCTTTTTCGTTGTAGAACCAAGCTCTCGAAGCAGAGAAACAACGGTTGCGCATAAAAAAACCCCAATTTTTTGTGTAAGATGAGATAATATTGGCAAAATTGCTATATGGCAGAGACCTCATGATATGACAACATTGCTAACCATTCTCCTATATCCAAGCAAAATAAATGATCTGTTTCTTTTTAATTTTCAAGATCGCTCAATGCTGATTGAGTTACAAAAATAATATAGCTGCTTATCCATAAGACTAATTTCTTTCTTGAAGAGAAGTAGGCGGTGCATACAGTGCATACCTTTGTATTGTCTTGACACACTTAATAAATGTATTTATATCTATTAATATATTAGTTAATTAAACAAGTAATTATATGAATCGATCTTAGGCATCATAATCATTTTGGCTAGTGTCATGTCAAGCCTCTGGCATAGCCTTCCATGGTCTTTTATTCGGTTTGTTTTCGAAAACCAATATATGGCGAAATATAAAGTTCTATTTGCTAACTGTTCACATGTATGAATCTATTGACGGAGAATGCATCGTTCGAACAAATCCTTCACTTATGCATACCTAAATTGTTAAATATGTTCATATAATTAGAATGAAACAAATGTTGGCTTCGGTTACGGCTAAACATAGAAACATCATGTGCACCACGTGATGAATTTCTAATTATATTATTTTTTTTGCTGAAAATTTTCATCAAAAAGACAAAAAAAAGCAACATTTCACATACAATTCACATCTGATGCTGCTTAAGGTAAAAAATCAACCTAAGATTTAACAATAATCAACACTGAAAAGACAAAAGAAAATAATTATTTGATATTACAATATTATTGCCACTCAGAAATAAAATGCTTAGAAAATCCTTGTTATCCAGAGTGTCTCGTCTTCCATCTTTGAGGCCCAAAACCGGACTTCAAAAACCACATTATCAATTCTATTATTCTAAACAGTTTTTCAATGCTGAAGATGAGAAGATTGCTCCATCAGTAGAAAGAACCATTGAGCCTTCTGAAATAAAAAGAAGTGATTGCTTGAACTTACAAGAAGAGGCTTCTGTACGCTCGGCAGATCATCAGGGACAACAACAAGAGATTCTTGTTGAACAAGAAACTACAGCAGAAAGTGAAAATGATTCGATACCTTGGTACATGCGTGAAACCGAAGATGATACTTTCATTCCAAAGATTCAAGAAGATTTCCAAATCCCTGAACTTCCTGGAGGATCCCCGGAGAGTTTGCAAAATATTATAGATTATATGGGTAATCAGCTCAGTTTAGGCTGTGTCAAGGTTATTGATATGTCCAAAGTCGATAACAGCGCCGCTACTAATTTCAGCAAATACATGGTTTTATGTGACGGTAAATCCAGTAAGCACGTCATGAAAGCAGCTATATTATTATATAAATACTTAAAAGACCAATATAAAATTGTACCAAGTATGGAAGGATTGACACACCTCACTACCAAGAAAATGAATAAAAGAATGAAAAAAAATGTGGGAAAGAAAGCACAGTCCGCAGTTAATGGATACTATGGTGAAGCTGCATCTATTCCTAATAGTTGGATCATGATTGATAGTTTGGTGGATGGTATTTATATCAATTTGTTAACTAGTGAAAGACGAAAAGAATTAAACTTGGAATATTTATGGGCATCTAAAGAAGAAAGGGCAAGAATCAATGAAGAAAAGAGAAAATTAAGAGAGAGTAAAGCAAATGAAAGCAACTATAATAGTGATATCAGTGATGATATCTTTAAGGGTATTAGGTATTACCACACTTCGAGAAATATCCAATCAAAAGATATTCAATTATTAGAGTTGGAAAAATTACCACAATCACAATTACGCGAAATTTTTGCAGTTACTGCCAATAATAATAATACTACATCCAACAAATTGAATTCTTTTTTATCTAAAGTGCCATTGATATCAAATCAAAGTGGTAAAAATATTCTTAAAAAATACCAAGATTTATTCGCTTGTATTGACGGTTCCAACTTTGATGAGGTTTACGACTTCGCGGAATTCTTGGTCTACCACAAATTAGCCGAACCTATTATTCTTAATCAGATCTTGAAGGCAAATGGAGAACCCTTGACTCAACAACATATCTCCAAATTATTTACAAGCTTGAATTATTCTATCATTCAGGATTTGTCAGTAAGTGAAGCGGAACAGTATTTAGAAAGTATCTGGGATATTTTTGAAAGTTTTTCTTTACAAGGTAATCATAAATTAGATTTGTCTGATTTAGAAACTCAAAACAATTTGTTAAAATTAGCTAAGATAGTTTTTAAAGTTCCACAAGAAGTGACCAATGCAGTTGAATCAATTATAGTAAACCCGAGAATCCATCCTGAACAAATAACAGATATTGTTCAATTAAATGCAAGTACTATCTTCAACTATAATAAAAGAGGTACTCTTATTCATTTAATTTCTGAAAAATTTGATTCAACGTATAGTTTTATTAACAATGAACAAGATTTCAAGAACTTCATTTTATTTAAAAATGAGTTTTTGATGTCAGCTTTGAATTTCTATGCTCATCACGCTGATTGGGTTAAATTTTGGAACTTGTGGAAAGATGAAAGTTTCACCTTTGCTATGTCTGATAGCCTAGTTATTCAAAAGTATGATTCTAGGCCTTGGTTTTCATTTTTATGTTTGTGCTATGCTACAAAGAGGACCACTACTATGAGCCATGCTTTAAATTATTGGAACGTCTATTATCGTCAGAATTCCATTGACCTTGAAGCTAATACTAACTTGAAAATAATAATTGAAAAGATATCAACTAAATTAAATATCTCCACTCTTTGATATTCTTTAGACATCTTGTTTTATTGACTTACTTTTTACATGTATATATACACTTTTAAATTTATAACATAGATACTTTTCAGCATTGAACTGAGAGAATAAAAGTATATATATTTACTGTAATTAATTTATCTATCATATATACATTTTCTATTCATCGTCGCTGAAGAGCATATCTTCATCATCATCGCTACTAGATTCAGCTTCAGAACTTTCATCTTCAGAGATTTGTTCGCCATTTTCCATCTTTTTCTTTCTTTGTTCTTCTCTAGCTAAACGTCTCAACTTCTTAGCTTGTATCTTCTCTTTCTTAGCAGCAACGTTAGCTTCTTGCTCTTTTCTTCTTTGTGCCTTCACTCTGTTACGTACGGCATGTTTTTGTTCTAATTTTTTGATATCCTTTTCACTTTTGTTGATATAGCTATGATACAACACTTTACCTTTGAAGGCTTCTTCTTCGATCTTAACTAAGCTCAAAGTTAATCTAGGGCCAATTTCTGTTAATTTGACAGCCTTCTTTTTAACATTTTTTTCATTTTCCTGTTGTTGTTTTCTTTCAAGCGCTGCTTCCTCATCTTCTTCATCGTCAGAACCAGCAGCAGCCGCAGCTTCTTCAGCGGCTCTAGCTTGTTTTGCATCTTCTCTTTGTCTTGCCCTTTGTTGTAATTTCTTAACATGTGGATCTTCCTTAACTTGAACAACTTCATCATCTTCAATTTCAGAGTCGCTAGTGAATCCATTATATGGATCCAATACAAAATCAGAAATATCAGATATCTTTCCTAAGTTGAACATTTTCTTATGTGACTTCTGTTTGACATTTATTATCTTCTTGATAGATTTACTGACACCAACTGCTTTTGTATCAATAGAATAATGCCTTAAATCAATAGTATCATCTGAATTCTTATTTAATATTAAAACTCTTTTCACTCCGGATACCTTCAAAGTTTCTGGTGAGATAGGTGGGAACATCAGTTGAAGCAACGTGATTGTTAATTTTTCATGTGGTGCAGCTTTAGATGGTGCAACAAAACCATTTAAGACCAACAAAGGAGGATTTAAATAATCTTTCAGGTCTGAACTAAGAGATTTTGGTGTTTTCAAGATTTGTCGAACATCTTTAATTAAGGAATAATTATTCACTTTGAAAGTTAAGGTAGGGCCCCTTGGCATTCTAGATAATCTTAAACTGACATTACCTGAATCTGACTGGGAAAAAACCAACATATGTGATACATTCAAGGGACCAGTCATAACAATAAAATCCTTTAATTTATTATGCTTTCTTTCCTGTAACTTAATTGCTGTATGTGGCTGCATCACTATTCTTAAATCTTTAGCAAGTTGATGAACTGAATTATTCTTCAAAGCCTCTCCTAATGCTAACACTAAGGATTTTGGGATTTTATTACGCTCCTCTTCGGATGAGGTAACATGTGTTTTTGTTTTTCTTCTATGTCTAGCCATGTCTTGCTTAAGTGAACTCTAGTTTATTTAATTAAAAAAGTAGCAATCAAACTAATTATCGATTCACTTGTTCAAAATTATTTAGAAGTTTTAATGATCAAGTAAGCAATCTAGATCGAAAGATGATATATTTCTATTTTTTTTAGTGATGATATTCTACTTAGAAAATTTTTTAGCTTAGGCAAAATTGTTAAGTGCTCGATGAGTTGCAAGCTCATCTGCATATTTTTTTTTCTTTCTTTTATATATGTTTTGAGATTTTTTGCACCATGCTCCAGTAAAACAATACATACCAGCTATTCATCTTATAATTTGACACTAGTTCCGTAAAATAATTATAGATCAAACGCAATTAAGTAGAAAATGTCTACTAAGGAAACCAAGAAAAAAGCTGGTAGAGTAGTGAAGCCATCAGTTAGTAAAAAAGAAAAATCAATAAATGCCACTGAAAAGCTTGCGATGAAGATTAAACAACGTGCTCTTCAAGAACAACAAGCTAAACAAGAAGCGTTAGAGGAAGTTAAAACGAATCAACAAGATGATTTTCAGAATGAGAATGAAAATAGCAGCGACGATAAGGATGAGGCAGAAAACAAAGAAGACCAAAAAGATTCTAAAAAGGATGAAGAAGTCACATTTTCAGATTTTGGCCTTGTGCCTGAAATTTTAGAATCTACACAAAGGCTTAATTTTTCTAAGCCTACTCCAATTCAGAAAGAAGCTATTCCACCTGCTCTTGAGGGAAGAGATATAATTGGATTAGCTCAAACTGGTTCAGGTAAAACTGCCGCTTTTGCAATTCCAATCTTACAATCATTATGGGAAAAACAAACACCATATTTTGCATGTGTATTAGCTCCTACCAGAGAATTAGCATTTCAAATCAAGGAAACATTTGATGCTTTGGGATCGTCCATGGGATGTAAGACTGTGTGTATTGTTGGTGGTCTATCATTAATGGATCAGGCTCGTGATTTAGTCAGAAAACCACATATCATTGTTGCTACACCAGGTAGATTGGTTGAACATTTGAAAACTACAAAAGGTTTCAACCTTAAGAAATTACAATATTTTGTTATGGATGAGGCTGATAGATTATTAGAATTAGAATTTGGACCAGCTTTAGATGAAATTTTAAAAGTAATTCCATCTGAAAGAAACACATATTTATTCTCTGCAACTATGACTGACAAAGTTAAGAAATTACAAAAGACATCATTAAAGAAACCAGTATTATGTGCAGTTGATGATAAGTACACTACAGTTGATACATTAGTACAAAGTATGATTTTGACACCGATTGATTATAAAAACACATATTTGATTCATCTTTTGAATCACTATACAGGGAAAACCATTATTATATTTACAAGAACTATTGTTCATTGTCAGAGAACTGCTATTTTAGGTAGAATGCTCGGATTCCCAATTGTTCCTTTACATGGTCAATTATCCCAATCCAAGAGATTAGGTGCCTTGAACTCCTTTAAGAGTGGTTCAAAGAGTATATTAGTAGCTACTGATGTTGCTGCTAGAGGTTTAGATATTCCATCTGTAGATTTAGTAGTCAATTATGATATGCCGACTGATTCTAAGACCTATATTCATAGAGTAGGTAGAACTGCAAGAGCCGGTAGATCAGGCAAGTCTATCAGTTTGGTAACACAGTACGATTTGGAATTATTGCTTAGAATTGAAAAAGCATTAAATAAAAAATTACCCGCAGAGAGAATCGAGCGTGATGAAGTGAATATACTTCATCCAGAAGTGGATAAAGCTACGACTGCTACCATTAGAGAGCTAAAATTGATGCATGAAGAACAAAAGAGAACTGGCCATGGAAGTTACCGTCGTCACAGAGATAACGGTGACGATCGCGAAGAACAATAACTGTGGCATGTTACGAACTATTAAAATGAATAAAAATTGATATGAAATAATATTGAGCGATAAATCATGTTGCTATACCTTTTAAGCGATATATATATATATATATTAGTCAAAAGCAAACAAACAAGAATGATGTTAAATATTGAATAATATGTTTATTCTTGGGTTTGAGAAACACCCATCTTACTAATGTAGTCGATAGCATAATCTCTGTGTTGTTTCTTGACAGCAGAACTCCACTTAAGTTCATCAGCCATAATATCGACCACACCATCGATAGCTTTTAAAGCTTCTTTGGCATTCAAGAAAGCCAATCTAGTTCTTCTGGCTAAGAAATCAACCGGAGTTCTAGCGTATTCATATTTCATGGAGTACTTCAATTCAGCAATAGTGAATGGGAATTCAAAATCTTTGTAACCAGAATCAACAACTTTTTCTTTTTGTTGGTCTGCTAATACGATAGGTAATTTGTTTTCTTTACTTTGCTCGAATAATTCCAAAATAATTGGGGCTCTAGTACCGTAGTTATTGGCCAAATGTTCGGCAACTTTTTCAGTAGTATCGTATTTCTGTAATAATCTAGAGGCAAAAGTAGCATCAAAACCTTCACCACCAATTAAAATAAGATCTCTAGTTTGACAAGGCTTCAATTCTTTGTTATAGTTGAAATCAGAAACCAAGTTATCAACGGTTTCTTGAGCCATTTCTCTGTAAGTAGTCCACTTACCACCGGAAATGGTCAATAAACCAGTAGCGGATTTGTAAATTAGGTGCGATCTAACTAGACCTTGAGTAGAGCCACCAGCAAGATCAGCTTCAGTGACGGTGTCTGGATTACGGACCAAAGGTCTAATACCAGACCAAGCAGATAAAACGTCTTCTTTTCTAACAGGGAATTTAATATATTTTTGTAATTCTTTCAAGATATCTTCAATTTCTTCTTCTGTAGGCACAGGGTAGTCAGAGATTCTCTTTTGAGGAGTATCAGTAGTACCAGCCAAGACCTTTCCTTGCCATGGTAAAAAGAACATGACTCTACCATCACTAGTAGAAGCATCTAATAAACCCATTTCCTTAGGACAGTAAAATTCAGGTAAGACAATATGAACTCCAGCGGATGGAACAACCATCTTTGGGGCTTGTTCAATGGAAGGTGGTAAACCGTTTGGATCATTATCCATTTCTAAGATTTTATCGGAGAATGGGCCAGTAGCGTTAACAACGGAAGTAGCTTTGATAGTGAATTCTTTACCAGTTTCTCTGTCCACGGCGACAGCACCAATGAGTCTTTTAGTTTCTTTATCTTTCAATAATTGCTTAACTTCAACGTAGTTAACGACAGTAGCACCATTTTCGATAGCTGTAAGAGCTAAAGTGGTATTCATTCTAGCATCGTTGAATATACCATCATGGTAAACTAAACCAGCGACCAAGTCTTTATTGTCTAACATTGGGGCGACAGCAGAGGCAGAACTTTTGGATAACAAGTAGGACGATTTTAAGTTTTGGCTTCCGGCGAACAAATCATATAATTTTGTACCCACGTAAAAGTATGGGACTTGCCAGTAATGGTAAACAGGAATCATAATAGGTAAGATAGTAGCAAGGTGAGGAGCGTTATGAATGATAGAAGCTCTTTCATTCAATGCTTCGATAACAAGATCTAACTGTGCTTTGGATAATTGAAAAACAGCCTTTTCCAAATATCTGACACCACCATGCGCCATCTTGGTGGATTTGGAAGAAGTACCAGAAGCAAAGTCTGTTTTTTCGACTAATGAGACTTTCAAACCTCGGCTGGAAGCATCGACAGCAACACCGGTTCCGACAGCACCACCACCAATGACTAAGACATCGAACTGTTCAGATTGAAGCTTAGAAATCATGTCATCTCTCAGAGGAGGAGCCACTAAAGAGGTGACAAAAGGTTGGAAGGAGGTAAGCAAGGAGATGTTTTTGTTGTTAGTGTCATTCAATATAGGAGATTGAGAAATCGCGTAGGATGCTGTTGCAGCAGTTGCCACAGCACCTGCTGTATACAACAACTTTTTGCTGAACACTTTAGCAAAACTCATTTGTTGATGAATATTCTTGTATTGTCTGACTTGAATCAAAAAAAGATGGGGACAGAGGAACAGGAAGAAGACTAGAAGGGAGGAGAAAAAGAATACTTGATATTATCAAAGAAAATGAACTGAGTATTATGCAATTTAGAGAAAATCAAAGCCACAAGTGACCAAAAGATTCAAAGAAAAAAAAGAAAAAGAAAAAAAAAAACAGAAATGAAAACGAAGAAAAAAATAAAGCTTGAAAAATTCATGCAATTACCATAAAGAAGCGTTCGCTTAACATTTCCTTGGTGGAGTGAAAAAATCCTGGACAAACGTCCAAAAATAGCCTTCCTAAAAATAAGTTTAAAACAGAGTACCATAGCAAAAAGAATTCCCGGGATACAGGAGGCAGGAAGAAATTCAAAGAAAAAACAGAGCAGACAAGAAAAAAAAGTATGAGAAATATGTTCATCATAGTGGGAAGAGTGAGTCATCGCGCGAGTCATTGTCGGTAGATTTGCCTACCAGTTAGCATACCAGCCCTAACTGGCCGCCCAGCATAAACCAGTAAGCACCTAATCTACTCCCGGGGCCCTGGTGCAGCTTAGTCGTCCCCGCCCATCATCACCGTGACAGCCGAAGTACCAAAAAGAGACAAGCGCGTGCGCATCGTCAGAATTTCTCCACCGTGACACCCCAGATGCACCCCACTATTACCTCCACCCATCTGAGCGGTTCAACAATCCGCGAAGTTTACAATCTGTCAGAGAACGCTTATGAATTCAGAGTAGATCCAACTCCGGACACCATATGATTTATCAACCTAAGCACCATTTGTTCGCAAGAAAGACTGTACTTATGATGCGCCGACGGAAAACATCATGCAGATGAAGATCATTGCATCTATACAGATATATCGACATAAATGAATAGAATAAAAATTTATTATTATTTAATAGTAATCAAAAAACGCAATTTGAATAAGAATTGGCAAATGAAAATATAAAATAAGAAATAAGCATAACTAATCAGAAGCAAATAACTCAGCATCCAATTCTTCATCAATAACAAATGGCTCAGGTAATGGCGCATCCTTGTTATTCAATTGTTTAACAGTCTTAATATAACTAGCCTTTTCTCCTGGCTTGGTATCTTTCAAGATCACAACACCACCATTGTTTCTAAATTCACGAACTGGCTTATATCTGCCATTTTCAATAAACTCGACATACTTCAATTGAGCAGGTACAACTCTACTCATGTTTTTAAATTCATATGATTCGGCTTCTTCCTCTTTCTTTATCTTTTTATCGTCATTATCATCTTTGGTTTCTTTAGCTTCTAATTCTTCATCTATATCCATCTTATTTTCTGTTTCACTGCTCTTTTTGTTGGCCTTTCTCTGCTTAGTTCTCACCGTAGTAGATAAAATAGCAGTTTCCAATTTAGCTTCTTCTTTTTCTTTGTTCTCTTCCATTTTCGGCGGATATGCGAAAACAGATTCTTTACAATTGGCTTTTAAATTGAAATCTGGAATATTCAAATCTTCAGTAACACCGATAATAGTAGTTGGCGCAAAACTTAAACATAAAAAGTGTGTTAATGGAAACCAATACCAACTTTGAAGAAATAATGACAAGCCAATAATGCCTTTGGTGTTTAAAGTTCCAGTGTGTAAGTTTTCTAAATTGATAGTAACATTTCTGCCACCAGCATCAAGGATACCTTGAGCTACAGCAGCTCCAAATTTAGTTAGATGATCTGACCCCTTAGCACTGATAGTAGTGGATAATTTAGTTTTGAACTCATCCAAATTAGGACAAGTTTTTTCATTTTGTTGAATTAGAATCATAGATGTGGCAATTAATGCACCTTGTCTGACAAAGTCAACACTGTCTTTGGTTAATGGTTCTAACAAATCTAATGCTGGTTGGAAATTTCCTTTACCTGCACACGAAATACCTAATGCAAATGCTGTACCATATCTGACATGTGGATTATAAGATTCTGATAATAATTCAACAATCAGAGGGACAGTTCTGTAATCACTGATTAATACGAAGCCTAATGCAATAACCGCAGCACGTCTGACATCATCACTTGAATCACTTACGGCAACATGTAATAGCTTCTTGATTGCTTTCTTATGACCTGTTCCACTGTATGCCAAAGCAATAGTAAAACAACCTCCATAACGCATATTAGCAATCTCATCTCCCATTAACTCATCAATGGTAGGTTGTGCAAATTCAGCTTTACCAAAAAAGATGAAACTAATAGCCATGGCCAAACTTCTAATGATATTCTCATGTTGTGTCTCTCTAGCATATGTCATCAAATCATGAACAATTTCCTCGTTACCAGTACCTAGCATGACTAACCCAATTGCTATTGCTGCAGCTTCGCCACAAACAGCAGAATCCGAATACAAGATAGATTTCAACACTTCATAAATGGACTCATCACCAGTACCCATGGCAGCAACACCAATACCAAGGCAAGCACCATGTAAAATTATACCAGAATTATCATCAGTAGTAGCGCTTTTCTCAATTATGTGTCCCTTCAAGTACTCTAATACTTCATTACCATGACCAGCAAATATAAGACCCAAAGCATATAAAGAACCACCCTGTGAATAGCTAGAACCAGTTTTTTCTGGTAAATATGGTGCTAATACAACTTTACCTTGTGATAGATTTCCTTTGTGAATAACGCCCAAGGCAGCAGTTGCAGTAAATTTAGACCAGTTAGATGACTTACCTAACCAAGGTAAATTGTTTCTCAAGAAAGAATCATCTGTAGTACCTGCATGCAAGAATGCGTTCAAGAAACTAACACCATTATGGTAAGTGGAAACCTTAGCTTCCAAAGCAGATTTAGTCTGATTCAAGATCTTCAAATCAGTGTTGTTATTATTGAAAAGAAAAGTAGCATCAAAATCTGATGTTGGAACACCAGATAAAATTTTAATGATTTTAGCATATGCGGAGTCATGTTTTTCATTTGTAGCTTTGAAATTTTTAAGTGCCGCAATAGTTTTATTCAATAACTCTTGTGTAGCAGCTTGAACTAAATCAAAAGCAGATTGGTATGCAATCAATTGGTTATCTTGCTCCACCAAGTTCTTAAAAAGATTTATAGCTATCAGTGAATCATTCAATTGAACTATCAATTTATCAACTAAGAAATAATCTGGCTTAGACAATTTGAAAATCAATTCCACCAACTTCTTCAAAGTAATAATTTTAAAGCCAACGCTATAGCTAATAGATGATAAACAAGTCAACGCATATCCAATCAACAGTAAGGCAACATCTTCATGATTTTCCGTAATTTGCTGAGTAATCAATTGATCAATAACATCAAGTCTGTAGCTTTCTAAAGAAATACCAATCGCAATATTCAAATTCTTATCATCTACACATTTCACCAACATCTTCTCAAAAATGTTGCTCAATTTTGCATCAATTTTAGTTGATTTAGATTCCAGTTCATCAAAGGAATTTTTTCTCAATTCGATATACTTTTCGATACATTTGGATACAATAGTTTCAACAAATTCTGATTCTTCGTTTATGTCGAATTGATCGCCAGATGCCAAAATAAATCTAACAGAGGAATCATAATCACCTAAACTGTAGTAAACTTTACTTGCAACCAAAGCTGCAAGATTTCTGCCTTCAAAAGACTCATCATCGTATAATTCTTCAATATCAATTAAATTGTTGGAGATTTCTGGCCAGAACTCATCAACGACAGAATCTAAGGATCGTAAAGCATAATATTTCAAACTTGGATCTTCTTCATCCAACAATGCCAAGTAAGGAGCTGCAGTTAAAGCCATTATATGTATGAGTAAACTGATAGATTATTAATGGAACACTTATATGGTTTTCTCAATTTTGTAGTAATTTTTCTTCCCTCTTCAATTGGGTATCTTCCAACACAGATTAATTAAATAACAGGGTGATTATAATCTATAGACCACAATTTTCAACAATTGAAACACCAGCAATAAAAATAAGAAATATAACTAATAGTGAGTTGATGATTAATAAATGATCAGTTGTATTTATATGATCTTATTCGAAAGTTGGAATCAAGCTAAGATTTGAATACTGTGTTTTTCTATTTTTGTTCGGTTGGTTGTTTCTCTTTTTCGTTCATTCGTCGCACCAATTTGCCACTGATGAAAAAAAGAAAGCACTAATACTATACTATACGGACTCAGAGTGTGACACATACATTTAGAAACAGATAATACAGGTCAACACTTGTTAATACATAATTATACATATACTGACTAATCATTTTTGATTTTCGATCTTCGCAGATATACACATGAAAATAAGAAAAATTTTTTTTTTCATCAATATGATTGAGACGACCTTAAAGTAGTGCATTCATCTAATGAGAAAGGTGACTAATCTGGCTTCAGTATCGGTAAACATCCACTGCTGCAAGATAGAGTAACCTTCATTTTTGAAACTATTTATTAGTCTACGTATATGTTAAAAACAGGTATACAATTCGTTAGAAAAATGTCACAAGCCTCTGAAGTAACTGCCCCAGCTATCAAAACTGCCGCCGCTGTTGCCGCTGGCAACACCATCCAAAAAACCCATAAGAAATCCAAGAAGGAAAACTTCCAGTTAAAGACTGCAAAGGGTACCAAAGACTGGTCCGGTAAGGATATGATCTTAAGAGAAGGTATCTTCTCATCTTTGACCAAGTTATTCAAACGACATGGCGGTGTTACCATTGATACTCCAGTTTTCGAATTGACTGAAATTTTAACTGGTAAGTATGGTGAAGATTCTAAATTGATTTACAATTTGCAAGATCAAGGTGGTGAATTAACATCCTTGAGATATGATTTGACTGTCCCGTTTGCTAGATTTGTTGCTATGAACAACGTGCAAAACATTAAGAGATACCATATTGCTAAGGTTTATAGAAGAGATCAACCTGCTATGACTAAAGGTAGAATGAGAGAATTTTACCAATGTGATTTCGATGTTGCTGGCCAATATGATCCTATGGTTCCAGATGCGGAAATCTTGGCGATTGTGGTTGAAGGTTTAACTGGTTTAGGTATCAACGAATTCAAGGTTAAAATCAACCATAGAAAGATCTTAGATGGTATCTTCCAAGTTTGTGGTGTTAAAGATGAAGACGTCAGAAGGGTCAGCAGTTCTGTTGATAAATTAGACAAGACTCCATGGGAAGTTGTCAAGAAAGAAATGGTTACTGAAAAGAATCAAACTGAAGAAATTGCTGATAAGATTGGCGAATATGTTAAATTAAATGGTTCTGTAAGTGAAATGGTACAGAAGTTATCTAGCGATGACACGCTTTTGGCAAATGAATCTGCTAAGGCAGGTATTGAAGACATGAAAATATTGGCTGATTATGTAAAGACCTTTGATATTGAAAAATATTTAAGTTTCGATTTATCTTTAGCCAGAGGTTTAGATTATTATACTGGTTTGATTTATGAAGCTATAACCGATGCGTCGAAGGCTCCTGAAAATGCTTCTGAATTGAAAAAGAAATCGAAGAATGCTGATGAAGATGCCTCCGAATATGTTGGTGTCGGATCTATTGCTGGTGGTGGTAGATACGATAATTTGGTTAATATGTTTGCTTCTGCAACCGGTAAAAAGAATGTTTCAATTCCTTGTGTTGGTGTTTCTTTCGGTGTTGAAAGAATTTTTTCCATCATTAAGGCTAAGAATGACTTGATGGACAAGATTAGATCTAACCACACTCAGGTATACATTATGGCCTTTGGTGAAGGTTATATCAATGAAAGAATGAGGATCGCTAAGAAATTATGGAGTGCTGGTATCGAATGTGAATATCTTTATAAAGTTAATGCCAAATCAAGACCACAATTTACAGGCGCCGAAAGGTCTGGTGCTCCATTAGCTGTAATTATTGGCAAAGAGGAATTTGCCCAAGGTAAGGTAAGAGTAAAGAAGTTAAACCAAGGCGAAAACGCTGATGATGGCGAATTAGTTAACGTTGATGAAGTAGCTACATGTGTCAAGGCCAAACTTGCTGAATTGTCTTCTAATGAATTAGACCTTTCAACTCTCAGTATCTAAGGGAAATGTCAACAATTTAGATAGTTTGTAATTGTAAATATCAATGTTACTATATAAATATTTTAATTTAATCTTACTTTGTAATCCTTTTAGAATTACACTTCATTGTCGTGTCTCAACACTTTGCCGTAAAGTAAAGGGAGTTTATTAAGGCTTGATCATGTGAATTTTCCTATATATATATATATATATCATTTATTTGATAAATACAGATAGACACAGCGCATATATGCTAAAACATAAACTGAAGAAAAAAGAAATATATAGAAATAACAAAGAAAAGAACACCGCAAAAAGAATATAAACAACTGTTAAAAGAATAAATAATAATAAAAAAGTACATTTCGTGTAAAAATTGCGGTTTAATCCACTCTTGCATCTTTAAGAGAGTGAACAGTTCCAAAATTGTTCAGGAACTTTTTCTTCTTGAGGGTTCTCTTTAATTCTTTTCTAACGACCATCACAGGTACAGAACTTTTCGTAACCAAATAATTCGACAAGGAGCCCAAGAGAACACCTTGCAATGCATTTTTACCCCTGGAACCAACAACAACTAAAGATGGTTGAATATAATCTATAATTTCAGTGATCAAATGTCTCGGAATTGGATGATGAATAACTTCAATCACTGCATGAACTGTTAATTTAGTCAATTTAATTAGATCAAGATACAACTTGGTTAATTTCTCAATAGCATTTTCTCTAGCTTTTTCTGATGCTACCAGAGTTGCATCTTTTTCATCCTCTATTACATAAACAATGAAAATTACACTATTATTTTGAAGTACACTACCGATCGCCCATTCTAAAGCATATAAACTTTCCGCAGAGAAATCCATACAAATTAAATAAGAATTTGGTTTCTCTTTAACAGATAAGTTTTTAAAGAAAAGGCCTCTTGTAATTGTTCTGATACATCTTGCGTTTTCATTACTTGAATCAATTTCTCCTATCGTTATTTCCTTGTTCAAACTTTTAGCTAAGCAGATATCTAATTCTAATTCATTATCATATGTATAAGGAGCCAGGAAATCAGCAGGGCTTTCAGAAGATGTAATTCTGCTTTTGTAAGCAGCATATTTTCTCAAAACAGAGTCTGGGCTTTTCCGAAGAGTTTTAGGAGCTTCAGGTAATTCATCGATAGATGAACCACCAGCTTCTACCAATTTAGCATTTGCTTCAAGAGATTGGATATCGATATATTCTAACTCATTCTTCGGAAGTTTTTTGATTATCTCAATAGTTTCTCTAGGGATAGGTGCTCCTACAGCGATTGCATTATTCAACGCAGCTTGTGCAGCCTGCAAAGCTTGGTGCCGCGACACCTCTCTTGCTTCTTTCACTATACGGTCATCCAATGTATCTTCATCTTGTGTGATAACAAGTTGCTTCAAACCCTCTGTAGCATGTTTGAGAACATCTCCAGCACTTTTGAGGTTAACTGGCACTTTTTCATCATCATCATCATTGTCTTCAGTTAGAAGAAGAGAATCCGGATCTTTTTTATATGTTGCATAATTTGGCAAAAGAGCACCAGCATCATCATAACAGAACTCATGATCAGTATCACTTATTTGCTCTTCCTCACTTTCTTCAGACTCTAGTTGCTTATCATCTTGAACCTTTTTTTTCGTTTTGTCATCGACTTCAACTGCAGCATCTTCTTCAGCATCACCTTTATGTTCTGCTGTGACTAGACGTTCGGAAGGGTCATGATTTAAAATGGTCCATTTGATACCCTTAGCAGTTCTTCTTGCACGACTCAACGATCTAGAATCATCGTATGTTCTACTACAAGAATGAGATCGCAAATGAGATTGCGAGCGTGATCTTCCCCTGTCATCCATTTCCGTGTGAGATTGTTATCAGAAATTTAAAATTGAAAATAAAGAAGAGCAAGCCGAAAATAAAAAGATAAAGAAAAGCAAGTGCAGCTGTTATCCAAATAAAATAAACTTAAACAGGATATGTTTGGATATAAAAGATTGTAAATTTGCAAGTATATATATACTTATATATGGATATATATATTTATGAAAGATATTCAGTATTGTTTCCGAAGCATCCAACGGTATTCGAGTTCAACTATTTTGGATTGTTAAACCTTTTTTCCTCTGAATTTGTGTGGTTTTTTTTTCTGCTTTCAAGCATTGATAAAAATAAAATGTTCTGATAATGCGAAGAAATGTTAAGCGGAAGCATGTCAACAAAAATTAGTAGAGGAGGGTAAGTGGTGAGCATTTTGACATATTTCCATTTCATGAGTATTCAGCTGATAAAGTTATCAAATAGTTTAAGTAACAAGTAAATACAGAATGCATTTAATAGTATATAAGGATGCTATATCTAATAAAAAGAAAATTTCTCAAAAATATTACCTACTCATTTTTAAAAAATAATATGATCTTTCGTAGATGTTTAAGAAGTAAATTATAAGCTTTTTCTTCATCCGAACCTTCTATAAATTCATAATTGACAATAGCTTCGAAAAAATTGTCTATTGGAAGACCTTTAGTTGAAGACTTATCATTAATAGCAATAACCTTGTTATCATTAATTCCAAATCTACTGACATTCAAAAATTTCATCCAAAAATCAACTCTTTTAGGATAATCCGTTACAGAGTTACTAATTATTATAAAACTTAGAACATCTACCAATATAGTCATCACCCTTTGACCTACGGCAACACTTAATGTTCCTTCTACTAGATTTGAAGACAGTGGTGTTGTACCAGAATTATTGGAAAGAATGTTGGATGAAACATTGGTCAATGTGGCCGGTGACACAAACGTTTTGGTGCAGTTGAACTTTACTATTTTTGCCCATAACTTATCATTGTTTAATAGTAATTTAATAACAGCAGGACTTTTGGAATTTTCTCTGGTTATCTTTGCAAGAACATTACTAAAATCAATAATTTTGTTGACTAAATACTCCATAATCTTATTGCAGTTACCAAGTTGAGAAATTATCGAATTGATTAAATATGGATCATATTGGGGAACTGTGAAAGAATTTATACCGATTTTATTGCCGTGAAAATGTGAGCAGGACTCACAATTCCAAATTACTAATGAATTAACCTGAGAGTCCAATACATCAAATGGTGATTTTTTGTACTGTTTGCTTAAATAATGGCAGATATATCTTTCTTCAGTGAAAAATTTGTTGGAACTGATTTGCTGTAAATTGAATTTATACTCATTTTTCATAGCACTCTTCAAAAGAATACCAATAGGCTTTGTATCGATATTTAATTTCATTTTACTCTCCCTAATAACAGAAATGATAGCACCATAACTAGCAGGGGAGACATACAGTAGTATTAAATTATGAATTACTTTTGCCTCTTCATTAACTTCGGGAACTAATAAATAATCAATTACTTTCATAAGCAAATGTAGTCTACTTTTTTCAGTGTCATTGGTAATTGGTGAAATGTTCCAGGTGAAATCTTGAGTCCAAGTAAAAATCATCACTAATGGCATTAGTAAAAATGGTTGAAAGAAATACTCAACACCATTCTTGAAGGTTTCAAAATCAATTATTCCTTTCTCTAATGCAAGATAGGCCTGTCCAAAAACATAAGTAACAATATATAAGCTCTCTTTAGCTGACAGCTTACTGATTAACTCATCAGAGATACCACTAGAAGAATAAAACAATTCATCAGCCCACGACTTCAAAACTGATTCATCAATGTTTCTATCTTTGAAAATGTTACCAAAATTGAAGAAAAAATCCATACAAAAGGAATCTTCTGACATTTCTAGGTTCTCAGCTTTAATATCATATTGCTTGATTATGAATATGACCAACAAGAATAAACAACCAAAATCTGTAAAGGTATCCTGAAAATTAACATCATTATCATTTTCGTTCAATTTGAATTCATTGTCCAAGTACGAGATCATAGGTGCAAGGAAATCTATTGGACTAATGTACGCCATTATTAGATCTAAGGAGTTCATGTTTAATAGCAAAGAAAGCGATAATCTCCTTAAATGAAAATTCTTCTTTTGTTGAAACAAATCTAACATAATAATCAATATACCCAAAGACATTTGATATTGACAAGAAGATACCATATCAACCATTTGCGAAAGACATGCAAAAATTGTACTATTATTAATTGTTTCAAATTCAATATTTTTATTTATGAAGTTATCACTTAAGAATCTTTTTAGATCATAAATAATTTTACCATTGACAATAATGTCATCATCCAAACGCAATACATTCTTTTCAATTTTAGAGTCATCCTTTAAACATAAATGAAAGTGTTCTAAATCAATTAATTTAAAAGCCAAACAGCTCTTCAAAAATTCATGCCTTGAATCAGTTAACGATATCAGCTGAATACCGGGATCAATACTATCAGCCTTGTTTAAGTCAGCAAGTGCCTTATAATATACGTTCTGTAAACGATTTTGATTCAGTTGTTGCAGCTGGGAACCCCCCGAACTTTTGAATAGGAAATCACTTCTAGACTCATTTTTCAGTTGTTCTTTAGCAAAAAGTTTCAAAATTGTGTATATTCCTTTATCTAACTTGCGAAAAATATCTACAATAGCATCTTGAATGCCTGGTAAGATATTAGAGGTTTTTGCAAACTTAGATAATTGAATAATTTCATCAAGCCTTTGATTAGCATCAAAGCTAACAGAGACTTGGACATTATGAATACTATCAAAATTTGTTGTATTATTTTCTGATTTCAAACTATTGAAACCTTTTCCTTCAAAATACTTCAATTTTAATATTAACATAGGTAACTGTTTCTCAAAGAAGAGTTTCCATTTTTGTAAAATCACAACAGGGAATTCATCAATGATTGCCACACAAAAACATTCTAACACATCTCCAATTATTGAAGTGACCAAAAATTTCAATTCATTTTCCGTAATTTCAATCATTGATCTTCTATCACGAAGGAAACTAAATTTTGTCATTTGATCAATTTCGTTTTCTCTAAAGATCGTCAACTTTTTAGTAAGGATCTTTGTGTATGAAGTCAAGAAATAATCATCATTAAAATTAATAAAATTGGAATTATCCATTATGGTACTAAACCATATTAATTGGAAAGATTTAGATATATTATTAAATGAATGAATATTATCACTTATAACCGACTGTTTTTTCTTTTTAGAGATGTTGTTCTCAGATATTTTGATTTGCTCTAAAACATCATAGTAATTGGATATTGTCTCTTGAAGAGATACCATTTTCAAATGGCTGGAAAAGTTTTTCATTAGATAATCAAAAAAGAACTGCGGCAAAACTAAAAGCTTTTCTTTGTTCTTATAATTTTCAACATTCATGTTGATAATTGTATTCAAGAATCCGCAAATAAAATATATAAAATAACCAGCAAGATTTTTCTTGGATTTGTTATCTGATGGATAATTGTTCCAGTACATAAACATATTATTAATGAAAAGGTATATTTCATGTGATTCAGAATCCATATCTGTTTCATCTTCATTAAATGGATTCAATACCGATGAGTAATCTTTAACAAGGGATATTTTTTGAAAATGATCAACTAACCTAGATAATCCGGAATCCTCTTTAGTTAAATGCAAAAAGAAACTAATTTGTACATTTTCCTCAAAAGTATTTAAATATGGCCAAAACAAGGTTAAATTTAATTTTTTAGAAATCTTTGAATTCTTGCAATTGGTTAAAACGTCCAGAATATAGCTGCCCACAATAGAGTGCTGATATTGATATTTATAACCCAGACATATATCCACAAATTCTTTCATAGTAATGTTTTGTACCATTTGATCATTGAATTGGTCAAGGAGCTCCCTGAAGCTTGAAGCAGGTAACTGCTTTTCCAAACAGAGATTGAACACTGACTCCAATGTAACTTCTTCCATATCATCCAGATGCGATGTCATAAGTTGAATCTCAGATATTTAAACTCTTTATTCTCAAAGAGAATAAGCAAATAAGTGAACAGTATATAAAAATATGTTAAAGAGATTGTGCTGAGCGTTAATCACACAAACGCTCTAAAGCATTTCAAAATGTTTCCTACTTTTTTTTTTCACCGGTTCTTTTTTGTTTTATTTTTTTTTCGCAACCGATTTTTATATATTTTAGATTCGTTTCAATACACATTGACACATATTTGTATTCTATTTCAAATACACCAGTTAGAAAAGTATAATGTTTTTTCTATAATATAATAACTATTATTTTATTAAAAACTTAGATAAATGTAAACAATATCAGTATAAATAATAATGAAGAAATTTTAAAGGCAAGGAAGAGATCAATGAAAAATTAATCATGCTTATCTAATTCTATATCTTCTTTATATTCAGGCAATTTCTTATAGCCTTTTCCTTTTTTAGTTTTTGAAAATAGTTTCTTTGGTTTTCCTATCACTTTGTGGAATTTCTTTGCAAAGTATTCTCTTCGAACAGCACCAACATCTCTATCTTTGTTACAAAGTTGGGTTAAGAAATACATAATACAACATGCAACAATGACAACTGTAGGCATTGTCATCAAAATAATATATTTGCTTTCATTGTCACCAACTCCTCCTTCATCTTCAATAGCTAATTGTTGTTTAGACTTTTTGAAAACCTTAGTTCCTTTTCTAATCATGACTGGAATTCCGTATTCTAAAATATCAAAGTCTTCATCAGCGATATTATCCGGCTGAATAGCAATGAAAACAGGTCTAGAATATTTACCTTGCAACCATTCCTCTTGGACTTCTAATGGGTAAATACCGTCTCTGTTCAAGAACCAGTCAGAACTGAAGAATGCAATATCAACACCGGGAGCCCCAATACCTCGTTTTTGCAAGCATTCAAGAATGATCAGTTCACCATCTCTTTTCTTCATACCTTTCTCATGTTCGGGCTCCTTGATGTATGCAAGATGTAATCTAACATTTTCGGCATCTTCAAAAAATCTAGTGTACCAAGTAACAAAATATGTCTTCTCAAATAAGATCTCAGAATTTTCTTGTGGGGAACAGAATGGCTCGCTACTGACATCTTTAGCTAATCCCTTTTTGTAATATCTATCAGGGGTACATCTAATAACTGGATTCAAATTTACATATGTTTCATCTTCAGGAATCCACTTGATTTCAGTAAATGTTTCATCTTCTCCCAAATTATGCGCTTTCAAGTTTTTATTATCATGAATAATTACAGTAGAAGTTTGGAAATAAGTGCCATAATCTGGTTTACCATTCTTGGTAACACCGTTTTTGATTTGAGGAATGATAGTCTTTGGTTCACCATTTTTCTTTAATGATACCCAAGGCTCAGGACCATCACTAGTGAAAGGTTTATTACTGAAAGTAACACCTCCAATAACAGTAGGTTGAACGATTTCAACAACTGAAGTGTAAATAGTTCTTATCCAGGATTCGGGTGGACCATCTTCAGAACTTGATGAAGTAGTTGGTACGATTACTTTTCTATATCTTTTTTCCAATATTACTTGTGAATCGTCTGTTGTTAGTGACAAGGAGGAACTGAAAGTTGTTGCTGCTAAAGTTTCTTTAGGAAGATAAACTGTTTCTGATGGCTTTATAATCGTTAAGCCTCTAACGAATTGCTGATTTGCAACCAAGAAAGCAAACAAAATACAAAAATTCATTTGTAGCATTATTGAAAGTCTCTGCTATATAATGTCAAAAAAAAAAAAATTCTTCAAATAAACTAAAAATAACTGTTCAATAAATAAGGAATAACTTGGTAAGAAATTTATTAGTTTATAATTACCTGCTAATCAATTAGCGTTGAAAATTCAGATCACCTTGTGTGAGGAAGAAAAAAATTTTATTTTTATTTTTTATTTTTCATTTTTCGCTCGTTCGTACTATGATATTTATTACGGATGATGTCCGCACCATTACAACTGTTGCAGAGTTGAAGATATATCTTATAAATGGTCATTTTTCTATGCTTGAGCAACCATATGCAAACACCATTTTAATGGTATACTACTATTGTATGATGGTATTTATTAAATCTATTTTAATTCTATAGAATTCTAACATATGAAGAATGACTCTGAAAAAAAAAAAGTTAAAGTTATAGAAAAAAAATAAAAAAAAATATTTGAATAGCCGAAGGAAAAAGCTAAAAAAAAAAACGTAATTTGTTAAGAAATGTTTATAAAATATGATACTAATAGTAGTTCATATAATTGATTTCATTTTTTGATAAAACATGACGTAAACGTCACTGCTGGAGATAGTTTTGTCAGTAAAATTGATACCAGGGTTAATATTAAATTTGAAATTTTCATCATCGAAATAACACCAAATATCTTTATTTGCATTATTACTTTTATTTACCACAGAAGTGTAATGTCCGCTTTTTAAGTTTCCATAATGGTTAATAAATGCAAACAATTTAAAAGTCAAAACTTCATCTTTCACTTTAATATCAAGAATTATAGGAAATATGATGTTGGAATTATTTTTGGATGTAACCTCTCCGTATTTGTTAAAGCTAAACCTGGAGACATTGATTACCAAAACTTCAGGTAACTGAAGAAATTTCAATGATTTGATAGTTTTAGTGCCTGTGATTTGTAAGCTTTTAAATTTTTCCAACCTTGAAGTAGTACCTGACTCTTCAGACTCAAAAGCACTGCCAGACAGATCATTGTTTTCAACGTTTGATTTCTTTTTCTTTTTAAAATCGAAGAATTTTTTATTACTGGTGGCATTGTTCTCCATAATTACCTCTCTCTGATACACCTCATTCTCCAACTTTAATTTTTCGTTAATTTCTTTCAATTTCAAGTCCTTTTTTTTACAGTTTGGACAATCCCAAGCATTATCACCACTTAAAACTTCGTCGGCTGTGAACAATTTGATACAATCTTCTAATCTAATCTTCTTCTTCATACTTGTTTTTTCTATGATGGGCAATGATAAAACTGAGAAAATCGAGAAACTCTTTGAGATATTCGAACATTTCACACATCTTAAACAACTTTCTAACTGTCCTTGAAATAACAATGAGATTGGACTTATTCCACTCTTATCAAGAATGCTTTTAAACCATTTGGAATAATCTTTGATTTCACGGTCTGTAACATTGATAGATAATCGAGATGCTGTATCAAAAGTAGTGAAGTCTCTGAAATCTAAAGCAGGTGTAACACAAATAGGATATTTTTCTGCCATCAATTTGAAATTTTGATTCATTTCTTCATGAAGCGAATCCAATAAAAAAATTAGAAATTCAGCAGTATCTTGTTGTAAATTTGGAATTTGGAAGTCTGGTCTCATTTTGTTGCATTTGGACAAAAAATTGCTAGGTGAGATAATTACCCCACCGTAATCATGCATCTTGTTAAATAACGTACAAATTGAAGTAGAAATCATCTGATTATTGTTCTTCAGGGATTGCATTGCACCACTGTTAATTGAGGAAAATTCTCTAAATTCTGAACTCATAAATACGTGACGAAACTCAGGGATAGCGAAGATGCACTGAATAAGACTGTTAATATAACATGTGTTGCCTGAATTCTTTAAGCCAACAATAGACAAAGCCTGTAACGGATTTCTCATTACTGCAGCATCTTGGGATTGCGATTGTGATCTAGAATGTGCCTTTGCATGTCCTCTATTCTGCAAATTTCCAGAATGCATATTATTGGCAATATTGTAACCAGAGCTTCCTGAAATATTCGAGGTATTAGGAATAGGAGGAGGTTTGATATCCCCATTAATAATCAAATTAGTCAGTTGTGGAGGTCTTAATGCAGGTGCACGTACCACTGAATTATAGGTGACAGGAACAGGTGGAATCTTCACTATCGAAGAAGGCTCTGGAGCTATCATTGTTCCATTACCGGTATTACTATTGCTGGGGTTATTTGGAGCAGTCATTCCCGAAAAACTAGTCATCCCTTGTGGTGGTAACGAGGAAATAGGAGTAGCAGTAGTCGATGGCTGTCTTGGGGCATCTTTGAGAAGAAAAGCCTGATAAGGTGTTAAATTTGAAGGTTGTGGATTCTTAACATTATTACTACCACCGCTATTATTTACATTAGCATTTCCATTTCCATTATTAGAAGCACCACGACGATGGTGGTGATGAGGAGAATGACCAGTATTATGCTGAGCTTGTTGGACATGATTATGGGCATGTGTACGATGTGCAGACTTATCAAACGTTGGATTTATAGGTGACTTTCTTCTTTTTTGTTGTTGATGTTGTTGAGCAGGCGATGTTGAAGATAATGAAACAGTAGGTGGTACAGGTTGAATAGGAGGTGATGTTGATGCAGTAGTGGAAATTGTAGGAATCGGAGGAATTTTTGCCGGTTTCTTGGGGTTATTATTGATTGGGAATTTTGGCTTGATTGTCCCTATTGGGGATTTTCCAGGTACTGGCGGCGGAGTATCCCTAACTTTTCTACCGTTTAAAGCAGATGTTTGTTGAATCGCGGAAGTTTTTAATTTGAGATTTTGCTGTTGCTGATTATTATTATAATGTGTATTCATATAGTTGTCATATTGTGGCTTTTGCTGCAATGCTTGGCGCGAAGGTATTGCGTTAGAAGATGATGCACCATATTCCACATTACTCTCATAAGTATCCTCAAAGGTGGACTGGTTAGTATCATTGTGATTACTCTTAATCACGGGAACTTCATTATTATATGGTTTATTCAAGCCCACATAGTTATTAGTATCGTTAATACTTCTACTATCGATATACACATTTTCATTTTGAGACTCCAAAAATAATAACCAACTTTCAAATCCACCATCCAAGACTCTTGGCTTCTTATTTAACCTTTTCAATTTTTTCTCCGGGTCTACTTCGTTTTCATCTTCGACACTATCGTTGACATTATTATATATCAAATCATAGAAATGTTGAACGTAGTTATACGAGCTGTCTGAATGATTAAAATCAATCCAAGTTTTCTCATCCGTATAAATCACTATATATGAAAACTTATGTCTTTGTTTGAAATAGTTATAAGTTTTTTTTAACTGAATAAATTCTGGATCATCGTCAAATGCATCAAGATTGATTGTAACTTCACCAGGTTCCGTGTTGACTGATGCCTTAATTTTTAAGGATTGCCTAAGAGATCTTTCTAATTCATCGGCAGAGTACATCTTTTTAATTAGAAGAGGGTCCAAATTCATTATAAATTTATTGGATATATGATTCTTATTAAATTGGTCAGAGGATCTGAGATCTACCAAAGCTATATTTTTCTTTTTGTTTTCCAAGATTTTTTGAAGATGTTTACATGATATCAAAGAAATAGAGTTAGTATTATTATTATTATTATTATTATTATTTGAAGATGAATTAATTGCATTATCAGGAAGAAATTCTGTTTCATCTTCAAAATTGGAAGCGGTGTTATTATTATTAGTATTGTTTGTATTATTATTGTCATTCTCCTCATCATAATAATCTGGTCCGTAGTCAGTTAAATAACTCTTTGTTGATTTTCTTTTTTTAATAGTAGGAATATATTTTGGATCAGACAATAATTGTTTCTTTTTATGTTTATTTATAAAGTCTTCAACTTGACTTCTTATTGTATTTAAAGAGAATTCTTGCTTATAAAGCAAAATCAATTGTGTAAAGATTTCCAAGCTAGATTCTTTTTCATTATTATTATTGATATCAGTTATTGTTTTGGAACTAAGAAGTACTAACGCGTTGGGAACGTAGTAAATGATGATGATATACCCAATTATATAATAACTAATAGCCAGGCGAAGATACTCTTTAAAAGAGGCAAGACTAGTACTCATCATCGATGCTGAAGCATCAAATCTTTTCTTAAAATTCAGAAAACAAGAATCACAAACAGACACCAACTTTATAAACTTGTGCTGTTGTTCAATCGCGCTTAGGCTATCGTTGATGAAAAGTTCTCTTGGAAATTTATTATTTTCTACTATCAGATAAATATACTGAGAGATAGCGTCATTTTTAAGGGATGGAGATACAGCAGTTGTTGGCAATAACTTAGTATTATCCTTATCCAGGATATTGAAAACGAGTTGTGTGTAATATGCAATAGATTCTTCTGGGATCGAATTTATGAAATTTGAAACAGCTATTGTTATGTCTAACATTTGCATGGACTGATTGTTTGGCTGAGTGTTATTGGCGTATTCTATATATATACATATATTGTTTTAGTGGAGCGTTTAAAAAATGTAATCTAAATGGCACATGTAACTAAATGGCGGGTTGAAGCGAATATTATATATGAAACTGTATTATTGCCTAGTTCACAATGTTCTGAATCCTTGTATTATTATTGTTATTACTCCTAGTTGAATGTAATCCTGATTGTAATCCAGAAAGATTGTCACTTATGATTACTGATCAATATCTTGTAGCATATATTAAGCGTTATTAAGCCTAATCTCTTGTACTGCAATTTTTTCACGGGAGAGCATAGTGGAATTCTCAAATAGCATTGATCAATGATCTGTATTTTTTTATTTTATTGTATTTGGCAGGCTGGGGGCTTCATTTTAAAGGTTAGACCTATGGATCTAATGGTGTGTGGACTAATGGTGGTACAGGTTTATGCTGTGTTTATTTTAGGATAAATAATGCAATCTACCTGCATTTGCTGTCAAGATTGGCATTATTTCAGGCCCCTGCCACCACGCTATTGAGTATTTTTCTAATTGAATCATGCACAATGACTGTTCATAAATAAAGAAGAAAACAATCAAATAATCAAATAATCAGCAATCAAGCAATCAAAAAACTCGAACAATCAAGCAATCGGAATAAACAATTATGTAACGCTGCGACGTAACTATTCTCCAAATATACCTTCGGTGGATTTGCATTTTCTGAAGTAGTTGTGGAGCTGAATACTATTTCCTTGAGGATATTGAATTCCTGCTTCGCTTTCTTGTAATTCGACAAAAAAATAAAGCTTTAATATTAGTTTCTTATAATTTACCTATTAGTAAACAAGCTGCCAGATGTTTTCCATACTTCTATAATCACCTGGTTAGGAGCGCAGACACTTTTCTTGCGTTCTTTCTTCTTGTACACAGCAAAGAAAAATTTTCCACTTTAGAAATTGTTAAAGTACGTCTTTTCTTTAATATGCAATACATAAGCATTTCTATTCAATTGAATATGTGTTAAACTAGTTATTAAACAGTTCATTCAGTGAAATATTGTTAATTCGTCTACGAGCATTAAATTATAAAATATAAACAAAGATGCAAAGATTCATAGCTAGACCTTTCACTCGTCTTTCTCTCAATAAGACAAACATCAGCATAGGTGATGCCCTTGTCAAGTCAACAACAAAATCAAAAGCTTTTCATACTGCCTCAATAATCAACATCGAAAACTCCTACTCATTTCCTAGACAACAACAGCAGCAATCAGAAAAGAGAGTTGAATCTTCTACTTCCTTCCCAACACCATATGGCCAACATAAGAATACGAAGCCAATGACTGTTAATGACAATTTACCTGATCCTTTTGCAGAGCTGCGTAAAGTTAAATATCAATTCACTGCATTCATATGCCTTGTCACTGTTGCATTTCTCATGATTGTAAATTATGAGAAAATGTCTTCTCCAATGATTGGATCTACCATGCATTTTATGAGAAGATCTCCTGAAGTTAAAGAATTTTTGCAAAGCAAAGACATAGATTTTGATTCTATTTTCCCGTGGATTAAAGGTACATTAAATCAAGTACAAGGGAAGATTAATGTAAGTTTTAATGTTAAAGGCGTGCAGTCTGGTATGGTGGGAACTGTTAAATTGGTCGCTGATAGACCTAATAAAAATGTTCCTTTAACTATTAGAGAATGGTCTATTAGCTCAGGTGATGAAAAAATCGATATTATGCTGAATAAAGAATTAGAGTTCTAAACAAGCACAATTAGTCAACTAATAGCCGGACAATCTGAAAGCCAATTTCTCGAATTACTAATGATGAAAAAGACTAATAATCATTTTTCATTTTTCATCTTCTATTCCTTTCTAATTCTATATAAATATTGAAATCCCCATGTATATAATACAATAAACGCATCTTAATATCGAAACTCTTAGCAATAAGAAGAATGAGTTAGTTAATTATGATACCATCGTAATGTACGGGTAGATAAAAAAATACCAGTAAAATAGTACTAATGACTATATATATGTATGTATGTATGTGTATATATATATATAATGTTGCTTATTTTGAATAATGTCAAGCAATAATAATTGTAGAGTAAAATGAAAACTGTGGGAGTAGATTTGAAGGAGAAACAGAACAAAACAAAACAAAAAATTGATAAATAAATGAATTAGCCAAATATATAGCATTATCTAAAGAGAAAGGGAATATGAGTTAGAAAGCAAAAAGAATTGGAGATTATAAGGAGGTTAATAATTGTACAAATACAACGACAATGGTTGAAATAGAGTAGTGAACAAATGCTCTTTATCTTTGAATGAAATTATTGAGCGTGATAATAGAAAGAGCTGATTAAGCTTAACCATATAAACAAAAATTGCAATTTTGATTTTTAAGATGAAGTTCGATCAAGCTGACAGATTTTTTTGAAATAATAGCAAAGTTTATAAAGGTGGAGTTGAAAAATTGTGAACATCTGTAGTTGGAAGATAATGAATGTTATGTTCTTAGCCTTAGACTATAAGTTTTAAAAATCAAAGGGATTTCTGCGAGTTTCTCCGTCTGCTGCAATAGCATCTACATTTGAATTGCCAGGAGTGACTCCAACTCCAGTACTAAAGCTTCCATTTTGTGAAGTTGGAGTATCAAAAACATTTTTTTGACTGCCAGCAATTGGCTTAACTGGGGTATAATCAAAATCAAAAGTATCTATGTTTCCTTCACTGTGATTAGAACTATTGTTAATACTACCAGTATTACTTTGTTGTCTTTTCAAATCAGGAGTTCTTCTAACTGGAGTGCTGAATCCATTATCATGACCTGATGCATGATATGAATAGCTGTGATCGTCGTTTACTTCGTTTATTTCTTCATTCGTACCAAAAGTATTACTATAATTTGTACCAGAATCAGGAACTTTTGATGAATCTGTCCTGGTAGTCGGCAGAACTGTAAGTGGCATTTCAAGAGTCAGTTTCTCGTTCACTGAAGAATGGTTTACGTTCTCATCGAAGGAATGGGATACTGATTCTGATTCATTGTTGGATGTGGATGTTGAGAAGCTTGTGATATTTCCATTCAAACTGTCTATTATTGTTGTATCTTCGTTTTCGCTTATATCTTCATGTTGCAGTGGTTTTTTATTAGAGAAAGATATTTCATGATATGGATGATTACTAGCTTTATTTTGAGGAGGAGTAGCAAAAACATTTACGGCAGCATTCTTGGAAACACCAAAGGGTGGCAATTGTTGTAAATTTTGTTTCTGCTGTTTCTGTGGAGTATTTGGAATACTTGTATTATTGGTTACCTCAGCTATTAAAGAATGATTATCCAGTGGTGGTTGATTAATAGTATTTGTAAAAGAATTTGAAGATGTCACAGTGTTATGGCTGGCATTTGAAACTCTTCTATTAATAGAAGTACTATTATTATTTACCAACATTGAAGTTCTTGCACTTCCCGGAATTGGCATCATGAAATCATGAGAGGCATCGCTATGTAAATTGATGGCTAGCGATTTCAAAAGATGTGTTTCACTGTTATTGTTACTATCATTCTTCAAAGGGGAATTGTTATTATTTATAGTTGTACTTGAAGAACCATGATGATGTAGAAGAGAATGATTACTTGATGAAAGTTTAAGAGAGGAGGAATTAACATACGGGAAATTCAACAATTTAGGAGATGATCTCCCACCATTATCTTTATTATTTACTGAAATTGCATCACTATGGTTACTACTCGGAGGCAGATCGTTGTGATAATCAGAAGGATTTACAACCATTGGAATTACTCCATCAAAATAATCCTGGAATACTTTCTCTGAGTTTCTTTTAAGATCCTCTTGAGATATTTGGAATTGAGATTGTGCAATAGGTGGATTAAGCTCTGAGACGTCATCCAAACTGGCGTTGTTATTGATATTATTCGTTGAGAATTGCTGAGAATGATGAGTATATTTTCTATATTTTGGAGGTTTTGTATCTTTCGTGAGTTCAGTACGTGTATTATCATTATTGGAATCATCAGCAGATTCATCAAAACTGTCAGCATCTTCATTATTATTCGTATCTTTGCCGCTCACATTAATATTGCTATTTAAATAATCTTTTCTTGATTGAACACCAGCTAACTCTCTATAATTTTCAAACGTCAAATCAGCATCTAACTCAGTTGGATCCTCCAAATCGATGTCTCTGTTTCTTTTAGTGAAGATGGACCACATTATGCCAAGCACAAGAAGAACGACACCGCAAGGGATGCCAACAGCAATGCCCACTGTTGCAGAACCTGAAACCATTAGTAGCAAATATTGTTAATTTTATAAATATATGAAGCTATTTAGAATCTAGTAGATATTATTATTATTATTATTCCTATTAATATTATTAGTATTAGTTTTACTAGTATTATTCTTACTAGAATTTATTATTATTATTATACGAAGAAATCAAAAGAGTGACAAATTAGTTGGAGAATGAAAATGGAACTAATAATCTAATACTAATTAATAGTCAATAATCAATGAGTAACAATAGTAGTTATAGTGATGTATTATCATAATACCAAACAGAGATTAATATTCTGTTTGTTTTTTTTTTTTTGATCTGAAAAAAAAAAATGTTTTGCTCGCACAGTCTCTTCTCCTAATTTTTTTTTTTTTTCATTTGGTGGACATCTGGCATTGTTCTCTTTTGGTTTTTAATTCTTGAGTTTGAGTTCCATTTTGGTAATTTTAAGGGAACTTGTACGGGGCGTGTGGGGCGGTTCACCAAGAAATTAAAAATAAAGTTTTACATATGTACATATTAACATTGTAACATCCATAAACCTTGTAAGGCCAGCCGAAATAATTATAACCTGGACATTACTTAGTCTACACCCAAACATCTTGTGTTACCAATAAAAAACTACAAACAAATCGCC
This sequence comes from Saccharomycopsis schoenii, assembly GCA_010994365.1. Lineage (NCBI taxonomy): Eukaryota > Fungi > Ascomycota > Saccharomycetes > Ascoideales > Saccharomycopsidaceae > Saccharomycopsis > Saccharomycopsis schoenii. Next base: position 369,831 of record JNFU01000003.1, on the reverse strand, counting down.
CGAATATTAGTAAACAGTAGAAACTTATTACTACTGCTACAACAACAACAACAACAAACAGCAACAAACAGCAACATGGTTAATTACACACCAGAACAGAAGCAGAAACTAGTCTCCAAGCTCCGGTTCAATCTTGAAAAGAGAATTTCAAAGTTGAAGCACAACCAGAATAAGATTATCGCTTCTTTAAGATACAAGTCTCAATCCAGGCTCCACACCGTCCCTAAGAAATATTGGCATTTGAAAATACGTGACGTTCTTAAGTTGGAGAGATCATCCAGAATTACGTTTGCTACTTTGTTGAATCAGTTGGATATTGATATACAAAAGAAGGGTGATACTACTAAGCATAGCGCTGTTCACATGGAAACTATGGACGTTCAAGGCTCTGATGGCATTACTCATCAACAGACTGCAGATGATAAAATGAAAGCTGTTGCTAAACCACTAGACCGAAATACAGACGTAGAGGTGCCCAAAAGTACTAATCAATAGTGGATAAATTCCTTTCAGCATTTATTATTCTTTGCCCTTGTATTATAGAAATTTCTCCTTTTTATATTCATGCGCTATATCTTTCATACTACTCATGGCATGATGATAATGATTGGCTTTATATTCTCCTATTTATATTTGTTATCACAATATTTTTTTACCCATTCTATAGTCTAATTTAATATATATATATATATATATACATACACCTGTGCTTTATGATTAATTTACTTCAATTTCTAGATCAGTAGCTAGTTCTATATACTTTGTATACTGGTCCCCTGGCGCTTCAAGCTTGAGTTAGAAGTACGAACTTTATGAATGATGTCAAGTAACTGTAGCTATTTATATTCAAAATTAGTAATTCATTTATCGAGAAAAATCATGTGTAAGATCAGATACATTTTTGTAAAGGTAAGAATTCTAAAATGAAATCGAAGAGACCTCCGTCGAAAGGGTTCAGGAAACAGAAAATAATATGATTCATGAAAGATTGTGATTAGTTGATCATAGAAATCATCCGGTTAAAGGAATTTATACTTGTTTTAATATTAATAGTAATAGCTAAAAACTAAGTATTAGTGTTTGGGTGTTTTCGTGTACAGGTTGAATTTTTAAATATGTGTGCTTAGATATGTTTTACGCACAACGTGTAGATAGCATACACAATTATAAAAAAAGGAAGGTAAAAAAAAAATGAGAGGAAACATCCAGTGTTCACATAAAAAACATAGCATTTCAATTTATTCTATGTTTCTAACAGTTACAAAAAAAAAAAATTCCAAAATGAGAATGTTATAGAACCACGAAACAACCATCTAATTCATTCATTCAAATATTACTTATACTCAAGTTGCTTCATTCTTCATATTACAATAATAATAATTATTATTATATTGATAATGGTTTTTGAACTCAAACCGTTTGATGCTATTAAGGCAAATCCAAACGAAAAGAAACGTGTAGCATACTTCTATGATGCTGATGTAGGTAATTACGCTTATGGTGCAGGCCATCCAATGAAGCCTCACAGGATAAGAATGGCTCATTCCTTAATCATGAACTACGGTCTTTATAAAAAAATGGAAATTTATAGAGCTAAACCCGCCACTAGGGAAGAAATGTGTCAATTTCACACTGATGAATATGTTGATTTCTTGAGTAGAGTGACCCCTGATAATTTGGAATTTTTCCAAAAAGAACAAGCTAAATTTAATGTTGGTGATGATTGTCCTGTCTTTGATGGCCTTTTTGAATATTGTGGTATCAGTGGCGGTGGTTCTATGGAAGGTGCTGCTAGATTGAACAGAGGCAAATGTGAAGTAGCCATCAATTACGCAGGTGGATTACATCATGCTAAAAAATCAGAGGCCTCGGGTTTTTGTTATGTTAATGATATTGTTTTAGGAATCATTGAATTATTAAGATATCATCCTCGTGTATTATACATTGATATCGATGTTCACCACGGTGATGGTGTGGAAGAAGCTTTTTATACCACAGATCGTGTAATGACTTGCTCATTTCATAAGTATGGAGAATTTTTCCCAGGCACCGGTGACCTTCGTGATATTGGTGTAAGCAAAGGTAAGTATCATGCTGTCAATGTTCCATTAAGAGATGGAATTGATGATACTACATATAAAAACCTTTTTGAACCCGTGATTAAATATATAGTGGATTGGTATCAACCTTCAGCAATTGTATTGCAATGTGGTGGAGATTCTTTGTCTGGTGATAGATTAGGCTGCTTCAATTTATCAATGAATGGACATGCCAATTGTGTGAATTTTGTGAAATCTTTCAATTTGCCAATGATGGTTGTTGGTGGTGGTGGGTATACTATGAGAAATGTAGCACGTACTTGGTGCTATGAAACTGGGATTTTAAACAACGAAATATTGGGGCCTGATTTGCCTTACAATGATTACTATGAATATTATGGCCCTGATTATAAATTAGATGTTCGCCCTTCTAATATGCTTAATGCCAACACTCCAGAATATTGTGATAAATTATTAATGCAACTAATAAAAAATTTAGAACATACACAGCATGCTCCTTCTGTCCAAATGCAACACACTCCGAGAGATAGGGAAGATTTAGGTGATGTCGAAGAAGATAGTAATGAGGCTATGGATACTCAGGGTGGCTCTCAATATGCTAGAGATGACTTGGTTCAGCCAAACAATGAGTTTTATGATGATGATAGCAAAGCTGAGGGTATGGAATCAAAAAATATTACAAATAAGCCATCAGGGCAGCCTGGTCAAACTTCGGTTACTACAACAACAGAAAAAGGGCCATCAAGTAATGCAGCTGCTCCAGACAGTGCCGTATCTATTGTAGAAACATTGAATACAAATGAAAATGTTCCAACTGCTACAAATACTGGAGTCACCAGTCCCGCTACTACTATCCCTGCTCAGCAATCCAGTAGTACTAGTAGTATTGAAAAAACAACAACTGTTGATGCTACAACTACCGGGTTTCCAGCTGCAACTTCTACTTCTGCTACTGATGAAGTTGAAGATGTAGAAATGAAAACTTTCAATAATAATAATCAAGCTGATGTTGATCCTGCTCCATCTGATCAAGCTGCTGCTGTCAGTGAACAATCGCAAGTTAGTGAGAATGTTAATTCAAATTCAAATAATGAGCTACAATTCACTAATGCAAATGGAGAGCCTAAGGTAGAAGTTCATTTAAAAGATAATGGAAATGGAAAAATTCAAATAAATGAACTTTTTTCAAAGAAATAAAATAAATTTTGATTAGTTCCTCGCTGTTTAGAATATTTCTTTTTTTAAGTGAAATAATATAGTTACTATGCTTAAAGAATTTTTCCTTCTCCCTCTGTATTACGTATGCTGTTTTTTATTTTAAGTATGTTTCTTCTTCTGATAGCTGTTATCTTCAATATTGTAAAGAGTAAATGAATTGATGGTGTCACGAATTATTGTTTTACAATCAATTATACGGCAATGTCAATGTCTGAACTGAGTGGGGAGGGTTCAATTTTATTTTTCATTCCACGGTCATTGAAATAAAAATTAGAAAAGTGGAACTGTACCTCCTCCTCTTATTTTTTGTTGCTTAATAATTATATGCGAGCTACTCGCGCGGACGAAAGAACGAGAAATTTCTTAAGATACTGTATAAGACTAGCGTTGAATATTTTTTATAGGAGAAATAAAAGAGTCATTTGACAATTGCCATATTTAATTGATGATATTGATAATTTCGATTTTTGTTTATTTGAATTTTCATTTGCCTATCTTTTTAACTTTTTTTTTGTTGTCTATTCTAGTTTATATTGTTTAGTTCACCTAGCGTATTTGCCTAATAAAAACCCTATAACAAAAATGATTACACTAATACGTGGGTTTCCTATTCGGCCAGTCAGATCATTATTATTATTATCAAATTATAAATCAAACTTTTATAAAACTATTCCTTTAAGAACCTTCCAATCTACGAAGTTTTTAAAGAATATTGATACAAACGGTGATGTCTTGCCAATGATTAATCACAAAGATATAAAATTACCGTTTATTTCCGATAATTTAACAGTTCAATCTTGTTTAAATCTTGAAGATCGCACCTTTCCTACTTACGAACCTATAACAAATTCAAAACTTTATAAGATGCTGTGGAACAATAATCTTAAAAATGTCTTCCTTGCTAAAAAACCAAATAATTCGGATTGCAGTTTTGCATTGGTAAAACTTATCAAACATATCAATAAAACATATCCTGCTGTTAACATTATAATCTCCAAGGAAAATATCAATGATGTTTGCAAGTTGTTGTCATCATCTTTACCTCCTGCTGAATCTGGAGCTAAAAAAAATGCATCAAATTCGAAAAGTAGCTTGACAATTTTTACAGGCACATATTCGGAAATTTCGAATAAGGCAGATTTGTTAATTACTCTTGGAGGTGATGGAACAATTTTAAAATCTACATCATTATTCGCTGATAATTTGGTGCCTCCTATTCTTTCCTTTTCATTAGGCACGTTGGGTTTCCTTCTCCCTTTTGAATTCAACACTTATAAGTCAACATTTAATAAGGTTTATCTTAATAATTCTAAGGTGTTACGTCGTTCAAGATTGGAATGTCATTTACCCAACAAGAGTGTCTCATTGCATGCAATGAATGATATAGTTCTTCATAGGGGTGCGGTTCCTCATCTTGCGACTTTTGATATTTATATCAACGATTTTTTCTTGACTAGGTTGAAAGGTGACGGACTCATAATTGCTTCTCCAACTGGATCTACCGCATATTCGTTAAGTGCCGGCGGCACAATGGTGCATCCTTTAGTAGAATGTATTTTAATTACTCCAATTTGTCCAAGAAGTTTAAGTTTTAGACCTTTAATAGTTCCAGCATTATCCCACATCAAGATTGTGGTTAGAGATCGTCACAGTAGTACAAACACTGATTCCAAGGGTAATTCAACAAGTAATGAATGTACCCCAGGTGTTCTAAATGATGAAAATAATAATGCGTGTCTTACTGATACTGACCACGTTCATGGAAATGTGAAAGTTAGTATTGATGGCGATTCTCATTTAGCTACTGTTCATACTAATGATGAAATTCATATATTCAATGAAATTGATAAAATTGTCAATGATCAGAGCAAAAAGTCTAGCCTTAGAATGAAAAATTTTGATTTAAAATTAGCTGATCAGGCTTTTGTTATTGAAAATCAACATAAAGGAGTATTTTGTGTTATTAATGATGAAAATAATTGGACTAAAAGTATTAATGAATTACTTGGGTTCAACTCAAATTTTAAAGAGGTCTTCAGAAGAGAAATCTCCGTTGATGATTAATTTTTTGAAATATAAATTAGTTGTATCTCATATAAGTAAATTATATAGCTGAAATATTTAAGCTGAGTATTACCAAATCAGGAAGCATCTATTTATAAATTGAGATGGCTATGTACCGCAGCATTACTCACATTTGAACGGAATAAACTCACACATCAGCCGTTTACTCAATAATCGCTCACGTAGGCAATACTGAAAAAACCTTTTTTTTTCTTCGTATTCTACCCCACATTCAGAAGTTTAAAATGGCTCCACACACACTGAAAAAAAAAAAAAAAAACGTTGGCTTCTAAACCAGCAATAAAAAGAAAAAAAAAAAAAAAAGAAAGAGAATTATTATATCATCCAGATATGAAATTACATAACAATAATCTAATGACGGATATCATTCCATTTTTATTCTATTTGAACCAAGTTTAGTTTGGTTTAGTTTTTACATGTAAATTATATATTTATTAGCTACTAATTTTTTATTCTGTTTATAAGTTATAACAATATCGATATGTACTAAAAGATATCATCATATTTCTGTAGTAATTCAGCTCATTTAAATATTCAGACATATCTATGAACTCACTTAAGTCTTTATAATAGTCAACAATGACAGCAATTAACGATAGAAACATAAGATTAGATCCTAGAGTTGCTAGAACCGCTTCTTTTATGACAGTAATCAGCATCTGAACCGGTCTTCCCAAACTGTACCATTTCATTTCTGGTGGTTAGGCTATGTCTTTCATCCTTTTCTTTATACTTTGGCAATTGTAAATTATTATCTTCACAAAGATTGGACAACAAAACTACACCTGTGTCAATGAAAATAGCATACTTGGTATGTTTAGTCTGTGGTTTATCTTTTTTTTTCTTTTTGTTATCTTTGCTCTCTATCGCTTCACAATGTGATGCCTTTATACAGATTTGTAGAGAATGGCTAACTTTAATAGATTCAAAAGATATAGAATCTGGATGCAAAGTAGGAATAGTCTCATTCAAATCTTCAAAATCAATTTGATCTTTTTCAGATTTATGTACTTTTCTTCTAGCGGAATAATCCTCGTATCCATATCTTATAGCAGATCTGGAAATAACAGCTTCCTGCATCAACATATTCATATTTTTCTTTTGAATTTGATAATCTAATGGTAATTTAGAATTTTCATCATCTTCCTCAGATGATGAAATTCCGTAATTATCTGCTTCACTTTTACTTTCAAACATCAGCATCATCAGTACATTGGAAAATCTTCTGTCAGGTTTCTTAAAAAGTGAACCATTACCATTTATTGAATTTTCATTTTGTAATGAATTCCTGCTAATATGACTTTTCTCATTATTTTGGTTATCGTTATCATTATTACTTATTCCTAATGATTTAATAAATTTTTTCATTGGAGATACTTTCACTTTTGGATCTCTGCTAAATTGTGAATCTGAAGAATCAATACCATTGACAAACACTGGTATCTTCATGATTAATTCTTTATCTAAATCAATTCCATGTGGATATGAAGAACTTTTTAAAATACCATTATCAAATATATCTTCTCTAAGAGCTCTAGAGCCAAAATCATTATTCCTAATTATTGCCAAAGGAGCAGTAAATGTCTTCAACGAATAATCTTCCTGATTTCTTCTTTTATAATAAATTCGTTCCACGATACTAATCTTCACAGAGGTGATCTGCACTTGCTTCATAAATGGAAGAAACCTTATTGATATTGGTATCTCAGTATTCAATGGAATATATTTCACAGGGACAAATACATCATAATGAAAATAATTTCTAAAAGTTTTACTTATGATGATGGATTTATTAAACTCAAAGTCAGCAGGTGGTGATCCTCTTACCAAAGGTAAGTTAAAGTAATTGTTGATCTGAGCAAGTTGTGGAGATCCAGATTTCTTATCATCTTTCCCTGAGTTCAAAGTAACATCAGCTTGTGCATCTGAATGTAACAATTTTTTATATCTTTCATAATCTTCAATACAATACTCATCACAACCCCCAATTGTAGCACTTCCCCCGTTCAGCATAATCTTCCTCATAATATTATTAAAAGAATCTCTTCTTTTTCTGTGAACAGCCAAAGAATTGAACATTGGTTGAAATGAAATACTCACATTACATTGCAAGTTACCATTTGGAACGACAATCGTCTCCGGAACATTAGAGTCAAACTTCACGGGAACAACAAACACGTAATCACCAGATGACAATCTTGTACGGATATTGGATGTTTTGTCATGTTTTGAACATTGGTTCATTGCGGAGTCTTTATAAAAAGTACGAACAGGTAAAGAAGAGTTTTTTCCAAAGATAATTTTTCTAGTTGCATCAGCAATACTATTTTCGTGTGATACATTTTTTACATTACCATCACTGAACACTGAAGATGCCAGAGATGTAGAGCTATTAAATGAATTAAGCTCAGATTCTCCAGTCAAATTAGAATATACACTTTCGATCTTTTTTGAGTTTCGATAATTGTTGAAATGGTTATCGTCATTCGGTATGAAATAATTATAATCATTAAAATCAATGTTTTGAACCAATTCGCTGACTGTAAATTCATCAAAAAATTTGTCTTTTTTTATTTCAGAATCCTGTGACACATTCCTGTAGCAATGAGAATTCAACTTACATTTCAAACTCAACTTGAATTGAAAATTGTTAAAAGGAATATCTTCGCAATTAGACAGTGTGGATACCACAATAACAAATGTGTGCAATTTGGTAGGCTTCACGCTGTTTTTTTCATATTTTGCCGAGGTGTCATATTGTTCAGTACTAAAACTGTAACCAATATCTGAACCATTACTTGCAATTGGATTAAAATTACTAACACCACTATCGTAATCGTCAAAGTCATCCAATAGAGAGGGTAGATAACTTTGAGGAATAGACCCGATCAAACTTGGGCTCATGATTGCATTTCTGGTGGTGTAGTCCAAAAAATCAGAGTTTTCACTTGGTAAGAATCTAAATTGTTTGCTATTGATTTTTCCTAAAGGTAAGTAAACAGTATCAGAAGAATTAAGGACTGTCGTTTTAATCTGAGAACTATTTTGACCAAAATTATGGAGCTCAAACACCGATTTCTCGTTATTTACGTTGATCCCTAACTTTTTCACTAGAAAGGTCCGAAGAAGAAGATAATTTTCTGGAAAGTTTGTGAGTGGGATGTCAGGATATAATTGTGGCAGCTCGCTTTCTGCCTTGATAGCTGGTATTCTAGTTGATTCCGATTTATCATTTGAGGAGGGAGAAGGGAACAGACCCAGCGGTTTTCTGCTATTCTGCGGCAACATCTTGCTTTTGCTACTGTGGCTGCCATTGGTTATTCTATTTTTATTCAGAGCAATCTGATCTTTAAGTTCTATAATGGCCAGGTTTGTTGTGGTTGTTGTAATATTGTTATTGTTTGTTTTGGAAATTAACGCAGGACTTGTGGATTTTACCAAGAAATAGTCTTTCAATACACTTAACAGCACCATTTTTTCTTTTTATTTTGCTTTTCTCTTCTTTCTAAAACGTAAAGCTGGGTATGCTGGTTATTGCAAAGAGCGTATAACAGTATACTTTGAAACTGTATGCAAATACTAATGATAGTGATTGCAAGGATATAGGGGGAAGGTAACAGATAGCTGGAATTAAATATACAGAGGAGTAGGATATGCAATGCACTATTGTATCACCAGACGGAAGAGAAAAAAAGAAGTTAAACCAAAGGAATTCAGCGGATATTTGAATTTATTTAAGTATCAAGAACGGATCCACGAGGAGGCTAAGTGGCTTTATTTGTTTATAAAGAGTAAAAACATAAACACATGAAAAGAGAAGTCTGCACAGTTCAGTTTGATTTTTTCAATGTGTTCCAAGAAAAGTCTAAAAGAAACAATTAGGTAAATAAGATTTTCTATTTTCCTTTGCAACAGAGAATTGAATAAAGAAACCGACATCATGATTCTATATGTCAGTATCACTTTGTCTGCTTTCCATTACAATACCCCCACACAAGACTACAACAGCCGGAGTGGAGAAGCTTGCCGGGAAGCATCCGGGTGACATTTTCAGACGTCATGTCAAAGCAACCTGTTAAGAGTATCTAATCAGCCCACAGCAACTAACCAATAATAGCAACCCAAGAAAATACATATTCCCTCCCTACTGTCATAAATACTGTTTGTTCGCAAAAAGACTCAAAACAGTTTTGACAGCTGCTTTACGCACTAACCGTCTAGCCGTATGATTTGAAAAATCCAACGATCACAAGCTTATCGTGGCTTGTGAGGCTGAGTCTATCTACGTTAAGAATTTCCATACTGACAATATTTGTGGGGCAATATTTACAATATTAGTAATGCATTGGTGACAATATTACTAAGACAATGCTGAAAATATTAATAGGAAAATACCGAAAACTATATATTAAACAATAATCTAACTTTGGCGGCTAGAAGTGCGTCTGGTTCAATACACATACATACACAGGCGAACGAATTAAACAGACACTATACCATGCTCTTATGGACGAAGCTTCTATCCACTTTGATCATACTCAAACACCAATTATCGATTATGAAACCCCATTGCTTTTCTTTGATCATTTACATCGACGTAAAGGTATTTTTTTATAGGTATTAATTGGCTACTTATATTGCTTGAAAAGCGCCACCTATTCTAAATAAACACGGTACTTAGCTTACAGAAACCAAAGGCAGAACGCTTTCAGTAATCAAAGGCAAAAAGCTTGAAGAAAATTGATTCGAAATTGATATCGCGAGTATTAATACAAACAGTAATAAAAATCGATAGCTCTTCTCATCCATACATACATTTTATGGATACAATTGCCGTTTTGCTGTACATTTTTACAAGTAACATGCATCTTTTACAACATAAATAGAACATATTCTCTACTCAAATTTAATGGACGAATATCGAAATCAACTAATTAATAGAATTCATTAATACTAGTATTATTATGATCATTTAAAAAAGGTTCATGTACATAGATAGCTGCGATCAACACCAAGCTTAGTTAACCTTTTCAGCAGGCTTGGAAGCAAACAAGTACTTGTCTGTAGTAGGCTTCAAGAATGAATAGTATACAAATTTTGCACCACCAAATTGTGGCACAGAAATGTAAACCAAGAAAAGAGTCTTAAGAAACCAGTAAAATGGAACAAAGTATAAGATAGAACTGGACCAGAATTCAGCAATGTTTAAAGCGGCAAACACAATCCAGTAAATTAATAAATCTTCATCATCTTGAGTAGTAGCAGTTCTTAAGGCCTTCAAAGAAAGATACCCAGGAACGACAAATCCAGCAATATTCGACAACAATTGTCCGATACCTCCGATATTCAAAAATGTCAACAAAAGATAAGCTGCAGCACATCCGAGAATAGCATATGATCTAGGTAACTTTGTTCTTTGTTCAAATTGGTCCAAAAATTTAATGTGAGCAAATCTGCCATCGATATGTGATAATTGCGATTGCAATTTAGCTTGAAAGCTTTGGGCAGTAGGTGGAACTCCGGTACTCATTTATGCTTTCTTCTTTGGTTGTTATAATAGTAATTGCAATATTTCTTGGTACTATACTTCAAAAAACAAATTGAACTGAAGTTGTAAAAAAAAAGACTTACAAGTAAAGGTTGACACTGATATAGATTAAAAGATCGATTGATGATTTATTGTCTTGATGGAAAAAATTTTACGTTTCAGTTTTTACAAGGAATTTAGTATTTTTTTTTTTATATGTATATTATATATATTCCTGTGGAGCAAATTAGTGAGCAGAACATATAATTTCTTCTTGACGGGTGTTGGTAGACGAGCGGACAACAGGGATCAATCTACAAAGCAGTCGGGCGATAGCAATGCTGAGCAAAAATATTAAGTATGGTACATAACTTGTTCACCTTGACAGCTCGTATCCACAGAAATTTTTAGATCATTCTACCAATATCCAGTTGAACACAATTGTCTATTCACTAACAATATTTAATAATATTGAATCTACTTTTCTACTTTGTCTTATACTAGGATCCTTTATTGTATTTAAGCAATTTGTCAACTAAAATAATAATAATAATAAAAAGAAAAGGTAATTGTTCCATATTACCTATTTCTTTTTACAACTTGTAACAGTTATAAAGTAATTAGCGTGGGCTTGTCGTCTGACTTTTGGAACTTTGTTAATACTGACCATAGTACCATTTTGACTTTTGACTTCACTGTCAGTTGTGGAATATTGTCTAATAAACTCAGAATAATTTTCGTAATCATCCTCGAAGTAAAAATCTTTTACTTTTTCTGTTTCTTCTTCGGTCTCACTATTATGAATATTAATTTCTTCTTGGAAATTACTATTTTGCACCAGTATATCATCGATATAATGTGGAAGACTTTTCTTGTTGATATATAGTGCTATTCCTGAATGCTCATACAAATACCCGTAACCACCCATTGGTAAACTTGGAACTGTATCGCCTTTATGAATCAATCTGACATATACTCCATCATTATTGAGATCATTAACACTTAAGGAGTGTAGACTGTCCAATTTCTCATATGTGTTAAAAACAGAATTGACAAGGCTATTAAAATAAAAGTTTCCAACTTTTGGGCTACCTGCGGTAATCACAATCGGATTATAATTGTTCAATTTATATTGCAAACCAGATAGAAGCGCCATTGCGCCACCAAGTGAATGACCAGTTATCCAAAACTGATAATCCGGATTGTCATTCAAAAATTCAGAGATTGTTGATTCATGACTTCTAAATAAAGATTTTGCAGCATGATAAAATCCTTTATGAACTTTACAATGTTTAGAAGTTGAGCAAATTTCACGGTATTGCTGTTCAATAATTTCTGAATTTTCTGAGGTTTGCGAATTTAAATTCAATTTTCTAAATGGAACTAGTGAGATTGTTAAATCAATTAACCAATCAACCCATGTCTTTGACCCATTGAATGCTAAGATTATCCTTTTTTTATTGGTATCAATTCCAATGTATCCTGTATTAGAAAATTTAAATAATCCAAAATAATTGAATTCATGCTCTAAAACTTTAATGATCTCAAAATTGGATTCGGAAGAACATTTATAACTCACCAAGTCATCAATTTTTGAATTACATCTATCTTTGACATGTGATGGACTTTGAGAATTTCTTTTATAAGAAATGCATGCGCAAATTTTAGAATATTCAGAGGATTCAACTAGTGAGTCATATAAATCGTCAGAGATAACTGAGGATTTAACAAAATTAAATAATGATAGAGTCAAAAAAATTAATTTCAAAAGTCTTTTATGGAGAAGCATATTCCTTGTATGGATAATGTCCCTTTATTCTTATTATTATTATTATTATTATTATGATTATTATTTGTCTTTCAAAAATTCAAAAAAAAACAAAAGAAAAATCGTAAAAAAAACATAAAAGAATAGTCAAACATTTTATATAATTTCATATATATTGTTGAATTGTTTATGTTTTCAATCAATAGCTATTTCTTCAAATTTCCTCATAATTACATTGCAGTACATGCAAAAAGTATTTTTCACACAAATATGTAAGGAAAAAGAAATGAAAGTAAAACAAAACAAAACGTAAAATTTCTGTAATAAATACAAATTGCTTAATACTAATTAGTGTGCTGTTACTTTAAACATCTATGAGGATTGAATATTATACAATTTTACTGGATGAAGGATTGAACTAGATAAATAAACATATATCCAAAAAGGATATTATGTAAATTTGAATTTTTTGTAAGAGCACTAGCTCCCTGGCTACCAATATTATCATTTTTTCTCTTAATCAGAAAAAGGAGAATGATAATTTTTTTTTATTTAAAAGAAACTGCTGAGTATTTTATTTTATACATTTACAAAAAGTGGTTGTTTGGTTGACTTTCAACTTGTAGTTTCTTGATATTGGACGTCCTCGATATTGTCTATGTGCCTGTAAGCTTAAATTGTTGAAAAAAAATATCTAGATAAAACCATTGTATGCTAGTCATAGAGATGCCCCGAAAATATTATATAACATAAAATTAAAAAGAGAAGAAAAAACCAAATTGTGATAAATTACTTAAAATAGAGAGAAGGTGTAAACAAAGAAAAAATAAATAAATAATAGCAATAGATTTAATTATTGATAAGCCCACTATCTTCCAAATTATTCTCTAATGAAGTCTGCAATACTGAAGTAAAGACAACTTTAATATTATTAGTATCTGTAGCTTGAGTGATATGTGGGCTCAAATGTAACCCTGATCTATTAACTTGTTTTAACCTCCAAAGGATATATTTTGCAGCTTTAGTTATATCATTACCCCCTTTATAGTCTGGAAAGAACTCTTCTAATGGAGAGTTAGGTAACTGTTCAGCGAAGACATCCACTTTATTCAAGAATAACACAATGGAAGTTCTAGTAAACCATTTGGAATTAACTATAGAATCAAACAACTCAATAGATTCTTCCAAACGATTCTGTGATTTTTCTTCCAATAATGTTTGATTATATTCAGATAATGAAATACAAAAAATAATTGTGGATACATTATCAAAACAGTTAATCCATTTTTTTCTTTCACTTCTTTGACCACCTACATCTATCATATGAATTTTTTGATTTCCTACTTGGAACTTTGACTCAAAGATACCACTGGTTTTTTTTCTAGTCCTTAATACATCCATAACTGTAGGAATATAATTCTGAGATGCAATTCTACTCAAATTTTGAAAGAAATATTTAGCAGAATCCATCAAATAGAATTGATTGCGATGTTCGGTAATTAAATTCTTAGTGGAGTTAGCTTTCCATAATGAAGCAATAGAATCCCTTAAAGTTAAATCAAAATCATCATCACCTCTAGGGCTTCTAGATTTTAAAATTAATTCAAGATCATCGATAGTCAAGTCATGGTAATCTTGAAAATCATCTTCATTGTCAAAAATTCCTTTTTTTTCTTTATCATAAAGTAGATCACAATCCATAGAAATCGTATAATTAAAATCTTTATAGCATTTAGCCAATGTTTTTGCACTATCAAGCAAATTCTTAAATACAAATGGTCTATATTCAATTAATTCGTCTTCTGTGTATCCATTCTGATGTAAAATCTTCATTTGCTTCAAAATTGTAGATTTTCCACTCTCACCTGATCCCAAGAGAAGAATTTTCAAATCGGAATGATTTTCATTAATCTCATTGATCTTTTGTAGTGTTGCATCATCTAAACCCTCTTTCGCTTCCTGTCTGGAAATATTCTCCGAGGGTGTACCCTTACTTGTTAGCCCCGCTGTGATGCTATTCTTAGATGTTGCTGCAAGATCTGTGTCGGTGAATTTTTTTGAGTCGTTATTGCTCCTATTGATTGGTTTTGATTTTTTTGGATCTATTTCCTTTTGAGAAGACACACATGAACCCATTATTCTTTTATTTTCCTTGGTATTTATTTTCTATCAATTTTTTCTATTTATTTACCAAGCAAAACACAAATAAAATTAGACAATAAGAAAGAAAGCTATAGTGGGTAAGGTCAGATACTGTCTATATGTAGTATTTGTATTGGCTTAATGTTTTACGGACTTTTCAAATTCTTGTCACTATATTAGCCTATGGATAAATGAACGACTGTGCGCTATATTAAGAGATCTGAATATTAACTGTTTTGAATATATTTGAGCAAATATGGCTACCACTGAAATAGCAAATAAGGTAGAATTGGAGATGTCTTATAGGATAGTTATTTCTTGACTAGTTAATCATTTACTTCTTTATTCTCCTTCAAGTGATTTCTTCTAAGCCTATTCGAATACGTTCTGTCCCTTTCGCTTTTGCATGTTTTTTTTTCTTTCGCCTTTATAGTATGGTACGTGAGGTGTGAGCGACTTTTATTTTTCAACTACGACAAAACAATAAGCGTTATTTTATTTGATCAATTTGAATGTGTGCTTTGCAGTTCACGCACGTGCAAATCTAAGCATGCCAGTGCACGCAACTTTTTTCTCCCCTCCTTCGTAAGAGTGATACAGAGAAACCGAATAATCTAGTCATGTGATCTTACTTTGTTTGAACATCACTTGTGCATATGTACCAAGATTGCCCAGTAAGATTTAACTATGGCTGAGTACTGTATGATGTCGTTTATTGATAAAAAGAATAGAATATCTAAGGTCCGATATTTAGAAATAAGCAAGCTTACAATTTGTGTTTCAACTTCTTGGAAAATAACTGATCAAACTTTTTTTGAGGCTTCCCCCTTTGGAAAAAATCCAAACCTACCAAGACTTCTTCGAGATTCTGAAGCTTAAGATCTCTTTTAGCATTTTTAGATAACAAAAACTTGATTTTCAATATAGACTCAGTATCTAAATTTTTCAAGTTACGGTTCAAATCTCCAATTAGTTGTTTATGGAATTTTTCAGTTGTTTGCTGGACGCTACTTTCCCCTGTTGTCAAATTATAATTCTTATTGATCACTCCGCAGTCATTTAACAACTTGCTGCCGATAGGTTTGGAGAAGAATAGATGCTCGTTTGCCTTGTTGAACCCAATTCTATTGACTACACTGATCGAAGTCAATCCTTCAGTGACCAAACTCAAGTTGGTAAAGGGGAACAACAAAAAGAAATCATCATTCATGGCGTAAACCAAATCAGCCAACAACACAATAGCAGCGCTCAAGCCAATGGCAGGCCCGTTTAGTCCGCATGCTAAAATTTTGCGATGGTTGTAGATAGAGTTACTCAACTTTAAATTCAACGCTAAGAACTTGGAGTTCCAGAAATCTGTCAACCTGTCTTCGTTCTCTTCGATCAAGTAATTGTTGAACTTGAAGTTGGCACCCGACGAGAAATACTTGCCAGTTGAAAGGATCAAAGTGATTAGCGTCTCCTCGTTGTCGTTGGCCTTGTCTATTAATGTTGTCAAATATTCGTAGTGGTAAAAAGATAAGGCGTTGAAATTTTTAGGAGACACAAGCTTGATTATGAAGATCTTATCGACAACTTGATACTGTATGTCATTTTGAGGGTTGATCTCTCTCGATAATTGGTTTTGTGCCGATGTCATATTTGCTGTGTAGCTAGCCTGGCCAGTATAGAATAGTTGAATAAGATAGCAATGTTCAAAGGCAGATTCTGCACCAGAAGGAAGGGAGAATAAAATAATTAAAATTACGGAAGCACCATTTTCTTTATAGAAATCCAAAATAGACTGGCCAAAAGAAAGTAAAATTGGTGTTACAATCTATTTCCGTATCTGGTGATTCATTGCGTTGCACCATTCTAGGATTATATTGTTATGAAATATTCGCCTGACATATATGTATGCGCAAATCAAAGCATGCGTCCCCACTTAGCCATTAGTTGTCAAGCGAGCCAGGCTAACTAGGGGTGAAAGCTTGCTTTAGCACTCGGTGAAGGCCTGCAGTCCCAGAATTGCCAGCCGGACTTCATCAGTAGCGGAGTAATTGTAGCCCTACTCGGGTGGAATTGATGTACTTTTTTTTTGTGCGTGTAATGGCAGTTGACAAACACACGGCAAAAGTACGGATATTGTTGATACCTTTGTGCTTAGTGTTTGTATCTTCTTTGAAACACATTGCATTAGTAATTACAACGACGAATCTAGATATCAAATACTTACATCAGTTCTTCTGTAAATCAAAATCAAAAGAAACCATTAGTTCCTTAATCAGCGTGAAAGATCAATAGCTGCATGCTAAAGATTTGTTACTAGTATGAGCGTTTAAATATTGTGTTCACCTGACTAAGCCCGACAGAGTTTCCCAAAAGAGATTTAAGCCCGTTCAAGTCACCTTTTTTTTTCCTGTGTACTTGAAATGCATTACTAATGTGTGCGCACAATTATTAATCTCTACCGGTTATGGTCGGATTTGCCAAATGCGGTAGAGGATTAACTTTCACGGATATATTCCCTTCGCAAAAACAATGCTTTTTATAATAAATTGCATACATAATGTATCTATCAGCATTCATATAAATATTCTGCCTCATCTCTGCAAAATTCTTCTCTGAGTGTCTTACGATTTACCCTTGTAGGTTAACTAGGTTATAACACGCAAGACCATAACAAGTCCCCCAGCAACATGTCTCTTGAAAAGTCAAACGAAGCTTCTGACAACAAGGATTTAAACTCCCTTCCAAGTTCAGATTCCAACGACTTGGTTGATGTGGATAACAACATTAATGGGACAACCGCTCTCAACAGTAGTTTTGCAAACAGTCTTATTGGTGGTGATGCTATCTCTGAACATTTCACAAGGATGTCCGATAATAATGTAGATGATGAAGAAAAGAACTTAGCAATCCGCGATGCCGCTGACAGCACTTCTATTAAGACTGTGAAGAAACACGGTTTTTTCAGTCCCCATATTGCTGAGGTCCGCACTAAAATTGTTTTCATATTTTTGAGAAACTGGTTGGTCATTTCTACCTTCATGCTACTTGTCTTCTCCATCTATTGGGGTGCCATTTACAATAGAACCAACAATTACTACAAGTTGAAGTTCATGATTGTTAACGAAGACGTCCAAGTAGGCGACCTCCCACCTCTTGTTGGCAACAGCGTGGTTGATTTCGGCGTAAGCCCTCTAATTAAGCCTTATGGTACTTATGAAATCTATAACGCTGCAAACTTCACTGAAAAATATCAGAATATGCATGGCGCTACCAACCTGGATGGCAGCTTCAATATCACTGAAGCCATTCGTATCTTAATCCATCATCAACACATATGGGGCGTCGTCCACATTCAACCAAATACTACTTATTCTTTGTTTAATGCTTTAAGACAAGGTGATTCCTCTTACAATGTTACAGATGCTGCTCCAGTCAACTTCTATTATGAGACAGCTAGAGATTTCCTTTCGATGACTTCAATAGTCGTACCTAATATTGAAGTTTTTCAGTTCGAATTTACTCCAGGATATGTGACCGAGACAATTATGAATCCACTAATTAATTTACTCACTTCAGATGAGAAATTCAACCTTATATCAAAGGCAAGTAATGTAATCTCAAATGTTCCATCCATTACTGGCATTGATTTTATTCCGGTTACCAACTATACATTGTTTGCTCCTATGCAAGTCGGTATGATCTATTTGATTATTATCACTTTCTTCAACTTTAACTTCTTCGCTTCTGTGCATCAATTAATTGTTCAACATTTGAAAATTTCACATTTTATGTTATATCGTATCATCTCTGCTCAAATTTCATACTTTATCTTATCTTTGCCAATGTCCTTAGTTTCTTTAGCTTTTCAAGTTGACTTCACAGTCACTTTTGGCAAGTCTGGTTTTCTAGTTTTCTGGATGACTAATTTCTTAACAATGTCCGCTGTTGGCGGTGCCAATGAAAACATGGCTATGCTCATCTTTCCAATTTTTCCTCCTTTATTAGGTTTCTGGTTATTGTCATGGGTTGTCTTAAATATTTCTACCGCTTTCTTTACTTTTGCCACAATGGACAAATTTTACAGATATGGTTACCTCTTCCCATTACATAACTCCTATCAAATTATGTCGGTCATTCTTACTAACTCATATAAGGGTACGTTAGGTAGAAACTATGGTGTTTTGGTCGCCTGGGTCGTGATTAATATATTGGCTTCCCCACTCTGCATGAAGTTTTTTGCCAGTAGAAAGGCAAAAGCAGCAGCGGCTGAAAGGAAGCTTGCTGAACAAAAGAAGCAATAATACAATAGTGTTCAATTATAATTATATTTCTCCATTTTATAACTGTTAATTTATTACCCCTTTAAGTTATATATTTTAATTTTTTTTTTGCTCAAATTAATTCTTTTTAATATTTAATCCTTTTTATTAACTTAAATTCCAGCTATTTGCGGTCAATCTTTATTTTTTCATTATATTGTGTATAAAACAGATTCATATACCTTCAAACAGTAACAAGTAGATATATTATGAAGTATGAATCTTAATTGTAATTTATATTACACGTTTTTAGTGTGGAAGTACTTCATTTTTTCCATAGCTGAAACTCTAGAACTTGGAACTTATTAACTCAAATCTTTAGATCGAAATCATTATTTAAACTCATAGTTATCAACTGTAAGGTTGATGTCTTGAATGTTAATGTAAATTTACATTTTTTTTGTTTTTTGTTCTGTTTTGACTAGCTAGAGTTTCTTCTTTATATTATATATTTTGTACACGCTAAGTTAAATAAATGTAAGTTAAATTCAAGTAATAATTTTTGTGTTTAAGATTTCTTTATGCCGTAATACGCTCCAGAAAGAGCTTCTCATGTTGAAGTTTCATTGAACTTAAGGGGCTACATAACCAAATTCATAATCTTGAAAACCCATTTTTTCCATCACCAGTCTAAAAAAAGGAAAAATGAAAAATAAAATTTTTTTCTCTAAGTATGATCAAGATCTAAGTGTGGGTGTTTAATTGAAAACAAACGAACGACTGCTAGGTTCAATCAACAGTTGTTTTTAACCCTTATATTCATCGTCATTATATCATCAAGGGGAAGAATTATTCAAGGTTTCCTGGATACATATACTAAGTATCATTAGACAATTACTAAATCAGGTTATACTTAGTCCAAAATTGGTAGTAAGATTCAACAGATAATTTAAAAACAATAGTAACCGGAATCATCATAAAAACAAAAATGTTTGGCTCTACTGCTTCTAAACCATTGTTTGGATCAACTTCCGCGTCCATAAGTGGAGGATTATTTGGAAATAATAATAATAACAATACCAGTAATACTGGAGGTGGATTGTTTGGAACCAATAACAATAATAACAATAATAACAATAACAATACTAATACAGGTGGTGGATTATTTGGAAACAACAGCAATAATAATAATACTAATACAGGTGGTGGATTATTTCGAAACAATACCAATAATAACAATACTAGTACAGGTGGTGGATTATTTGGAAACAATACCAATAATAACAATACTAATTCAAGTAGTGGACTATTTGGAAACAACAACAACAATAATAATAACGCCGGGAATACTAGTGGAGGCATGTTTGGAAATAGTTCTAACAAGAATGCTGGTGGCTTATTTGGAAACAATACCAATAATCCTAGCGCTGCTGGTGGTTTTTTTGGAAATGGTAATGCTAATACCAATAACACCGGCGGATTATTTGGAAACAGTAATAGCAATACAAACACAAGCACTAGCGGTGGTTTATTTGGAAGCAATAACAATAACAATGCCAATTCAGCAGCAGGCAATAATTTGTTTGGTAACAAGCCGGCAGCTAACATCAGCGGAGGTGGCTTATTTGGTAACAATAACTCTACTGGTGGTGGATTATTTGGTAACAATAGTAATAACGCCAATACTTCCGGTGGATTATTTGGAAACAAACAGGCCACGAATAC
This sequence comes from Saccharomycopsis schoenii, assembly GCA_010994365.1. NCBI lineage: Eukaryota > Fungi > Ascomycota > Saccharomycetes > Ascoideales > Saccharomycopsidaceae > Saccharomycopsis > Saccharomycopsis schoenii. Next base: position 349,056 of record JNFU01000003.1, on the reverse strand, counting down.
CGCAAGTGGAGGATTTTTTGGAAATAAAAACGCAAACAACAACAATTCTACCGGTGGATTATTTGGTAACAATAATTCTACTAGTGGTGGATTATTTGGTAATAACAATAACAATAATACACCTGGCGGCTTTCTTGGTAATAATAACAACAACCCAACAGGTGGCGGACTATTTGGTAATAACAATAACACTAACAATACTTCAGGCGGATTATTTGGTAACAATAGATTCCAACAACAGCAGCAGCAGCAGCAACAGCAACAGCAGCAACAGCAAATACCACAAATCACATTGATGACACGGGTAGCTGAGCTTCCAGCTGCACACCAGCAAGAATTGAAACAGTTGAATGATTATATCAATCAACAAGTTCAAATTTGTGAGAAATTAAAACTTGAAAGAAGCAAACATAAAGATTTAATCGATTCTATTCCAAAGGATATTGATTATTTGAATCATAATTACAAACAATTGAATAACAGTTTGATGAATGATGTCAAGAATTTGAATGGATTGAAACAAGAGACGAGTGAACTAATTAAAATTGGCTCTAACTTCATTTTATTGATAAATTATCTAGTTGGTAATACTTCAATTAAGTTAAATTCTAATAAAGCAAAAAAGCATATACTTAATTCAAGCAAGACAAAGGATATTATAAAGACCATTTTAGAAAAGGATCCGCAATCTTTCAATAATTTGTTTATTGGAGATAATACAGGTTCTGCCAATATCATTACTTCAAATGTGAACAATACTAAAATTCTGACATCAATTCTCTCTACAAATTCTTTTTTGGATGATAACTTATCAACCTTAAATGCTAACTATTTATTGAAATTCTTTGAAAATAAATTATTAGAATTTAATACTAAATTCAAAACTTTGGACAGTCTAATCAATGATATTGAAATTTCAATGAAAGACTTAAATTTGTTGACCAAAAATTTTTATATTACTGATCCTATTAAAAGTGGTAACAATGCAGCAAAGTCTGGCCCGTACTCAATGGCAAGCAATGAAAGTTTGGATATTTCAAATTTTATCAATAATAATTTGAAAAATTTGGTCGATGGCATTAATGAAGAATTTTATTTATTCATGGAAATTAGTGATAAGATTGCTCAAATTCACTATCAAATCAAAGAATTTTTTTAATTAAGTAATAAATTATAGAATAAAGTAATTTTCGTATCTTTTAAATAATCTTTCAATAGTTTTATGATTTTGTAGAATATAAAGGGGATGTTGAGCAGGTTGAAATTGGTAATTTGCGTTACGAGCGCTGGACCACAAAAATGATATCTAAAGATAAATTCAGATTTATGGTATAACCATAATTACCTCCTTATACTGTAAGTATTGTAAGAATGATAATTTACAAAGAATAATTGCAGAACCATACTATTTGAAAATCAACTATAATTTTGTTAGGAAGAAAGAAAAATGTGTGAACTACTATTATTGGCCTCATTGGTCTTTTTAAGAGTGTTTAACTCACTTAGAATGGTTATACAAGATTGCGATGAAGTATTCAATTACTGGGAGCCGTTAAACTATTTATTTAGGAACTTCGGGAAACAAACCTGGGAGTATTCTCCTGAGTATTCAATCAGATCATGGTGTTACTTATTACCATATTATACATTTTTACAAATTTTAAAGCCATTGGACTATTTTGAAATTCCCACATATTTTTACTTTTACGCAATTAGAATTCTTTTAGCGACATGTGTATTAATTGGTGAATTAAAAGTATATTACAGATTGAAGCAATATTGCAATGGTTTAAACTCATGGTTTTTATTCTTTAGTTTAATAAATACTGGTATGGCCCACTCTTCTGGTGCCCTTCTACCTTCATCATTTGCGATGATGTGCAATTTATATGCAATTAGTTATACTATAAGATTCTATTTTTCTGATAATTATAAGTATTCTGTGATAGCTATATTTTGGTACAGCCTTGCAGGATTATTTGGATGGGTTTTCGCATTAGTATTGGCTATTCCATTAATTTTATACACGTTGTTCAATTCAAAGCAATATATCAAATTTCTAATTAAATCTGCCATTTTGTCTGTTGGTCTCTTATTAGTTATTATTGGAGTTGACTCTTATTTCTACAAAAAGTATCCTCTGATTGTTCCTTTAAATATTTTATTTTATAATGTGATATTTGCTGATGAAAACCTGGGTCCTAATATCTTTGGAACTGAGCCAATAATTTATTACATTAATAATTTGTTGTTGAATTTTAATTTCATCTTTATTTTGGCCTTATTGAATTTAGTTTTGCTTCCCAACTTGAAGTACATTTCAATTAATATTATGTCAATGAAGAAGAAAAATAACAACGATTTGAAAATTAAAAGTACTAGTATTTTGTTTTATATCTTATTGGTATCGCCGATGGTATTGTGGTGCGTAATATTTGGTGCACAACCTCACAAAGAAGAAAGATTTCTTTATCCTGTGTATCCATTAATTTCACTTTCTGCAGCAATTTTTGTCTTTGAATTGCAAACATTATTCAGGTATTACTTATTTGATTTTTTTACCACAGTTATTAATTCCGCAATAATTGCAATTATTGCAACTGTTTCTTTATTAAGAAGTTACCAATTAATATTTGGATATTCTGCGCCTTTAAGAGTTTATGAAAGTATTCCAAAGAATTCAAAAGGTAATGTATGTGTTGGCAGAGAATGGTATAGATTTCCATCATCATTTTTTATACCAAACGAAAATACTAGACTACAATTTGTTCGCTCCGATTTTAACGGATTATTACCTGGATCCTTCGAGGAAAAGGGTGATTCAAAGATTGACAATATTTCTTCAATTCCAAAAAATATGAACAACATGAACTTATTTGAAAGTGATAAAGTTGTTGATTTCGATATTTGTGATTATTATATAGATATAGACATGAAGACAAGTATAAATGAAATTGAGTTAGTGAAAGATGGACACTCAGTTGCTAAAGATTGGGAGGTGATATATTGTGAAAAGTTTTTAAATACTGAAGAGTCTCTGGGAATCGCAAGAGTAGTATATTTGCCTACGTTTGCACAAAAATACGCCAAGTCCAACTTGAAGTTTAATAACTATTGCTTGCTTAAGAGAAGAGACCAGTGAAAACCGCTACATCAAAGTTTATATATTTCATTAAAGTTATCTTTTCTTTCATTAGAACTGAGCTATTAAAACCAAAAAATTTTTTGTAGGATACTCGCCATTAGCATCATATTATTTATAAAAGCTTTTGGGGTTAAGATCTCTGTAATTTCTTAACAGCGTATTTTTCACCACTTATTTTGTGAATCTATTGATGTGTACAAATCAGATATGATATCAACACAAGCGCACTTCGGCATAAATCTATAGTAAAAAAAAAAAACAAGAAGTCAACTCAGACAAATCAAGTTTTCTGCCAAAGAACTCACTGATGAATAAGATCATCATCTAAATTAATGGTCTTGCTATCCTTAGGAGCCAACAATATAGTGGAATTTTGAATTATTGCTCTAATATTGTATAAGAACATGAATCATAACAATACACATCTGGGGTCTCTGCAACAGTTTAATATAAATAACTGGTTATCATCAATGCAGTGCTCTCAATATCTGCCGTTGTTCCAAGATTTGAATATTGTCACACTTGATTTGATATTACAGTTAGACTACGATTCATTGAAGGAAGTAGGAGTGTCAAAAGTTGGTGATATATTAAGATTGGAACGGTCCATCATTAGAATGCAAAGAATCCGAAAAGTGAAGCGTGCAAAGAAAACTGGCAAAATGATACATAACATTAAAAGTGATGATTTAGTCAATCAAATGATTGATTATATTTCAGCACAAACCTCAAAGTTGGATGTTTCCAATAGCAATAATATCAGTACTACTAAGCGTTCCACTAATGACTATTCACCATCTGGAGAACAATCAAATAATAAATCATTAATGGCATCGAGTAACAATTCTAGTTCTACTATCAGCTCTATTGAATCCATAGATCTTGCCACTTCAAACTCTGCAACTGCGACTCCTCCAGCTGTTAGCTTGGATAAAAATATTGCTTCATTTATTCTTTCTAATGGTTCTGTAAAGAAAATGAACATATCCGGTTGTTACACAGCAGAACAAGTAAAGAAAAAATTGTTAAAGAAATTAAATTTGAAAAGTGAGTTACCTGAATCATATAGATTTTTTTATGTTATTCATGAAAATAATGGTAGGAAATATAAATTACATTTGATGTTCGATGTTGAACTAGTTTCATTGGTCAGACTGAATGATAGGATTGAAAAGAATAGAATTATTTTTTGTAAAGTAAGTGAGAATCCCGCCAAGGAAGCATTACAAACATCTAAAAAGATTGCAATTAGACATAAGGAAATAACTAAAGAAAAGAAAGACAAAGACTTACATTCTGATACAAGTATGATACAGCCAAGAATTAGAAAGCAAATGTTTGAACAAAGGCCTCCAAGTGAACTTATTTCTTCTAATTTAGCTGAATATTTCCCTGAGACATCTTCTAGTGAACTTAAGCAGACGATCAAGAATTCCGTCAGATACTCCGTTAGAATGTCCAGAGCTTACTCAAGATTATCAATGATGATGCCAGCTAATAAATTGCCAACCATGCTGCAATCGCGTACAGTTGGCGATGTATTGATGAATAATGCTAACGAAATTGACGAAGCTGTACTTGGTGATGACAAAGATTTCATGAATATCATGAACTCATATAAACAGAGACCTAAATCCAGATTCATTCCAGGTCATAATGCTCCTCCTTTACCATTAACACCACCATCAGCTTCACCTAATAGTACTATTGTATCTGACAGCAGTAGTAGAAGTAGTATTATTAGGAAGAACAGATTGAGCGTTGCAGTTAGTAGAAATTCAAAGATAGAATTAATAGATGTAGATGGTGATAGTCATAGAAAATATCATAACTCAATGGATGGCAATAATATGAGCACAAATTGTGAGGAGGAAGATGATCTTGATGATGATTTAGATGATGTTATGAATGACTTATTACCTAAAGATAACTTTGGAAGTATTGGAAATGGTAGTACTGGGGGAGCTGCTGCAGACTCAGATACTATTTATATTAACACAGGGCCTAAGCATTGGCTTAAGGGTAAAAAAATTGGAGCTGGTAGTTTTGGTAGTGTTTATTTGGGATTGAATTCTTTAACCGGTGAGCTAATGGCGGTTAAGCAAGTTGAAATTCCAAATATTGGAGAATTAGAAGTATCTACACAAAGGGAAGACGATAGTGAAAGTACATTGAAGGGTGGATCTACACATCAGCAAAGTATGATTGAAGCATTGCAGCGTGAAATGGCATTGTTAAAAGAATTGAAGCATGAAAAGATTGTTAGATATTTGGGATCTCTGAACGATGGTACTTATTTGAATATTTTTCTTGAGTATGTTCCTGGTGGTTCTATCACTGCCATGTTAAATAATTATGGCCCATTCAAAGAACCGTTGATTCGAAATTTTACAAGACAGATTTTGATTGGCTTGAAGTATTTGCATTCAAAGAATATTATTCATAGAGATATTAAAGGTGGTAATATTTTGATCGATAATAACGGAGGAGCAAAAATTTCAGATTTTGGTATTTCTAAGAAGATTGAAACGTCAAATAATAAGAGAGCTTCCATGCAAGGTTCTGTTTACTGGATGGCACCAGAAGTGGTCAAGCAAATAGGTTCAAGTTCCAAATCAGATATTTGGTCATTGGGATGTTTAATAATTGAAATGTTCACTGGAAAGCATCCTTTCCCCGAGTTTAGTCAAATGCAAGCCATTTTTAAGTTGGGTATGAGTGCAACACCTCAGATACCTGAAGGAATCACAGAAGATGGAAAAAATTTCTTACAAAAGACATTTATTATTGAGTACGATAAACGACCTAGCGCTAATGAATTACTAAAACACCCATTTTTGAACAGTTTGATTATTGCAGATAATTAATCATTCCTGTGTATTTTATCAATACATGAATATTATTCATTGCCAATATAGTTAATTGTTTCCTAACATTACCTATCCTATATTATTTGTAAATCTCACCATTTTCAATTCAACTTGAATTTGGTTGTGAGCGCGTACATATTTCTGTTTTGCGTATTTTTAAAGATGTCACCAAATATTAAGGTCGCAGCCGGCAGTGCAATAGAACAAACGAAAGAAGAACGAAATACAGATAAATTAATTTATAAATTTTCTCGATATTATCTCTTTTTTCATTAATTTTCTAGTTAATACTTAGGTGGAATACGCTGTTTCTTTTGTTTAACTATTTGCAACTTCGCTAAATAACATAGACTTGAGATTTGAGTCTCACCATAACAGGAAGAAAATGAGTAGTATAAAGAGCAGCTTCAGTGATATAGAAGAAGATGAGCCTGAAATCAGCATGATGACTAAAAGTTTAACTACAGCAAACATGTTGAATGATGAAGAAAGATTCAATATTGCAATAACACAGATTCAATCATTAGAAACTGAACTAGGCGAGTTCCAGCGATCCAGCTACGAGTTAGAACAGGAGTTAGAGAAAGAGTTGATGGAATTGGAGAATAAAAATCTTGAATTGGAGGAAGAAATACTTTCAAAAGAATCAGAAATTGAAAATTGGAAAGAAAAATATATCAATTTGGAGAAAGAATTTAATAGTTTAAGTAGTAAAAATGAAACTAATATTAAGAATTACAGAAGTCAATTAGAATCCGTGAAAGATAAACTAGTCAATGTGGAAATTGTCAATGATAATATTGAGCAAAAAGAAAGAATCTTGAATGTAAACTTGCAAGACTTGGAAGATAAATATAATCAGCTGCTAGAGAAAATTGCACTTTTGGAGAACGAACTAAATTATAAAGATGAATTGTTGAATAAAGAGAAGCTATCAAGTATGAATTATTTAAATCAAGTCAAGCAATTACAGGAAAATCTTCTAGCAGCCAAGAATGAACAGTCTACATCAAATTCTCAAGATCTTACCAATAATAATAACAGCAGTAGCAAGCTTATTTTTAGTAAACCGAATTTTATTAATTCTTTTGATGCTTCCGACGTTTCTAGCGCATCTATTCTCAAGTCCAATTCTATGAGACAAATACATTCCATAAGAGAACAAGCGAAGTTCATAGAGAATACAGTGGAGAGTATAAAATACAATATTAGACCAATGAAGATGAGGAAAGTGAGTAATAAAGAATCATATCCTATAATATTCAATCGATCAAACACAAACCTCTTAGAAGATGTTGATGTAGAAGATTCAGAAATAGCAGGAAATCTATCCATGAGCAACAAGCAACAACCCTTTACCATTCCAAGTTACAATACCAGTGGAAACACTAATGACAGTATTGATTATTATATTCCCCAATATTTTCAAAAGCCTTCAATGAAGCCCGGACTTCATAATTCTAGCAGGAATGTCAGTACTAGTAGTAGTATATTCACTACAAGTAGCACATTAAATAACTTAGGTGGTAGCATAAAGAGTGGTAGCCATAAGTCAACATTGCAGAAACCGCCAATCAAACCGCTTAAGGATGAAATTGAACATCATTTCAATACTAGCATAATGAGTAATAACTCTAGTATTGGAATAGTGGATAAGAAAACTACACCTATTAGACCAATAACAACAAAAGTATCGCCCATGGCTTCTCCTACCAGACCGACACCTCCAGTCAATAATAAATATGGTATTTTTGGGCAGGAGACAGCTGGAAGTTCTCAGAAAAAGAAAAAGAAAACAGGATTAATACCATCACTAAAGAATTTCAATCTTGGATTATGAATAGGTTTTCTGTTCGGCATATGTATATTAGTTTTTTCTTTTCTTTTGTTTTATTTTGTTTTACTTCATTACATTTTTTCTCACTTGATAGATCTCTTCCTCTTCTTAACTTTATCTACTTTTAATCTATGACGGTTGCATACTTTGTAGGTGGATTAATTTAAGCCAATGGGATTCAACTGGCTCAGAAGGATGTGTTGGGATACAATAAACGCCACATCATCACGTGCTCAATCACGTGATTTAATGACTGTCGTTTCTATTTCTCGATCCAAGGTTCTGCTGGTTTCACCTGGTTCAAGCAAGCTGACAAATAAGAACAGTGACGCGAAGGCAGAATAAGTCGATGATTTTTGTCCTTCCATATTATTCAAGGAAGAACTAAAAGTCATGGCAGCGACAAGACCAAGCGTAGCCCCAAGTGTTCAAAGGGGCACTGCGATGTGCTAAGATGTTCTTGGTCTGGTCAGTGCTACACGTTATTGTTCACCAATTCGCACTATTTCCTTATGTGTATTCTGACGTTGCACATGCAGCCAATTGTTGACACATAATAGGAAAAAACGCTGACAATGCTGGAAACCTATTGTATATGTGAGCAATAAAAGTCCATTGATCAAACCCAAAAGGGTGTTGGCGGATTGCTACCAACAGACAGAAAGCAGCGTTGGAACGACAAGAACTGCGTCTGAGCGATGCATTCTCCACCAACGGATCAGTTTGACTGGCCTAGCAAGGGGCTCTTCGGAAGCACCTATAGAAGCATCTTGCTCGCGCGGGACATTACTGAGAAGGTTGCACTTGTGGGCTGTGGTGCCTAGGATTGCGGTCTAGACTATAGTTTTGCTGTGTCTTACTGTATGCGTATGTGCTGCGCGTGGAATTTTTATGGTTTTGCTTTTTTTGTCAGCACATTTCCACGGTTGGTTGTTATTGCTGAAAAATTATTAACAGGCCGTGATGATAGCTCTGCTCTTGAGACAGCTATTACCAAACCCATCAAAATATTTCGTTCGATATTACATACAGATATATATATAACCTACCTTTGATCTTTTTTCTTTACCTTTTGAGTTCGCTTCTACCCTCACCAAATCAAAATATTTTGTTTAGATTATTGGTTTATTATTTTTGAAATCGATCAATTATAACTAATTTGCGTTTTTGCTTTCCGACTGTGTGACTTCAATCGATACTATCATTAGTTCTATTTTTTGTACAACTGAAACTTTTCATTACCGCTTCTTACTACTTGTCGTTATTTGTTTTGTGCCACGGTGTTTGATTCATTTAGCAAACCCTTCTATATTTGCTAAGTTTTTGGCTCTTGTTTATTTTGTCGAGAACCAATTGTGTTTTTATCTAGTTTTTCTTGAAAAGCTGTGCTAAATATTTGCATTTGCATTTTCTTGAAACGCGACAACAACCTGGAGATCACGGGGAGTTTTGTCTACCTATCTCTCCAATAATAGACTCAAAAAGACATATTATCAATGTCTAAGGCAAGCAAAGCCTACAGAAGCTATTCGCCTTCAAGCTCCGCCTCCTCCAATCCTGCGAGTGCCAAATCCTTCAATGGGAGAAGAAAGAGAAAGTTGTTTTTTATTCTTGTGCTCGCAATTCTTGTATGTTACCAAGTTTACCATGCTCTTTTTGCCGTTGACTCGGCCCTTCCAGACAAATTATATATGAATAACACAAAAGAGGATGTGAAACATAAACAGGACAGCATCAAGGCTGTCTTCAAGGAATCATTTAACAAGTACCAGCAGCATGCATGGGGCTATGACAGATATGATCCCGTCAATATCAGAGGCTCCAATTTGGATGATTCCAGTTATCCTCTAGGTTGGATAATTGTGGATTCGTTGGACACCTTAATGTTGATGGGTTTGGAGGAAGAAGTTGAGGCCAGTAGAAAGTGGGTACAGGAGTCCTTAGACTATGATGTCCCTGTTGACGTTTCCGTATTTGAGACTACCATTAGAATGCTTGGGGGATTATTGTCTGCATATTACATGTCTGAGGATGAACTTTATTATAACAAAAGTATAGATTTAGCCAATAGATTATTACCAGCATTCACAACTGCCACGGGAGTTCCTTATGAAAAAGTTAACTTGAAAACAGGTAAAAGTTTTCATCATGGACCATCTTCTACTGCTGAAGTTGGTACCCTACAGTTAGAATTTAAATATTTAGCTTACTTATCTAATGAAACAGTTTATTGGGATGTTGTCGAGAAAATTATGGACGTTATTTATAATACAAACTTGCCAATTGATGGTTTGGCTCCAATTCAAATAGATCCGTCAAGCGGAAAATTCACCACTAGTTTGATTCGTCTAGGCTCTAGAGGTGATTCATACTTCGAATATTTATTAAAACAATATCTCCAAACTGGTGAGGAGATTTACCTTGATATGCATAAAGAAAGTGTTGAAGGTGTCAAACGCCATTTATTGGGAAAATCAAAGCCCAACGGACTCACATATATCGGGGAATTAAACAAGGGCATAAGAGACAACAGTCCACCTCTGAACAAGATGGATCATCTTGTTTGTTTTTACCCCGGCTTATTGGCACTAGGCGCTACTGAGGGATTGACTTTATCTAAATTCAAATTGGAGGATGTCTGGACCAATACTCGCCATGATGATTTAGAATTGGCCAAGGAGCTAACAAAAACTTGTTACATGATGTATAACCACACGAAGACAGGTCTTGCACCAGAAATTGCTATGTTTAACACTATGGATCATATCAACGAGGATATATATTCGTTGCCGGCTGATAGACACAACTTGCAAAGACCTGAAACAGTTGAGAGTTTGTTTTACCTATACAGAATCACACAAGACCCTATCTATCGACAATGGGGTTGGGAGATCTTTGAAAACTTCAGAAAATACACTAAGGTCGAAGGAGGTTATTCCGGTATCAATAATGTTGAAAATCCAAAGAATGTTGGCTTCAGAGATGATATGGAATCCTTCTGGCTTGCAGAGACTTTAAAGTACTTGTATTTATTATTTGAGGATGATTTTGATGTGCTTGCCTTAGATGAAGTTGTTTTCAACACTGAGGCACATCCATTGCCTCAATTAGATTTATCAAAAGCAGGCGCTCATTTGCAAACTAATTGGCAAATAAGAACTAGACAAGGTAAAGAAGAGCAAAATTCACAAAGCAATGTAAAGCTTGAAGACTCTGATGCTTATGCAAAGTTACAAAGAGGTAAGTACAGAGCTAAAAGAATAAGCGATAGTGAAAAAAAGAGAAAGGCAATGGTTGAAAAAATGCCAAGAATCATTCCCCCAACTGAAAATCAAAATGAATAGTTTTTTTCAATTTTTGCTAAGTCTACATTGAACATTTCGTATATTTCACCGCTATTGTATGATAATTTATTAGTTTATTTTTCACTCTCATCTGCTTTGCAATGATGATACGCATAGATTTGTCATTTTATTATATCTCTTTACTATATAACATACCTTTTAACTTCACTTCGTTTCAGCGTCTATCTTTTTTTTTAATTTTCATTAACCAATAGAATATACTTCTATGATAGCATTTGCTATTGTAAACTCACCTTTGTTATCTTGTCAATTTTATATTCTTTCCCTTTATAGAAGGATATGCAACCACTGAATTCTAAGTAGGGTAATCATTCTGCTCAATTTCGTTGTTAACACGCTACAATACTTTAAACTTGTTACAGAGAGAAAAAAAATTTTCTTTATTTTTTTCTTATGCGTTCTTATTCTTTTTTGTTTTGTAGTTAGACAGTAAGCAGGTTAACGTGCTATCAATATTGTTAGTTAATACACCGATATCTCTCTTCTAATTATTTCTGTTTTATCACGTAGTATATACCATTCTTTATATATATTCTTTCATACTCAATTCTTCTCTATTTTTTATCTGAAATCCATCAAGTGGTCTTTGATATTTACTATTATTTAATCTCCGGTACACATTATAATATTGTAATCACTCTTGATTATCTAAATTTTCCACAGCAAAAATTCAAATAAAAAAAGCTATAATTATAAATAAAACACAAGATGGCTGCCACTTTGTCTGATAAAGAACTTTGTAAGTAATTCCTCTCCACTCTCTGAGCATCAAGATATTGTTAATGCTTGTGATTTTAATGATTGGATATATATTTTATTGGGAAATATAAGCAATACAGTTTAATGAATAACAAGGATAATCAAGTTTTTGAATTAGTTTATAACATGTCATACACACTGGATCAAAGTTGATAGTGCTATCTCGTTAATGAAATGTTCATGGTAAAGAAGCAGCAAAATATAATAAATTCATTATGAAATAGTGGCATATGTGACAGCAAGCACTCCATTACACAAAGCAGCATTAATTTATTTCTAGATCTTACTACGTCAGCCAGGAACTTTGAATACTAACTTTTTTTTCTAATTTAGATGACTTAAATAAGAAAGCGCTTGTTGACAGTTTTAAAATAAAGCCTCGTATCACCTATAATACCGTTGGTGGTGTTAACGGTCCTTTGGTTATTTTAGAGAAGGTCAAGTTCCCACGTTATAACGAAATTGTTAACTTAACATTAGGTGACGGTACTACTAGAGCTGGTCAAGTTTTAGAAGTCAAAGGTGACAAGGCTATTGTTCAAGTCTTTGAAGGTACCTCTGGTATTGATGTCAAAAGAACTACCGCTGAATTCACTGGTGAAAACTTAAAGTTAGCTGTCTCTGAAGATATGTTGGGAAGAGTTTTTGATGGTTCTGGTAGACCTATTGATAATGGCCCAAAAGTTTTCGCTGAAGATTATTTGGATATTAACGGTTCTCCAATTAATCCATACGCTAGAACTTATCCTGAAGAAATGATATCTACTGGTATTTCCGCAATTGACACGATGAATTCTATTGCTAGAGGCCAAAAAATTCCAATCTTCTCCGCTTCTGGTTTGCCACATAATGAAATTGCTGCTCAAATCTGTAGACAAGCTGGTTTGGTTCGTCCAACTAAAGATGTTCATGATGGTCATGAAGAAAATTTCTCAATTGTTTTTGGTGCAATGGGTGTCAACTTAGAAACTTCCAGATTCTTCAAGCAAGATTTCGAAGAAAATGGTTCGTTAGAAAGAACTGCTCTTTTCTTGAATTTAGCTAACGATCCAACAATCGAAAGAATTATTACCCCAAGATTGGCCTTAACTACTGCCGAATATTTAGCATACCAGACTGAAAGACATGTGTTGACTATTTTGACTGATATGTCATCTTATGCTGATGCTTTAAGAGAAGTGTCTGCTGCTAGAGAAGAAGTTCCAGGTAGAAGAGGTTATCCAGGTTATATGTATACTGATTTGTCTACTATTTACGAAAGAGCTGGTAGAGTCGAAGGTAGAAATGGTTCTATTACTCAAGTCCCGATTTTAACTATGCCTAATGATGATATCACCCATCCAATTCCTGATTTGACTGGTTATATTACAGAAGGGCAAATCTCTATTGATAGACAATTGCACAATAAGGGTATTTATCCTCCAATTAATGTTTTACCATCATTGTCTCGTTTAATGAAGAGTGCTATTGGTGAAGGTATGACTAGAAAAGATCACGGTGATGTTTCTAATCAATTGTATGCAAAATATGCTATTGGTAGAGATGCTGCTGCTATGAAAGCCGTTGTTGGTGAAGAATCCTTATCTACTGAAGATAAATTATCTTTGGAATTCTTGGAAAAATTCGAAAAGACATTTATCGCACAAGGTGCTTACGAGGATAGAACTATTTTCGAATCCTTGGATAAAGCTTGGTCTTTATTAAGAATTTATCCAAAAGAATTATTGAATAGAATTTCTCCAAAGATTCTTAACGAATTCTACGATAGACAATCTGAAAAAGAATCAAGCGAAGTTGATGATGAAAAGAAGGATGATGCTGACAATTAATGATAAAACATTCTCTTTTAAATTGTAAATCTATTTTATTAAAAGTATAGTTATTTGATAATACACGTAAAAACAAAATTCAGAAAATTAGCCAACTTTTTGTATTCTTTAAAAATTTTTGATGAATTAGTGGATAAATGAAAATGAAACTGAAGTGCAAAAAAGAAATTGATTTGAATAAATTATATAGTTATTTTTTTGACTCCAGATTTGTGAATCATGAATCATATATATTCGAGAAATTTTACAATCGGCGAAGACGAAGCTCACTTGTTGAAAGCCGCAAAAAAAAAATAAAAGCTTTTCGGCGAATGATATAAATTACTGAACTGTGCTGCGCTATCGGTTCGCCGACTGATAGGGTTCCAGTATGCATCTTTCTCTTCAAAATCTTGACTTATTTTGATTCAAAGGTGTTCAAGAGAAAAAAAATATCAAATATATATTATTAAATTTAGGATTTACTTATACTTATCTTTTCTTTAATCCTTGAATTTCTTTCATTTTTTCCTACTCTATGTCCTAATTGTTATTTCTGTTTTATCACCGAAGAATCCCAATTAATATATATAAACCTAACAATATAAAAATACCAACAAATCAAAAATGCCAGAATTGAATGCGCAATTTCAAGTTACTGAATCACAATTTAAAGATGAAATTGTCAGTCAATACACCGACGTCATTGGTAAAAAAGTTGGTGGTCAAGTTTTATCATTCCTGGATGAATGGTTTGCTGCTGCTTCTAACTTGATTGAGCCAAAAGCTCCTATAAGAGACGCTACTAGATTCGTTCCATCTGGTGCTTGGTATGATGGTTGGGAAACTCGAAGACATAATACTGCAGAAGCAGATTGGGTTATTTTTAAATTTGGTGTTGCCTCCGCTCAATTAATTGCTGCTGAAGTTGATACTGCCTTCTTCAATGGTAATCATGCTCCTCATATATCCGTTGAAGCCGTTAGTTTACCAGATTTTGATGACTTACCGCCAAAAGATGTTGAATGGGAAACCGTTTTGCCAAAGCTAGAGTGCGGTCCTTCACAGAAATTCTTCTTCAAAAGACAAGAGTTAACTAAAAAATCGTATACACATGCAAGATTAAGAATGTATCCCGATGGTGGTATTGCTAGATTCAGATTGTACGGCAAAGTCAATCCAGTATTACCTAACGATTTGACTAAATTATTAGATGCTGCAAGCGTAAAGAATGGTGGTGTCGCGACATCTTTTTCAGATCAACATTTTGGCAGTGCTGATAACTTATTATTACCAGGTAGAGGTCATGACATGTCCGACGGTTGGGAAACAAAGCGTAGCAGAACACCGGGTCATGTTGATTGGGTAATTATAAAATTGGGTTTCCCAACAAAAATCAAAGAAGTTACAATAGACACTGCTCATTTCAAGGGTAACTTCCCACAAAAGATTGTTGTTAAAGCATTAAAGACAGCTGAAGAGAAGCCAGACTACTTTGATAAAAACTGGAAGGTTATCGTTCCTGAAAGTAAGACTAGCGCTCATACAGAACATGTTTATGGTGAAGAAGCCTTAACAAAGGCTGTTGGTGAAGATTCTTATACACATGTCTCTTTGACTATCATCCCAGATGGTGGTGTTAAGAGAGTTAGGGTTATTGGTAGCCGCGAATAGACAATTTTGCATTATATATTTACAACCATAATACATATGTATACATATCAATTTTCTAAAATACTGTTGTGTAAGTACTGAATGTAAGAATTTTTCTAAAATAAGAAATTGAAGCATATATTTAATTTTTGAATAGTAAATAAAACAAACTAAAAGTAAAAATCTAGTATTACACATTTTTTTCAATGACAAAATAATAAAAAAAATAGATAAAAAAAAAGATACAATATATATCCATATAACTGAGAAAATAACCGGGCCTCAACAATTAACTAGATTATTTTTTACCAAACATTTTCTTTATTTTGCTAAATCTGTTTTTCTTTGGAGCACTTTCAATAACCTCATCATCATGACCACCAAGAAGAACACTGTCTATACCTTCATGAATTGGATTCTTTTTAAGTTTAGCTTCTTTCTTTTGTTTATGATAGCTACTGTAGCTGTTACTAAATTGTGATTTAAAAAATCCTTGTTTCAGTTCACTTAAATGTTTTTCAAATAATTTATCGGAATTGATAGTTGATGGGGTCTTCAAAACATCTGGTTCTTCTGCAATAGAAGTAACATTGTTTTGAATGTTGTTTTGATGATGAAGTTTGTTAAAGCCAAATAAGGGAGTGCGAGATTCTGGTTGAGATCTACTAGACTCAGAGCTAATAATGGTTGAATTATTATTCCCGTTTCCACGTAATGACAATCTATTGAAACCCCCAGTTCTAGCATTCATATTAGTACCGTAACCTTCATCTTCATCATCAGAGTCAGCAAATCTAGATTTCATCATCAGAATAGGGCTTGTGTATCCGCTTCCATTTCCATTAGATGCACCGGTTGCTGGAACACCATTCCCAGAAGTTGCACCAGCTGTAGAGAAATCACGCATAGAATGTCTCTTAAAGATATTGCTATTATTTGTATTATTTGAATTTGTTGAGTTGCTAAGTTTTTCAAAACTAGATTTCGTATGTAATGCAGCAGGAGATTCCAATGTATCCATATTGTTTCTGAAACTACTACGTGATGTGGACACCGATCTTTGAATTCCTGTACCATTAAATAAAGGCTTGGGTTTAGCTTGTTGCTGATAACCGTTTTTCTTAGGTGTCGATACTGTTGAAGAGACAGGTGGAGTTAGCATAGAAACCGGTCTAACCTTATTTCTAGGAGGAATGCTATTATTTTTAGCAGCATAAGACTTCTTAATAGATGCTGCTGCAGCTGCCTCTGGAGGTAGACTCTTAGAATTAGATGCTGAAGAAGTGCTTCTTTCTATCATAGAGTGGCGCTTGCTTGGTTTTGAAGCAGCTGGAGGCAATGATCTTCTATTAGCAGAAGATGGTTTTGTAGTTGAAGTAGATTGTCTTTGTGAAGGTTTTCTGGAAATAGTATTAGTTTTTTGAGCAAAAGATGTTTTACTTGGATGGGTAATCTTTGGTGCCTCTGCGAGCTTGGTTAAAGCAGGGGTTGGCGAGGTAACCGGGGCTTCTGCAAGCTTGGTTGTTGCTGGGCTTGGAGAGGTAACTGGGGCTTCTGCGAGCTTGCCTACAGCTGTAGAAGGAGATGTAGTTGAAATTTCTGTAACAGCAACAGGGTCAGGTGTCACCAAATCCTTAATTGTCGAAGCTTCTAATGGTTGCGATGGTGGTTCCAATGGCTCAGAAGGTGGTTGAATCACTTGGTCATCGATCTGGCCATTAGTATTCACGACTTCTTTGTTTTGTTCTTTGATTGCTTCCTCTTTCTTGGCTGGTCCCTGATTAACTAATTCAACTACTTCAACGTTTTCCACTATAATATCAACCGGAAAGCCTTGTTGCTCATCATTTTCCTTTGGTACTTCATTCTTATCTTGAAGACTTTCTGCCTTATGAACTATGGAAGTTGTTTGAATTCTTTGCTCCTTTTTTGCAGCTGTTTTCACCTTGGATGTCGTATTTGATGAGATAGGGCCTAGAACTGTATTTCTTTTCAACTTTAAAGATGAAGAAGAATTATTATTATTCTTAAACTTAAGTGGAGATGCATAATTATAATTGTTTGCACGAGGAGTCAATTCTGTGACTATAGCAGAATCATCATCTTCCTCAATAATCAGATTATTTATTAATGAATAAGCGCCAGGGGATACCGATAATTCGTTAAAGCTGACTCTCTTTTGACGATTCTTTTGCGGAGTTGAAGTTACGTTCAAAGAGGAACGTTGCAGTAAAGCAGAAGGAGGTAGTAGAGTATTATTTGCACTGGCGTCTTCTTCCAAAACTAAGTTATCAAATGATTTGAAGTCATGATGATGAGGATGTTGATATCCACCCGTCATAGGAGAAGATGAAGAAGCAGATGTAAAAGAAGAGTGTTTTCTTAGTCTGTGATTTTTCAGTGGAGTTGTAATTGAACTAGTCATCGAGGATGTTCTAGAGATTGTTTGTTGGTATTCGCGGGCATCATCAGCAGCAGAAACTTCAATGGTACGTAAACCGTATGCAGTAGGAACAACTTTACGAATAATCTTAGTTTTGGTTTGTTGATATGGGTTATAAGCTGGAGCAGAATTATTTGATGAATTCATGTGAGACTTTCTCGTAGTTGAATTTGAGCCCTGTTTTGATGGAGTGGAACTATTGGAAGTAGATGCAACCTTTTTGGGTCTTTTCTGCTTTGGTTTTGAAGGATTGGTGGAAGCAGCATGATTATTGTTTGGTGATGCAGAACTAATACTGACAGTGTCAGAAAAGCTTGCAAATCCGGAATAATCAGGTTCAATTATTTCACTTTCGTTCATCATGGATCTCAACTGATCGTTATAGCTTCGACCTGTCTTGTTGAATCTCATTGAATTTTGTCTAGAAAGAGAGACTTGGCTACTATTAACAGTGCTGCCAGTTGGGCCTTGGAAAAGCTTACCAATAGTATGCGCAGCAGCAACAGCATTTCTGTTGACCTTCTCATTTTGCGTGGAATACTATGTAAAGAAACGTTAGTATGAAGATTCAAATAAAAATTAACCGAAGAATAATAAAGAAAAGTTATTAAAAATACTTACAGTCACCAGACTTCTTCTTCTATCATTGAATAACGGCATGGTGAGACAAAATAATCAATTAAAGAAGGTAACTGAGTTGAGAAAAAAAGAAAGACAAAAGGAGAAAAAACCAAATGCTAAAAGCTCGAGTCAAAGATTGGACAAATGTACTGATATTGAAGATAATCGAGCGAATCGAGCGAATCAAGAAAATTTTTCACTAAGCAATGTTAGCTTAGTATTGAATATAGATAAAGGTAACTTGCTGGATTCGATTGAGTTATTTTTTATCACTGGCGAGAAGTTTTATGTAACTATATGCTGGAGTAATAATCAACTACCTTTTATTAACAAGTTTTTATGTTAGAGGGGGTATTGAAATGTCTGAATGTTTGTTCTCGATACCAGGTTGATACTGTACTGCTGATTTCAGGAAACTATGGATATTCTGGATTATTTCGTCTCGAATATTATCTGTACGATTTTTTTTTTCTTTTTCTGCTGCTGTCGTTTTCCAAATTTGTTTGGTTGCTCACACAAATCAACTGACTAGTGAGGAAAAAWAAWAATAAAGCACCGCCATAAAAAGTAAATACGAAAAAAAAAATTTTTTTACAAAGTTAGAATTGAAAATCGATCAAAAACTTAAATTCGCTTAACCTGCCTGCATACGTTATAATCATCCGGGCTTTTCTTGTTTACTTTGTGTGAAGATTTCCTAGAACATGTGTCCGTTTAATTCACAACATTCGCAAATTATTGAAATTACCTGATTGGAAAGTCTATATATAAGATTCAACTATTCTGAATCAGTCGATCTTTGAGTTAGATAAATTTATTTTAAATTGATAAAATTACACAGTAAAAACTAACAAACAGACGCAATGAAAACAAAACAGTACTTTAATATTGTAACAATCCGATGAAAAACTTAAAAGCAAATCAAAAAGTCTCTCTAAAAGCAAATTATAATAAGATAAAAAAAAGATAAAAATCAGAACGACAACAAAATGATGTAAAAAAAAGGTGAACTAAAATAGGAATTAAACTAGGTAAATTAAAAAACAAACAATAACGGTTGAGAAAGAAAGAAAATAGTATAATATAATAAATGTAAAATAAAATGTACAAGATCACAATTTGATGATATGGATGTGCAGTTGGACTGTGATTGCAGACAGTAAAAAAAACGCTGGTAAACACAGATACGTTTATTACTATTCTTTTAATGTTGAGCTGGGAGTAGTAAACCAGTTCGAAAAGCGCTTTTTCATATAACCGTTTCCCGAATTTGAAACTTTTCCAGACTTATCCATATTCTCATTCTTCTTCTCTTCAGCCTTTTTACTCCCCCTCTTCTTCTTCAGGAAAAAGCCTTCTTTTGGCTTAACTGTAGCAGTAGCTGTTGATGATGCTTCTGATATAGCCTTTTTCATATCACCGAGCTCAGATTTTTCATGAGCCTTATCATCAAGAGCAATTTCTACAAATTCATCATTCAAATTCGCAACAGAGTTTTCGTTAGAACCTGGACTTTCCGGTTCGCTGCCATTAAGAGTGCTGTCGCCAATAATACTTTCACTAATAGTTACGTCACCGTCTTCCACTTGGGTCATCTCTGGTTGATGATCCAATATGCCTGCGTTGTTGGCTTTAGAGCTTTCATCTTTGTCTTTCAATGTAATATCTTGTTTCGAACGGCTTGTAGGAATGTGGCTCATAGATTTGGACGAAATCATGAAATTTACTAATTTGAAAGCTCCATCCATTTTATGACTCTTTTTGCTCTTAATATTGTTGGATAGCTTAATGCTTTCTGTGTCGTTCACTAAAGCTTGATCTGCAGATGCTACAGGAGAGCTGGTGCTTCCACCCAAAAATGGTGAAAGCATAGATCTTCTTCTACTCAAACCATTTGAGTTTTCCGCTTTTTTAGCATTATTGACGGTCGCTGGATTCACAAAATCAGGCTTAGAGATGGTTATTGCGGTCCTAGTAGTGTGAACTGATGAAGAAACATTGCTATGTATTGATTTGTTATCACTGTTGCATCTAGAACCAAAAGTATTATCAGGAGTACCGCCATTAATATTATTATATTTATGATGGTTGAGCTTCGATGATGATTTCTTTGGAGGAGGGGTAAAGATATTGAACACAGAAACTCTTCCTGATGACTTATCGACAGGGTATATATCATATTCTTTCTTCTTTCTATGTGATGATGATAAGCTTGCATTTGTTTGTGTAGTTGTAGTGGTGATGGAAATCGATCTTGGACTTAATGATGCTGAATCGTCATTACCATTACCTACAAATAGGTGATGCTTTTGAAGAAAGCTCTGTGCACTGCTAGCATTGGGAATAGCGTTTGAAGATACCGAGCTTTTCAAAGGAACAATTTCCTCTGCATCATCATATTCTTTTTCTCCGCTACCGTCAGGCTTGAATGCTGCAATTGAATCTTTCGTTGCTGATTCATTCTTATCATGGGATGAGGCAGAACTACTAATACCAATGATGTGTTGCGGTTGTTGTAGCTGGTATTGTAACTTGTTTTGTCTTTGTTGGTCTTTTTGTTGATGTTTTGCTTCGTATGCAATTTCTCTTTCAATATCACCCATACCATTGAATATGGACATAAAATTCAACTTACTCTTTCTACGATGCGCTCTTTCCTTCTTATTTGAGAATGTTGATTCATCGTCTTTGTTATAGAAAGGAATCTCATCTGAAATTTTGGAAATACCCGAATCATCAAAATTGGCAGCCAGAGATCCAGTACCAAAATTAGATTCATACCACGATTTTTTTACAAATACCTGTTTCAAAACTTTATCAATATCGTCACGACTTTCTTCCTTTTGGTTCTCTTCACAAAACTTGCCTTCATTTTCCGGTTCTGATCCTTCAGCTCTTTGTTCTTTCTTTCGATCATCTTTTTGCGTATCATTTAATTGTTGATACTTTTCAAATAGCAATGCCAAAAATCCATCAAAATTATCAATTAATATTTTTAGGAGAAGTTGATTCAAGTTATAATCTGCGCTGATAGAATTGAAACTTTCAAAGCTGAAATCAGAGTGATTAAAAAAAAGATTGCTGTTATTAGGAATTGCACTTGAGGAATCTCCGTTGCTAGATGCAGTTTTAGATTCAGCTACCGCAGGAAGTGTGTCATTTTCATCACTGATGTTGTTAGTGATTTCATCGTCATTGGTAGCCGTGACGTTTGGATTTGCTTCAACGGCAGTTGAAGCTGTGGCAATTGCATTGTTGTCATCAGCGACGTCTTCATCGTCATCAACAACTGCACTGCCAGAAGAGATAGCTGTCGGTCCAGATATAGAAGCCAATGAGACCTTGCCATTATTGACACTATGACCAAGGGTTTTATTCATAATTGCTGAAGAGTGAAGATTAGAATATTTACTGGATAAATCAACATGATGATCATTAGAAAGAAAGAATGCAAGTTGAAAAATTTTGGCAAGGTTGAAAGAATTCATTTTTGTTCTTTGATAATTACCATCCATGGAGAGCAAAGAAAGAAATTTCAAAATAAAAAGAAAGACATCCATATTAGTAGGATCAAGTCTTGTATAGTAAATGGAGGCCATAAAAGTTAAGATTTCGTTAATTGGGGCCTTCAAGGTTTGCAAAGTAGAATCAACATTTTCAGTTTCTTTGAAAATGTTTAACGAAGGAATATCGTTAGCATTGTTGGAGAAGGATAAAAGATCTTTATATAATGGTTTTGAAAAAATCTCTGATCTTATATCTTTGAAAATTGATTTGGGAACAATAGAATTTGGTAAAGTATTTAAGTATCTCTTCAATAAAGTTGCCACATCAAAAACGGATAACTGGTCGTTGAAACTAGTACTATTATTATTCATTTGATAAAGATTAAATTTTGGATTCTCTATAAATGACTCTTGCAATTGGTTAATCCTCTTCATGGAGCCACTAACTCTAAAAATCCCTTCCTTTTCATAACAGTCATTATTAATAAGAAAATCGATTGTGATTCTAATAATAGAAGGAAGATTCAAATATAATATATAAGAATCATTATAACTAATAATGGTCGGGATAGAAGAGATTTCTGCTGCTTTGCATAAAGTCATTCCAAACAAGCTATCAGAATCTCCTGTGTTGTTACTATTAACACCTGTTGTTGAATTATTATTCGCCACATTAGTATTTGAGGAAAAGGACGACTTTTTGGTCGTATTAATGAAAGAAGACAATGGAATTGAAGGCAGTGTCAGGGAAGCTGATGAGATGTTAGTGGTGAACGAAGGTCTCGAGGCCTTATTATTATTGAAATCCAAGGACATCTTTGTTTAATGTAAATAGTATTAAAGAATATGTAAATTAAAGCAAATGAAATAGTAACAATATAAGAAAAGATGAAGTTCCAAATAGGAAGAACTGTGATAAAGAAATTCAATTGTAGGACAGGAAATGCAAAAATAGGTTATTAGTGATACTGGAAACACGAACAGTCTACCGACTTAATATTTAATAAACAGGGCAATCAAGCTATGTAATAAATGTATTTTTGAATAGCTTCGATGTAAGATAAAACGGATGAAGTATCTTCTGAGTGCGGCAGTGAGTTAAGGAACAGAAATGAACAAACAGTTGAGGAGGAACGCAATACACGACGGTTCTGGATATATGCCTCTCTCTATATAATCTTGATGCGAAACAATATTAAACTATGTTGTCTATGGGAAAAAATAAGATCTTTTGAAGAGCTATATGATATCGATAGATGTCAGCAAGATGTGGAGGATTTAAGCACTAGATATTTTGAGGGTAATGAAGGTTTTGAATAAGGAAAAGCCAGAGAAATGGTGTATGTGTTGTTGTTTTTTGTTGTGAGTCTGGATCCAAGCAGGGTAATTTCCAAGATAAAATCCAAAAGTCCACAAAGCTTATTGGTATGCTGTAAAAACGAAGCTGCAGAACAGCAGCAATCCTTTTCAGTACCTTTTCCTGATTTTTCTCTGCTCGAAATGAACAAAAGAGGTCGAAAATCTGCAGCTCGGTGCGTGTGTGCAAAAGAGTTGCGTTGGTCCCTAAACAGCTAATGTTGGCTCAACAATAAGCCTTGCGAGATGCGTGCATTTTCAAAACTCACTTAACTGCAAATGCTAGTGGACTTGAACGACCTTGCGTGCCATTACGTTATTCTGCTGGCTGGATTGGATATAGACACTGCTGGCATGCCATGTTCCATCTCAGATCTTTATATACGGGCTGCCCGCCTTGATTGCTGGTGAAAAGTGTGTGCAGCTCTACGTGCCAAACGTTATATATGCAAGGCCCATCTTTGGAAAGCACACAACCGAAGAAAAGTACGGCCACCTCATCGCCTTCAATTGGCGAGTCTGCGTGGAGCTATCTTGCAGAAATCTGTCCATCTGCCTCGTCCGGCATTCTGGCTCGTGCGAAGCTAAAAGTTGTAACATTTAATGTTTTAAGCTCAGAAATATAAAGAACCATTGCTATATGCTTTTTGATCAAACCGGTACTTGGATGAAGAGTTTCACAAAGAGTAAAAATTATTGAATAAACTTGGGTACGATGACGCTATGTTGCAGCGATTTTCCGTGTTCCGTTGCAAGCGGTGTATTAGTTGTCTCAAAATACGAGCTTAAAGCTTAACAAAAATAAATTGAAAGTTTCTTATTTACGCTAACCATTTTGTAGTTGGATTATTCAGTTATTTATTGGTTCAGGTTCAACCAAATTAAATGTTGCATTGGTAGACCGATACACGATTTATTGAAAATTACGAATTATCTTCTGAGTGCTAGCTTTTTTCTTTATCTCTATTCCTCGATCGGCCAGTCGAGTTATCAGAACCTATTGGCATATCACTCCTCACATCTTAGTATGGATTTTATAACTAATTTTTTTTTTCCAATTGTCTATCCAATCTACCTCAAAGTTTCATTAACATTAAACAAATTTGGCACGTGAAAATTTTCTGAAAAGCTTAAATCATTTGTTAACAGGGTCAAATTTATATATTTTGAGCGCAGGAACTGTCGAGCCGAATTTGCAAACTTAACTTTACCTCTTTGTTTTTCTGCTGATTAACATCATACTCTTCTGATTTGAGAGAAAGATATTTGTTGTTTATATTATGTATTCCTGTTATGTCTTCCTACTGAGTTCGGCTTGTATTAAAACTGAATAACTTTCTTATCTTTTTGTAATAATAGCAAGCAATCTGAACAAATGCAAATTTTATAAAAATTTTCTTTTGCTAGCATATTGATCAGGTATAGCTAACGTAAATTTATGTTAGTGATGGGCTTGGAATTTTACTTTAAAAACTTGTCAATAACTACTAATCTGGACCAAATATTAGTAATATATTTTATTATTTGTTTAGCAAATGTTGGAGAAACTTCTGCTTTTTATTTTTGTTCATTCATACTTGTGTCGAGACCTGATTACTATGCTGATCGCTTACATATAGAGAAGATCATTTACACCAAGAAGGATAATCCAAAACTTAAAATATTGAAATCACTCTTTAATAACCGCTATAAAAAATGCAAATTGATGGTAATATTAAAAATTCTTCGGACGTAAATACCAAAGGTAAGATCAGTTACCTTTAAGAAGATAATTGTATTTAATGAATACCACTGAAAAACATTCAAACTAATAAAGATCACTTAGATTATGATGAATTGTAAAAATACAAATTAATAAATAATTAAAATTACAATAGAACAAGCCATATTTCTCTATGTTTTCTCAGATCACATTTCATAAGTTGGATACGTACATAGGTCTAAGAACATAAAACGAAGTATACAATAAACAGCTTGTCTCTCAAATCTAGAAGAGCATGATGTTAATCAGCAGAAAAACAAAGAGGTAAAGTTAAGTTCGTAAATTTGGCTCAACAGGAATGTCTAGGGAAAATTGTCTTCCCACGTTGGATCCCCCTATTCAACACCTTGTTGGCAAATCGCCTATCCTGAAATACACAATTTTACAGAATATATAAACTAGACTTCAAACTGTTTTCTATCCTAAAAGAAATTATTTTAAAAATTTTATTTTTATCTGATCAGTTGAGATTCTTCACATATTTTTCTTTTTGAAATAAATATTTGAAATAACTGCCATCAAACATTTTAAAATACTTCAATGTTATCCATTTCTGTGTCAGAAACAAGAGAAACACGTACGAAGTATATTTTAACCCTTGCTAATCCAGCTTGTAGTAAGTATTGGTCTAAGTAGACCTTAAAAAATGAATTAAGATATATTTCTAATATTTAAATAGATGTAAGTTTAATTTCATAGTTTTATTTATATATTTTAAACTTTTTTTTCAAGTTGCTTCCTAGGTTTGAATTTCATTAGAAGATTTAGACCTTAATATTCATATTCATTTTGATATGATGTAATGCGCTGGCTGAAATATCTGCTTTTGGAAAAGAGATGTCTATATCTTAGTTTTATGATATTTCTTTTTTTGAGTGGTAGTATTTCCTTGCAAAGGACCTTCATTTTAAGTTGTCGGTTTATACATCATGTTTTGTGTAATGGCTCATAATATGAGCACCACAAATGCACACGATTGATGCCAAAATATTAGTCGAAATAAGCTTTGTCATACCAGACAAAGAACTCTAAACCAGTATTAGTCTATTGACCGTTTTCTTGATCTCTGCTGACAAGCCATGGCTTTTTATAAACTACCGAACTTAAAATAGATAACGTTCCACCGAATATATTACAGGTGTCATGACGTTTCTTCGACACATTAAACAGGCTGTGCATAGGCCATCTTGTGCTGAGCAGACTTATGTCTGGACAACTAAATCCAGGCCGGTGATTACAGGACTTACGAGATGTGAAGCAACCTTGCCAACCTGATCGTACTATCCTAGCTGATGCCTGGGCACAAAGAGCCAAACACAACAAGCAGGGTGCAAAATAAAAAAAAGGATGGTAGAGACTAAGAGAAATCGTGCACGGATTTAAAAAACTTGAAGAAGTGCATAAGATATAAAGGTGAAAAATGCTAGTTCTGGCGATGCAGAAGCACTAACGGTTATTGTATGATATTATTATCGTCAAATTTCACTTGCCCTTTTCGTTCGTCTACAAATGTGGTGAAATTTCGCCCAGAGAGATGACTTGAAATTTGGAGAAACATTTCGCCGGTTGACTGAAATGCGAACTTTATCGTACGCCCACTATATGAGCAAGCGTGAGAGAAGCGCCGGTTTCCGGATTACCGTTTGGCCGTATGAAGGAGTCATTGGGTGATTGACACAGTGCGCGGGAAAAGGTGCTAACATTTTGGCTGTGCCTACTGTGCGTGGATGCGGTGAGTCACACCCAGTGTAATCTCCAGCCAATCAGAGCACAGATCTGTAGAGCGTGCGCTCCTTTTTCTGCTACTCGCAGCACCTGCGCACTCTGTTAGAGTTTATCGGTGAGTTTAGTACGAATCAGCGGACCATCAAACAGAATAGTCACCTACACACAATTAGCTCACCTTTTTCTTTTTTTTTCTTTTTCTTTTTTCTATATAATATCCAATATTAAAATTTTCATCATTCATGTATACAGCAGTCATCCACAGTATAAATTCCATTAGATTTCCTTGTCTGTTGAACCCAAAATCAAAAGTTCTCGAGAGATCAGCTCATTTGTATAAAATCCTTTTTCTTCTTGAAAATCTGATATATAATTGCCTATCTGCTTTTTATTCTTACCGAATTTAACACTAGTTTATCCTTTTTTTTTACCGTTAATCGTCTAAATAAATCAAAAATGGTCCAACCTCACGAACCGGAATTCGAACAAGCTTACAACGAAGTTGTCTCTACCTTGGAAAACTCCACTCTTTTCGCCAAGCACCCAGAATACGAAAAGGCCTTGAAGGTCATTTCCATTCCAGAAAGAATCATCCAATTCAGAGTCACTTGGCAAGACGACAAGGGCGAATTGCAAGTCAACAGAGGCTACAGAGTTCAGTTCAGTTCTGCTCTTGGTCCTTACAAGGGTGGCTTGAGATTCCACCCATCTGTCAATTTATCAATCTTGAAGTTCTTGGGTTTTGAACAAATCTTCAAGAACGCCTTAACAGGTGAAATGATTGGTGGTGGTAAAGGTGGTTCCGACTTCAACCCAAAGGGCAAGTCCGACAACGAAATCAGAAGATTCTGCGTTGCCTTCATGTCCGAGTTGGCTAGACACATTGGTCCAGACACTGATGTTCCAGCAGGCGATATTGGTGTCGGTGGTAGAGAAGTCGGTTACTTATTCGGGGCTTACAAGAAGTTGCAAAACTCTTTCCAAGGTGTTCTTACTGGTAAAGGTTTGACTTGGGGTGGTTCTTTGATTAGACCTGAAGCTACCGGCTATGGTTTGGTCTATTATGTTCAAGAGATGATTAAATACGCTTCCAATGGTAAAGAATCCTTCAAAGGTAAGAGAGTTGCCGTTTCTGGTTCTGGTAATGTTGCCCAATACGCTGCTTTGAAGGCCATTGAATTGGGTGCCACCGTCGTCTCTTTATCTGACTCTAAGGGTGCCATCATTGCACAAGAAGGTATTACTGCTGCCCAAGTCAATGCTATTGCTGCTGCCAAAGTCAAGTTTCAATCTTTGGAACAAATCTCTACTGCTTCTTCTGAATTGTTTGCCAGTGTCAAATATATTCCAGGTGCTAGACCATGGACCCATGTTGGCGAAGTTGATATCGCTTTGCCATCTGCGACTCAAAACGAAGTCAGCGGTGATGAAGCTAAGCACTTAATTGCCCATGGTGTCAAATTTATTGCTGAAGGTTCCAATATGGGTTCCACCCAAGAAGCTATTGATGTCTTTGAAGCTTCCAGATCCAGCGGTGCTGATGGAATCTGGTATGCTCCAGGTAAAGCTGCTAATGCTGGTGGTGTTGCCGTCTCTGCTATAGAAATGGCCCAAAACTCCCAAAGAATCAAGTACACTTCTGAAGAAGTTGACAGACAATTAAATGAAATTATGACTACTTGTTTCTTTAACTGTCTTAATACTGCCAAGGAATATGCCCCAGTTTCTAAGTCTGCTAGCTTACCATCTTTAGTTGCTGGTGCTAATATTGCTGGTTTTGTCAAGGTTGTTAGAGCCATGTATGATCAAGGTGATCTTTATTAATCTTTTTATCTCTCTGTAGATAGATCTAGCTATGCACACTTAAATACTTATTTCCATATATTCTACATTTATATATACACATATATATAGTCCATTTTTTCATATTGCTATTTTTATCTTAATTACTGATTTGCTAACTACTTTTGTTTTTTTAAAAAAGCCTTGCTGATTGATCGTAATCATAAAATAAAGAGTTAATTCTAGAAGAGAGAAAACACCAAGGTATTATGACAGGTAAAACCAAATTCACGTGACTAAAATTTTAAATCATGTGATGAATTCACCAATGTTAAATGGTCGCGTTCCTTATATACTGCCCATTACAGACTTGGATTTTCCTTCAAATCTTTTACAAACGCGTCGGCCCTTGAGAAATTTTCACACTTTAAAGAAGAATAGTATGGAAAAAGCCAATTAACTAAAAATTTTTTTCTTTTTACTTGTCATTAGTTTACTTTTTAGTTATATGAAAAACAAAGTGAAGTGTTGATTTCTCCATTCACTGCAATTAGCAATCTTCATAAGCTTTTATTGATTTTGATAATACAAATTATAAAGATTCTAGATTGTTTATTTAAAGGTTGATATTTTAAAGAATCAAAATATACTGTTTTTCAATTCTTTGGTTGTCTTTAATACGAGAGCAAGTCCAGTTATTTCTAGATAAGATTGTGCGCGCTCTATCACTTACATAACTTTAGAAAACATAGCAATGAATATTGGATTTGAAA
The DNA here is from genome assembly GCA_010994365.1 of Saccharomycopsis schoenii. NCBI lineage: Eukaryota > Fungi > Ascomycota > Saccharomycetes > Ascoideales > Saccharomycopsidaceae > Saccharomycopsis > Saccharomycopsis schoenii. Next base: position 319,651 of record JNFU01000003.1, on the reverse strand, counting down.
GAATTTACTATAACCAACTCAAGAAGCCAGGCAAATTAAGAATTGCTGATTCTGGTGTTGGTTGGAAATTCCAAGGTGGTACGCCATATCTTTTCCCATCCAATGAAATTGTCACGGCATCCTGGAGTAGGGCTTCAAAAGGCTATGAATTACGTATCCTTACAAAAGATAATAAAACTGCCATTTTTGATGGGTTCCCCCCAGAAAGTTATAATCAATTAAAAAATGAGTTCAAGCATAAATTATCAATTGAATTAGATCATAAAGAGCATGCCCTTAGAGGTTGGAATTGGGGAACTACCACAATGGCTCGTGGTGAATTGATTTTTAATATTAATAATAAACCAGACTTTGAATTGCCATATGAGGAAATCAGCAACACTAATTTGACAGGTAAGAATGAAGTCGCTGTCGAGTTCAAACAAGATCAAGATGATTCGAAAGATGGTGATGAATTGGTAGAGATTCGTTTCTACGTTCCTGGTACTGTTCCAGTCAGTAGTGATTTTTCATCTAATAAAAAGGAAAAAAAGAAAAATGAAAAAGGTGAAGAAGTTGAAGGCGATGAGGAAGAGGAAGAACAAGTTGAAGAACAAAGTGCAGCTGCTCATTTCTATGAACAGTTGAAAGATCGTGCAGGTCTCGGCCAGGTTCTGGGTGAATCCATCGTGGCGTTCAGTGATGTGTTCTTTCTTACACCTAGAGGTCGTTACGATGTTGACATGTACAACAATTCTCTTAGATTACGTGGTAAGACTTACGATAACAAAGTCCAATATCGTTCTGTCGAGCGTGTGTTCTCCTTACCTAAACCAGATGAAGTTCATCATTTGGTGGTTATTCAAGTTGATCCACCTTTAACACAAGGCCAAACACGTTATTCATTCCTTACTATTCAATTTCCTCGTGATGAACTTATGGATGTCGAGTTGAACGTTACTGATGAAGAATATAAAGAAAAATTCGCCGATAAATTGAAGCGTAGCTATAATGATGAAAAGACACATAATGTTATCGCACAATGCTTGAAAGGTTTAGCCGATATCAAAGTCACTGTTCCTGGTATGTACCGTTCTAAGCACAATCAAGCTGCAGTATCTTGTTCTTTGAAAGCTTCCGAGGGTTACTTATATTTTTTGGAAAAATGCTTTTTATTCGTTATTAAACCTACTGTTTACATTCCATTTTCAGAGGTTGCATCTGTTCATATGTCTCGAGTTTCTCAAACTACCACTGTCCTGAAAACATTTGATTTGGAGGTGGTGTTGCGTAATGGTACAAGCCACAACTTTGCCAATATCTCCAGAGACGAACAAAAATTCATTGAGAACTTCTTAATTGACAAGAACGTCAAGGTGAAGAATGAAGAGGAAGAAGGCAAAAAATTATTGGATTCTGCCTTTGGTGGTGATGATGATGATGATCTTGCTATTGGTCATGGCAGTAATGAAGATGATGATGAAAGTGAAGATGAAGATTTTAATGAAGAGGATGCTAGCGATGACAGTGTTCCAGAAGATTATGATTCTGATGCTAGCGCTTCTGGTGAGGAGAGTGATGAAGCTGGACCACCAAAGAAGAAATCTAAAAAATAAATATGTTTTTTTTTTAGATTTTTTCTTTCCTCTTACCAGATATAATCTAGTTAAATTGTATATTTCCATACTTTCACATAATTTTTATTTGTGTTTTTTTTTTGTTTCCTTCACTATATATATATATCTATAAATGAGTATTTTCCTTGCCTTTTTTTTATATTTTTGCGAAAGCTTTTTATTTCTCAAGTAGAAATCTTCTAACTTTCAGCGGCAGAATGAGTTCAATAACTTCTTAACCAACTTAAATCTTTCCGCAGGCCAACAATCAAAGCATGTGTCAAACAAGTTGACCAATTCGAGTAATAAAAATTTATTATTGAGATGGCTTGAATATAAAGCTATATATTTTAAGTATATAAATAATTGTTGGCTGCGATACCGTCAGTACAATCAAATTTAAGATTTACTAAAAATTGATGCATTTGAACTAGATTTTGTTTAAAGACAATTTTTTCCTTAAAAAGCTGTTGTGCACATATTCAGTAAAATATATCTTAAAGAAACATATTCCCGTTTTACCGTTAGTAGCATAAGATCTATTTGAAATAGGGTGACTGTCAAATATATACCTGAAATATGTATTTAAAGAAGTTTAAACCAATAATCATACAAGCATAACAAATAATTAAGATAATTTGATAAATAAATAGTATTGAGAAGAAGCACTGGATAGAAATTTGTAAATTATGTATATTTTATAAGAATAGAACTTTAAAAAATAATCAAAATTAAAGGTAAAAAGCTAGTAGGAGGTCTGAGTAACCATGATAATCTGATTAAACCTATTTAGTCTCAACTGGTAAAACTAGGCAAAGAGGAAACATAATTATCAACTGCTTTTATAAAAGCATCATTATCTATAAATTGGTTTTCCTCAAACCGGATGTTTGTTAAAGCATTTTTAGCCACGTATTGATTGAAAAAATCTGAATAAATCTTCTGTAATACAAATGTTAAATCCTCAATTTTTGGGTCTGATATTAGCGCAAATTTCCAATTTGATGCAGTTTCTAAATAATGAACTTTATAATTTGCTGTACTAAAACCTTGTAAATAATTATTTATAGCATATGGATTTTCGATGTCCTTATCTTCATAGAGTTTTGAAGCGATATTACGCAAAGAGAACAATGCACCAAAGAGAAGCTTTGCATTATCTCTGGCCTTCTGAGAGTTTATTAAACCATTACTTAGCTGATTCTTAGGAATAGGAACATTGTTATGATCTAGCTGTGTGGTATTTCCCTGTGTTAGCGAAAAATTGAAGAATCTGGATGTGTGATGATGTGTGTCAACTTTTGGTTCCCATTCACGGGAATATACGCATTCGCAATGTCTGTCAAATACCCAGAAGGAGAATATAGCCATAATACAAACTAAGTTTTGTTCCTTTATGATAGAGCTGGTTGTACAGAACTAAAGAGTGTAATAAAGGACATGAACGTCGCTGCTGAGGATGATATACTGGTTGATTTTCACAGATCGACGTGTATAAAAAGAGGATTAAGATATAGAAAATAAATAGCATTCAAACCGGTGTTAGCCGTGCAGGAAATAATAATATGAGAGGGAAGTGTTATTACCCTACCATCGAAGAAATTATGTTTCAGCTGCTATTTTCACAAGTTAATCAAGCTTGTATTGAAAGTGAATGATTACTGACTAAGATGTAAAACTTCGAGTAGCTAAGCACAACAATATTCAATTAAGTTGTTGCACCATTGAAATGCCAGAATGGATAGAAGAAATTAGAGGAATTCCATCTATAGAGATATATAAACTATTTAATAGCACAAAGTCACAACTTACACGATCAAATTACCTTGATAACCAGCTGCACGCAGATAAGTTGATAGCGAATATCACAAGCTTGAAAGATAGCACAAAACAAATATGCAATTGTCTTGAAAAAAATAAAGGTGAAAGACCATCGATAGCAGACAATTTGACATCTAGTTTGAAAAACTTACTGGATATTGTATGAAATTACAAAGAGAAGAATAAAAATCATACAATTAGTTCACTAGTATCTATGAAGTGTCCTTTTAATCTTCATTGTATATCTATATAATATATATTTGAATAGCAACCAATATTCACTACGTGTTTGAGTAATCAGCCATCCATTAATGGGACCGGCCTATTTTTGAAAAGCAACTTGTAGCGCACAATGTCAATAACCTGTATGTTGTTATCGTTGAAATATTGCTGGTCTCTGATAGTATTACCTCCTGGAGGAAACTTCAATATACCTAGGGGATTATCAAGTTTTTTCACCTCACCTATGAGTTTTTGGTTCTTACCTATGAGCAACTCTACCTTTTTTAAGTCCTGCTTTTTGTCTCCTACTTTTCCAACTTTCGCATCATACAAGTCGAGTTTCAATGTCCCAATTTTCACAGCATACTTGGCCTCGTCAATCTTTATAAAATCTCCATCAACAAAGTTCTCCGGGAGCTCTGTGGGCCTATTGATGGTACCTTGAATCTCTATGAGAATCAACCCGTCTTTTTTGAATAGTGGATGCGGCGATTTCTCAAACGATGGTGGCTCCTCAAATATATCTGTAGCAATCTTAATTTGGGGCATTTCTGATCAAAGATGCTAGCAAATTGCCTACGTTAGGAAGTAAAGTATAGCAAAAATTTGAATACGAACATGATATCATTAGATTCCTGTTAAATGTGCTTCACAGTTTGTTCTAGCGTTTTTCCTTTTTGTAATCCAAATAAATTACAGATGTACGCAGCACGCGTTTAGGCGATTTTGCTGGAGCGCGAATCTTTCAATGAGCGCGTTTCTCCAACTGACAAAAATTTGAAAGCTCAAAAAAAAAAACAACAGAAAAACAACAAAAACGCACATAAAAAAAAATGAAAACAAAGCGAACATTGAACCAAAAACAACAGGAAAATTTTTTTTTTTTTTTTTTCTTTTTTTGCTGTTTACACGACAGTCTATGTACTATTCATCAATGATTGGCATAGCATACCAATATTAAGCATTATATCATAGCATCCCCATCATTATCAAATAAAAGAAAGTAGGTGAATAAGAAATAAAGGGATTATACTGTATATTCCAAGTCTTTCCTATTTCAGATATACAATCTTGTGCCACAGTTTCAAAGGGGTTAATACACGCGTCTTTTTCATCAAGAATCAGTACTTTTTTCTATCCATTAGTTATAGGTATAATGTCATCACCTGATTCGAATATACCTCTTTATTCGGCAACATATTCAAGTGTGCCTGTATATGAGTTTCTTACCTCTAATGGTGGTTCCATCATGAGACGTAAGTCCGATGATTGGGTGAATGCCACCCACATTCTTAAGGCTGCAGATTTCGCGAAGGCAAAAAGAACTCGTATCTTAGAAAGAGAGGTACAGTGTGGTGAGCACGAAAAAGTCCAAGGTGGATACGGTAAATATCAAGGTACTTGGATTCCATTGACAGAAGCCCAAGAGCTTGCGAAGCGCTTTGATGTTTATAATATGTTATCACCTATATTGCACAAAATTGACTTTGACCCTCCTCTAGTACCAAAAATTTCCAAAGCTTCAAAGAATAAGGATGCAAGCCTAACACCTGTAGATTCCAGTCTGAAGTCTGGTCTGGTAAAACTAAAAAAGAAATCTGAAAAAGCCCCAAAGGCAGCTAAAAGCTTATCCTTACCTTCAAATAATAATAGCCTTAATCAAGAATCCATATCGAAGAAATCTATAGGTAGATCAGCATCTGTTGCTACAAGGCTACCGTCAATAACGGATTCCGTTCTTGAAAAACCGCTAGTCACTAAAATCACAATATCGAAAGAGAGCCAGAATTCTATGACTGAATTGCAGACAAGAAAAAGAGGTAGACCAAGAAGAAGTGAATCTGCTCCACGGAATCAAGAAAGAAAACAGCAGCAGATATTACCAGCTGCAAAGGACAAACATAGTAATTCTGGAAGTCCAACATTAACATCTTCTGCATTGTTGCATAAAATTCTACCGAAATCGGGCAGATCACAAGCAAAGTCTCTCAAAAAATATCAATCTACTCCTATCTTGATGGCCAACTCACCTGGATTAAGTCACGATGATGCTGTTGATGTTAACGCTCTTCGAAGCCAGAGCATGTATGAAGATGATGCAGATACTGCCACGGATGACGATATCGAGAATGACATTGATGTGAACTCTGATTTGGCAGTAATATCTGCCTTTAACGAAGGGGAAAATAATGTAGAGAATAACACATATTATGAGGATGAAGAAGAGCTAAATGCAATAAGTATTACAAGGCATGATTCAAATAGTATATCTAGAAACTATTATATAGAAAACCCAAATGCAGATATTGAAGAAGAAATTCAAGAGCCGCCAAAGAAAAAGAAACGTGGTAGAAAACCAAAGCATAATCCAAGTTTGTCATTAGCTACGCCAGTGAAAAACAATAAAACAACCATGGAATACAACGTCTTGAAGAGTTTTGCCAATGAAAAGTCGTCACCATTAAATGAAAGAGAGTTAAGTAATTATCTTCGTCAGAATAATAAGAACATAAACAATAATTCTGTTCCCGGAGTTGCTAATGATCTTAGTAGGATTGAGGAAGAGGAAGATATTTCAAGAATGAGCCACCATGAAACTATAGATGGACCTCCAAAAGGAAATTTTAAACTGAATTCCAATGGTAACGCGAATTCCAATAGTAATGGTAACAGATTTAAGACATTTGATCCATCTTCATCTCCAAGTGTTTTTATGTCAGAGCATGATCTTGCAAAGGCATTAAAATCACCAAGTTCAAGAAGAGATACAGACCAAATACAAGACGAAGCTGAAATGAAGACTGGGGTAAATTCTATTAATAGTTTTCAACAACAGCCTGATATAGGAAAAACTAATGGGAATACAAGCAATGCTGCGACGCCTGCAGCAAGAGCTGGAGGTCTCCTGACTACAACGGATTCGGAATGGTTTGATGATAGTGATGAATTTACAAAGAGATTGGTTACATATCTCATGAGAAGTGGCTCTCGTGAAGATAATCATTATTTTACTAAAATGAGCGGCGCTTCAGATTCTCATAATGAAGGAGTTCCCAAATTTTTACTTCATTTGCCTACTAATTTTCATATTAACAAGCATATTGATCCAGATGGAAATACTGCGCTACATTGGGCTTGCGCTTTGGGAAGATTACCTATTATTGAATTCCTTTTGAAGAAGTGCGGAGCTGATAGCAAGTGTGTCAATAATAAAGGCTTGAATCCATTGATGAGAACCGTAAAATACAATAACTCATATACTAACAGGATTTTCTCCAAGACAGTTGATCTTCTTAAAGATTCTATTTTCGAAACAGATAGCAAGAAAAGAAGTGTGCTACATCATATAGCACTTTCATCCAATTCGCCATCCAAATCAAATAGTTCTAGATATTATACTGAAATTCTTTTATCTAAAGTATTTGATCTTTATGATGAAGCCAAAATGAAAAATTTTGTTAATCTACAGGATAATAAAGGGAATACTGCTATTTATTATGCCATCTCAAATAATGCGAAGAAGTGTGTGAAGGTTTTATTAGGCCACCATGCTATTTTAAACATCAAGAATAATCGAGGTGAGACTAGTATTGATTTGTTGGACAGAAATGCTATTCTTCTTGGCAATTCTACCGCATCGACAGCTAGTACTCCAATGACGAATAAATCATTAGGTTATACAAATCCTTATTATTCAGGAAGCCAAGGAGGTGAAACTAGCAGCAGTGGAAGTCATCATCATCATAACAATATGAATGCATTTACCCCTCAAATGAAACCTATGAGGGCGGGACCATCCAGAAGGTCTTTATCATTTACTCCACCAGTAGCGGACCTTAATTTACCACAAGGAGTTTCTGGAAGCTCAACAAACCAAAAAGAATTAGCATGTAGTTCTGAGAATAAGAAATTAGTTGAAACCACTGAAAATTCATTAATGAAGTCCTTTAATGAAGCTGTTAATATTTACAATGAGGAAATTATCAAAAAGAATAAACTTATTGAAAGTTTAAAGAATTCCAAAGCTGAATTGGTTGATAAAATTAATTTGATTGAGAAAAATATTGTTAGTTCTTCTATGGTAGTATCTCAGAATGGCACTAGTCAACTTGGGTCAGATGATATTGAAGCAGACGAGGCTGCTAATGGCGAAGATACCACCAGTTTAGCATCTAGCATCATAAAGAAAGGAAATTCACAGCTATCGAAGAAAGCTAGTAAACAACTAGAGATCTTGAATGCTAAGATTCAGCAGTTTGAGGACTTACTAAGATTGATTCAAAAAGTCAATTTATCCAAAATAGAAAAGGAAAAGAAACACGAAACAGCTGTGGAAGCGAAAAATAAACAAGATACACCAAATGCTTTGAAGGATGAAAAACTTTCCAAGGTTGGATGTTGTATTGAGATTTGTAAATTGCAATGCTTGCGAGATTATAAAACTAAGCAGATCTTGAGCTACTTTATAAGTGACCAGAATGGAAACATTCTTGATCAGCTTGAAAAAGACTGGAAGATAACCCAAGAGAAGATCAAAAGGATGAATTTATATAGAAGATTAGTTGCTGCATGCTGTGACATAGGGATAAATGAAGTAGACGATTTAATTGATGTTATCTATAAATCATTAGTTAAATCGGAGAATTGAGAAGGTTTACAACGTGTAAAAAGTGTATAATATAATATGACGGTGATATAAGAATACAATTAACTGATAGAAGTATAATGTACCACAAAATTTGTAGACAGCCTGGTGTCATGCTTAAAGCATTCCCTCTTAATAATAGAAAAGCTGCATGTATGTGTTGTCCATTTCTGTTGTCTATTTCTGATGACGAAATATTTCTTTCAACGCAAGTAAGACAATAGCGCATCAGCAGTACCGGCTTGATCTGTGCGGATATTCTAGAAGTATCTCTTGTATGGTCCAAGAAGGAAAAGAATACGAAAAGAAATTAAAGCGACATCAAAAAAAAAAAAAAAGAAACAAATTTCAAGTAAGAAAAGCGGAACTTGAGAAGTAACCGTATAAGAAAACATAGTGAGGCATACAAAAAAAATGAAAAGACCGAAAAAAGCAATAGTAACATCGGGCCAAAGAATACCACATGCAAGGGCTTTCGTTCTTGCAGGATATAGTAAAAAATGATACGGATAACTATGAAGTCAAGTTGCTGCAATAAATAGTTATTAATTCGCACCAGCGGATATGCTAATGAGATTTTTTTAGCACGTCTAGACTTTTCTATTTGATAACAAAAATACAGATATTGGTGTCTGCTTGTTATGTATGCTAATATAATTTCCTGTCAAAAATTACGATTGACTTTGGTTTGCGGCTTTTTTTTTTTTTGAGTATTAGCTTTGTAAACCTCAAAATTTTGAGTTTCTGAAGTTTGAGCAGGCTATAAACCATACCCGCACTCAAGCAGCCAGCCTTTGTGAGTCGCTGGATACGAGCCAGCACTGACGAAAGATGATAGGGCAGAAGTGGAGATATTTACAGACGGAGAGGAGACGAGTGAGAACAACAAAACGGCAAAACGGGAGCACAGCATTTGCTGATAGCTAGCTCACCCAAAGCCTCTGTTCGAAGCATGCGGGAGCAGCATCAGCATTACAAGTGAAGAGAAAGAGTCTGTCTACTAACCTACCCACCGGCATCAACTTGAGCAGCCGCTGTTGAAGACGGCTGTCCGACCGTTCTCATTGATTTCGATGTTTCTGCTGGCTTGATTTGGTAAAATCAATTTGACCCGACCTAATTGGACACCTGATCATGAGCCGACAGAATTCAACTCGATCTGGGTTGCTTATTATGACTAACAATTTAAGTTGGTACGTTATTATACCTTGCATATTGGCCTACCTGCACATATATGCAAGGACACAAAGTTGTAAACAAAGAGAAGCTCGGTAGAGAAGTGCCCCTAAACAGCGCGCCAACAGTAGAATATCAATGCACAGGAAAAAAAAAAAAAGAAAAGAAAAACAGTGAAGTAAACCAAGGGGTACCTGTTTACTCATTGCCTTGCTGAAAGCATAAATCTAGTGCGTATATTATGCGTTGCATCCGTCTTAGGGCATGGTTCGCGCGCACCATCACGCACGTAGACTGCCAGGCTTGGAAATGAGATGAGCTATGCAGAAAAGACAATGCAACATCCCCAGCTTCGGTTCGCGAAAGTACAACTAGTCCAGCGCAATCATGCTTCCCCTTCAACTTGTATTAACTTGTATATCGGGGATACCGTCCGGACTTCAACGGGACGTGGGTCTCTTTTTTCTTTTCTTTTACCTTCATACTTGCGTTCTGTCAGCCAGCAGCACTCCGTTTGGGGCTGTGGCTTGTGGCCTGCCAGTCGCCGAGAGGATCTTTTAGGGCAGGCATTGCAGGGGCTTGACATGCCGCCGAAAACTAAATGACTGCGCGTAAACAACAAATCGATGCAAGCCATTCATGACATTCGAAAACCAAATCAGGCTCTTTCTGTCAAATATCGGATAGTAGATGCCCAGCAGCACCGGCAGAAGCAAATTTGGTTTATAAAGCTTTCTCACTACAATTGCTATCTGTCCAGTTGCTATTGTATGCTCTCATCTATTGTGCTTTTTTTGTTTTATTTTTTTTCTTGGAGATAAATACGCCGTTTTATGCGGAGTATTTTTGCTATTTAACTCAATCCGATCTGTGTATACTTTCCGGCTGCTCTTTCTCCTGCCCCAGTTGGTGTCTGGTGTGTACGCGTCCCAGTCTTTGGTTAACAGGGTGCCGCCCAGCCGGGTGGCCTGCAGACAAGAAACTTAAGCGCTTCTTCGTAGGACCTCAGTTAATCATCTCGCTGATGGTTGCGTCTATTCACATCCCGCAAAAGCTAATGGACTCTCCGTCTTCCATACAAAAATTACCGGACAACAACAACAAACAGAGATTATTGCTGCTACTAATAAAAGAATTCGTATCTGAAGCCTGGTGTTGAAATTTTTTTTTGTATTGTATCATCTTCCATTTTTTGATTAAGGTTTTATTGAGCAAGTAGTCGATGTTTGTGCTGGTTTTGGATATGGTGTTTCTCACCTGCTTGACTAACTTCAGTAATACACAAGTGTTACGAAGCGCTTATAAAATAGATAGATTATTATTAATATAACATCTATTGTTCCTGAAGTTTGCCTGCTGTAACAGCATGTGTGTTGAGGGTTTCTCAATTCTGCAAATATTTTTCATTTTTTATGTATACAAAAAACTGACCATGCAGCATGCTTAATCTAGGAGTAATAAGCTTTTATATTTGTTTATTATAAAAAAAAAAAAAAAAAAAGTAAAATAAAGAAAATGAGAGACAAGAGAAATAAAAACACTTTTACTGTACTAATATAATAATACTGATATTAAGCTAAATATATTTAATGTATACATTTTCAACTTTAAAATTGTTTTGTTTTTGATTTCATATTTTTGTCCAACTGCCTTTTATTTCAACATTTTGTCAATGATTTGTGGGTTCTTTCATTTTTCTCTCTCTTATTCTTCCTCTTAAGTATATTTTCTTTTCAATCCTATATTGGTTTGTTCTTTTTTTGATTATTTCGTTTCGCTGTGTCTGACTGTTAACTGAGATCGATCCGATATCCGTTTTACAGAAGATAAAAGGCTTTCTACTATTTTAGATATTAATCAACACACTTATTTCTTTGACGAACCACCTTTTCTGCTTTTAGTCCATTCAATGATATAACCTTTCTTTCTTACTCACCATAGTTGTTATCCAGATATACGAGAAAGATAAGCCACATTCAAGTGTGAAATCAACATAAGAATAATAATGGCAGCTACAAGACTACGCAAACCATTACCGCCTTTAAATCCAGCCAATTTCTTTCTGATAGAAAACCCAAATTATGAGCTAAAAATACTACAGCAGCCCTTATTTGCAAGAGAATCTAACAATCTGAAAAGACTCCTTCATCCGTGCCCAGTGATATCATTGACTGTATCTAAAAATAAAAGTGAATCATCCAATAATGCTAATATCACCACTACTACTGCATCCGCAATAGATAAAACGGATTTCTTCAATTTAGTTGATAATCCTTACAAGAGGTTGAAAACAGAGGCCAAAGCTGAAGTACCCATAATAAAAGAAACCATAAATATAACGAATCATACACTAGCCGGCTATTTTATCCGAGTAAGTGCTATTGAAATTTTTGATAATGAACATGCTCTTGCCGACAGTACTAATATTAAAAGTAACCCTCATTTTTCTCCTGAAATATCGGAAGAGTTGCTAATAGGAAACAAGCTAGCTACGGGATATTCGTTTCATATACCTGCTGCTGCGAAACTGTCTCAATTGAGCCAATTTGATTCTCTTCTGTCGGAATCCTTATCAAAAGTAGCATCAAATCCTACCCGAATTGACGACATAGATAATAGAATAATTTTCATATTCAATGACCTTGGTCTTGTTAAAAGAGGTGACTTTAAGCTCAGGTTCGAGTTGTATAAAATCGAATTTTTCAATTACATCAATTTGAATGAGTATAAGCCAAGTAATAACAATAGTAAGAATGATAGAATACCACTCATCTCAAAGATACAATCGATAACATCTGATGATTTCACCGTATATGGATCTAGGCAGTTTTATAAACTAGAAAATCAAACAGTTTTTAATGAATTATTGAAGGTTGAATCCGATCAAAAACTAAAAAATGACAAGTGTTTAAAATACTTAAGAGAACTGAAGTTCATCAAAGAATTAGAGCTCGATCCACCTACTAATCCATCAAATAATAGAAAAGAATCCGCTACTTCAAACCATACAAGTTCAAATGGCAGCAATAACAAGAAGAACATTAAAAAAAAGAATAGCAATACCAATGATGATAGCAATCATAGTAGCGATGATCGAATGAGTATTCAAAGGTTATTGAGTTTTTAGTTTTTAACGAAATTTGTTGAACCATACATTTTATTATAATAAGGACTCAATAATGATAGATATTGCACTTTTTTTTATAAAGGCTGCTGATGTTATCTTTGTGTAGTATAATACATCATTATACTATTATATAATACCTTATTTCCATCCTTCAGATATTCCCAAAAAAGGAGTAGGAAATTACAGATTATTAATATCCCCATATATGTACAAGTATTTCCTGGGTTTTTAAACTAGCTGATACAAAAAGACTCTAATATTATTTACCCAGAATTTATTTTTTCTTATCATCGATTTTATTTATTATATTTTTTTTTAATGTTGGCACATAGTTCTGCCATCTCCTTTTCCGGTAATCATTGAGATTATCATTAGTTTATTATTATTATTATTATTATTTTTTTTTTTTTTTTGTTTCTAGTTTTACTGTTTTGTGGATGAATTTATGTGCTGATCGTTGACTTGATTCAGTTTAGTGCTGCTATCCATATAATCTTCAACACTTAAAACATTTATTTCCTTTCTTTATCAGCAGTGAAACATAGAAAAAAAATTAGATTACATCATCATAGAGTCCCAGTTTATAGAACACTTCATAGCTATCCAGCTACTTTATTTTTACAAGTGTAGATCCTACTATAGTTATCAAATAACATTCTTTTTAAATGAATTTTTTTTCCCGTATAAAATCCATTTCAGTTGCCAAAGGTTGATTTTAAATCTCCAACACCCTAAACTCATGGTCAGGGTCTCAATAGAAAGCGATGAGTATTAAAACTTGTTAACTATCGTAATGGTTGATCAATTAGATCTTTTACAGCGTTAGCTATGTATCCATTTGTTTATATTATGAATTGACACCAAATGTTGTCAATTTGAGGCTTGAGTTAACATTGAAATTTATTGAAATTCACATGCCAAAAAAAATTAGTCTGGCTGCGCGCGTGCATATAAGATACGTTACTGATACTATAATAGTATACAATAAACGACGATTACATGGTTGTCGCATTCGTTTATTAAAGATTTTTTTCTCGGTTTCTTTTTTGAATATACCTTTAGAGAAATATTTAGATGATGTAAATACGAATGGTTTGAAACGTTGAAGGGAGTTCACAGTTTGTTCTTGAAAAAGTATAAAATGAATTACTAAGCTCACAAGTTACAGGTTTTATTCTCTGCAATATTTTAAATATTTTACATTGATCACCTCTTTATGATTACTTTTTCTCTTATTAGATTTAAAAGCCAAGTAAAATTCGTAATCTGATAGATCTACCCATCACTGCTTCCATTGCTGCTAATCTATTCATATCTGATAACTCGTGATAAACATCTTTTTTCCTTAGACGAAGCTTCATATAATTTTTTTAAACCGTTTATAAATAATCCAAAAAAAAGAAAGAATAAAAACAAAAATGTCCACTGAACAATATGATGTTATTGTGGTAGGCGCTGGTGTTGTAGGCCCAGCTGTAGCCACTGGATTGGCTCGTCAAGGGAGAAAAGTCTTGTTAATAGAAAGAGACTGGACAAAACCTGATAGAATTGTGGGTGAATTAATGCAACCTTCCGGTTTGAAAGCCTTAAAATCTTTAGGTATGATTGAAGCTGTCAATGACATTGATGCGATTCCTGTTAAAGGTTACGGTATCTTTTATAAGAATGAAGTATTGGAAATCGATTACCCATTCAAGAATTCATCCATTGATAAGAATTTTCCTGATGTAAGTTGCTGCGTCACAAATTCCAACAATAAAATTCATGATGACAAAACGTTATCTCTGAAAATATTTGAAGAAAGCGAAAGAGAATTAGGTGTTGCTTTCAGACACGGTGAATTTATTGGTAATTTAAGAAAGATCGCCAAGGATGAATCAAACATTACTTGTTTAAAAGGGTCTGTTATTGGAATAGAGTCTAATGAGGATGATGGCAAAGTCATAGGTGTTATAGTTAAGCAAGATGATTCAGAGAGCCCAGTATTTTACAAGTCTCATTTGACAATTTGCTGTGATGGTATTTTTTCAAAGTTCAGGAAACTATTAACAGAAGATAATGTTCCTACTGTTGGCTCACACTTTGTGTCATTAACCCTAGAAAACGCAGATATGCCAATTCCAAACCACGGTCACGTTATTATACAACCTGGCATTTGTCCAATTTTAGTGTATCAAATCTCTCCAGAAGAAACAAGAATCCTCTGCGCTTATCCTTCGAAAACTACACCATCTTTAAATCAACCGGAATTCAAAAAATATATTCATGAAACTGTGCTTAATTCATTACCACTCCAACTCCAGCCAAGCTATAAAAAAGCCTTAACTGATTCGCGTGTAAGAATAATGCCAAACTCTTATTTGGTAGCTAAAAGAAATCAAATTGAAGGTCTATTAGTTTTAGGTGATGCCTTAAACATGCGCCATCCATTAACTGGCGGAGGTATGACTGTTGGTTTAAATGATGCAGCTCTCATTTGCCGTATGTTATCTCCTGAAAATATTCCAGGTTTTGACAATACTTCCATGATCTTAGATACATTGCTAGACTTTCATATGGAACGTAAAGCTTTAGACACTGTAATTAATGTTCTTTCTATTGCTTTATACTCTTTATTTGGGGCTGATTCTAGACCATTAGAAATTTTACAGTATGGTTGTTTCAAATACTTACAAAAAGAACCTTCCCCTATCCAATTATTAAGTGGGTTACTCCCTGAACCTTTCACTTTGTTCCGTCATTTTTTCACTGTTGCATTCTATGCAATTGGATTGAATTTCAAACATAATGGTATAAGTCAAATTCATGTCAGTATATATGAAGCTGTCATCACTTTATACACTGCCATTGTCGTATTTCTTCCTTACCTATGGAATGAGTTTTTCTCTTGAACAAATAGTAATATTGATTTGTAAGTGGTGCTTTTCAGTGCTTATTGTATATTTATATTTTCACATTAATTTACTAGATCCTTTTTTTTTTTGAAAGTACCACAAAATATATTTCATATATATATCCATATATATTTGTTTAATTCATGATACGTTAAATAGATGATTTTCGTATACATTCTTTAGAAAAGTTATGAAGTTCAGTTGTCTAGTTTGAAAAGCAAAACTGGCTTATAAATATTTATGCTGTAAAGTTACAGTAAGCTGGAGCAGCTAATTTCCATTCATCGGAGTACTGTCCCGCGTGCACATAATAACTGACTAACACTTCTTTCTCATCATCTAACTTCTTTTTGTATGAATCTAGAATATTGATTTAATGGAAATTGAAATCTTCAAGAATCATCGATAGTGATACACTACTTTTTGGAAATACAAATATTGTGCTGGATTTCAAAATATCGGACAAGAAATATTAGAAAACAAAAATGCCACCAAGGAAAAAATGGGATAAGATGATTCCCTCATCTTATCAGATGACATTTCAAGTCAATAATAATAAACACGAAAGCAACTCTTATACAAATAGCAAAATCAATAGCGAAAAAACATCATCAGTTCCAATACCTGAAAAAAGTATAGAAAATACAACAAGTAAAGGAAAAAAGAAAATTCAGAGGACGCAGAACGATGTAGTGGATATCAAAGTTAAGAAGAAAGCCTGCCTTCGATGTAGAAAAGCAAAGGTTAAATGTATAAATGATGGGATTGCTCCTTGCAAGAGATGTTTTTTAAATGATGTTGAGTGTGTTTTTCATGTTCAAGTGGAAAGCTCCTCAGCATCTCACGTATCACCACTACCAGTGAATGGTACTGCAGTTAATTCTTTCAATAATGAAAATATAGTTGCTAAAAGTACGAATACAAAACCAACAACTGAAAACGCCCAAAGTATAAAAAACGAGAATAATATCAGTTGGCAAAATAGTATGGAGAACAATCTAGATGATGTTAAGGATACTTTAAATAATATTTTTAATTTTTTGAAAGATGGAAAATTCCATAATAAGTTACCACATCCTGATCAAGTGATAGACAAAACTGAAATTTTCAATGTTGTATTGCAACACTTGCAAGAGAAGAACATAAATTCGAATAACAATGGGAATGCGATCCAAAACAGAAAAAAATCCTTTACCACTCCTAATGAGCCTGAAATCCAGAGTACAAATGGCCACAGTGATAATATAATGTTTCAATTCAATCATCCGTCATTTGAAAATAACAGCATTTCAGAATATGAAAGGATGATCTACGGGAATGTGCAAAGAGATCCCTTGGAAAGATCAAGGTTACCAAATGGAAATATATCGAACTGTTCAAATTTATATAATATTAATTATGAACCACAGATCCGACCACAAAGTTATCAACAGCCTTCCGAGGATACCTTAAAGAGGACTTCGCCAGATACTCCGGAAAGTATCAAAGACAATATTACTTTCAAGAAACAGAAAATATTAGGAATATCGAACGAGATAGATAACAATGAAGAATGTGTAATTAGTTTTGAATGTTTTGAGGCATATTTCAAGTCATTTTGTTCCAAGATTGAGCCATTTTTATTTGGTTTCGAATTTCATAAGTTTAACAAAATTATGATCTACTTAAAGTCAGAGATTATGGTTAACTTTATTTGTTTTTTAGGGTCTTTCAATTCATTAAGTATAGGAGAAAGCCAAAAATTCAAGACAGCTTACTATAATTGTGTATCAAAAGTTTTAATGTCTTCAGATGATTTGAGCACATATGAAGAATTAAATATACTCAATTATAGCTCAGAAGATAGCATTTATGGCTCTGATGCAAGCACAAAAGATGAGACAACTGATAATAGTGACCTAAAAGTTACTGAAACCGAGTATAATAAGTATATACAACTTGTTCTAAAAAAAGGAATGGACCCTCATGCAGCATTTAAATCATGGAAAGATTTATCACATCTCGAGAAATTGGAAGAACATGAAGCTAGTAAACAATTTAAATTGTTTATGAAAATATTATCTTTGATTCTTGGAGCTTTCTGGATAGAAAGCTCTCAAAGATTTTTTGGATTAGCTGTACAATTAGCAGCCGACTTAAATATTTCAGATATCTTCAGTAAAATATCTACTGAAGCAGATATAGTAGATATTAGTAATAATAGTGACAGGAGCAAAGATGGTAGTCTTAAAGATAAAATATCTAAAGATGTTGTCAGCAATGATTATGTTATTTCAAAAATAGATAAATTGAAGCTCTGGTATTTATTATATATTTTGGATAGTCAACAGGCTGTTTTTTTCAAGAAATCCAAAATAATTTCAACTAGCAATGTTATAGAGAACCCAAGAAGGTTTATATTTAGTTCACTGTTAATTTCACTACCCCAGGATGATGAGAAAGCGTTACTAGAGGATTCAGAAAACACCACTTCACTAGATAGAAATGAATCACAACCTAATACTTTAAACGAAAAATTAATAAACCTGACTGGTTTCTATAATAATTTCAGTTTGGTTTCACACTTAGAATTTAGTAAAGCAATTTCGTTGATTCTTCAAGGATCAGGGATGCTGCTTTTGAACCCAGAGTCATTTGGAATCCCTTGGAAAACTAATTTAGATCTTGATAGGTGGATGGTACACTGGACATGCTTATTGACTCCGATAAACCAGTCTGGAAACCCATGGATAATAAAGCAGACAATGATATACTACAATTTTGCCAAACTTCATTTAAATCATGAATTAGCATCGCATAGCTCATGCATTTCAGATATGGAGGAATCAAGAAATAATATTAGGACAATTGAACCTACTCAAAATATAATCTCTGGAATGGAAATTATTAATCAGGAAGATGAAATTAAAGACATCAATAGCGAAGACATAGCTTTGCTATCTGCCCAAACTTTAATTGAATCTATTGTAAAGGACGATGATATAAAGCAAAATCTACCATTTTCTCCAATTCATATTCACATAATGTTATATTTTTCAGCTATCTGCTTGCTAAATTCTAGCAAATATTATTTTGGTAACATTCAACAGTTCTCGAACATAGAAGGCGTTAAAAATAATAGTAAAGATATTAAAATAAATCTTAGAGATATTGATAAGAAAAAGTTCGAGACTTTAATTAACTCATACATAGAGAAATTAATTCTAATAAAGTCAGTAATAGATGTTTTAAATGACTTTTTACCTATTGATATAGAGTTTGGCAAAAAACTTGTCAAAGAGTTGAAGAATAAGCTCAACATGAGAATAAAGATGATGAGAAAAATAAGTGATACATATTCTAAGACATTTCCTATTGAAAGCGATAGTAATATCACTCCATTAGAGGATGAAGAAGATTTGTCTAAAGTACTTAATCAAAAGAGCGCAGTCTCTGAGTCAAATACAAGAACTAAATTTTTAGCTTGGCCTAGTACTAACCATGGTCATCCATAGTTTTTTTTTTATTTTTATTTTTTGCTTTTTTAATAATTAGATTTGATGTAATATTAGTAAATTTATATATACAATCGTTTTGACTTATAGTTATCTGTAGCTTGTAATAGTAAAGTCTAGTATTGTATTTTGATATGTTGTTGAATATGCATGTTATTCAATTACAATGACGTCTTTATATAATTTATCTTAAAAATTGTTTGCGTTCGTATAAATCAGCAACATACCATTGCTCTTAACCAATTGCTTACGTTAGGAAGACTTCGCTTCTTTCACAATATTGAACGCTTAGTAGAGATTTCTTTGAAAATTTTTTTTTCAGTCTATTTCAATTGATTGATTTTTCTTTCGTGAAATTTCCAATGTTCAATATTTTTCTTACAGCCTACCGTTTTGAATAGGTCATATTCAGTTCAATAATCTTATTACTAAATTAAACTATTCAATCAGATTTTTCAATAATGGGGTTCTCTTCAATTTTCGGTGGAAGCAGCTCAAACAATGGTGATGTCCTTCCACTTTCAACATCTACCAACAATAATACTACTAATGCTATAAAGGATAAGGTTAAACAAGAATTAGAACTTGAGTTAGCGGCTGCTAATGCAACTGAATTAGTCAACAAATTAACTGAAACATGTTTTGAAAAATGCCCAAGTGGTGAGGATGCTTGTATCAGCCAATGTGTTCAAAAATATATGATTTCTTGGAATATCATATCCAACACTTACGTTCAACTAATTCAAAAGGCTGGAAAATAAGGACTTGCTTCAAAATTCATCGTTTAATACATATTTTCATATAAATATAGCTACTGTATATAATATATATATATATATAATAATTATGTCATTCCAAAATGAATAACGTTATATTATCATACCCTGTGCATCCTTATTTCAAAATTAACTTACTATGAATACTGTAGGCTGAAAGAATGACCACTTCATACTGTGTATTCTACAAAGTTGAGTAGATTTCTCTAAGAAATCTCTCATTTAGTCGTAACTAACTTGCTGATTTAATTACCATTTTCCATGATGATTGTTTACTTACGGGGAAGGATTACCTCAGAAATATGAGAAATTCCATACACGGTTAAACCGCACGTTTTCTTTAAATGAGTCAATAGTGGTGTTGCTTTAGATTTAGACAAAAATATTTAGTATTTGGAGGTGAAAAAAAAATGAAAAAAATCAAAGGAAAAGAAAATTTGCATGTTTTCAACGAACTTACTTATTCCGATTATCTATATGGGGGTCATATATATGTGCTAAATATTTATATCAACTCAGATAAATCTTCAATAAGCTAAAAATGGCAGCTATAACTGATCCAGCTGAACAGTACAACTTAATTACTCAAGGTTTACAAGAAGTTTTACATCCTGAAATCATTAAGAATGTCCTTGAAGTCGAAAAACGTCCTTTGAAAATTTACTGGGGAACTGCACCAACTGGTAAACCACATTGTGGTTATTTTGTTCCAATGACAAAGCTTGCTCACTTTTTGAAAGCTGGCTGTGAAGTTACTGTTCTTTTGGCCGACTTACATGCCTATTTAGATAACATGAAGGCTCCCTTAGAAGTTGTAAAATATCGTGCTAAATATTATGAATTAGCCGTGAAGACAATTTTGAAATCTATTAACGTCCCTATCGAGAAATTAAATTTTGTATTTGGATCTTCTTACCAATTATCTCCAGATTATACTATGGATATCTTCAAGCTTTCTAACAGAGTAAGTCAAAATGATGCAAAGAGAGCTGGCGCTGATGTTGTTAAACAGGTTGCAAACCCGTTATTGTCTGGCTTGATTTACCCATTAATGCAAGCTCTTGATGAACAATATTTAGACGTCGATGTTCAGTTCGGTGGTGTTGATCAAAGAAAGATATTTGTTTTAGCTGAAGAAAACTTGGAAGCTATTGGGTACAAGAAAAGAGCTCACTTGATGAACCATATGGTACCAGGTTTAGCACAAGGCGGTAAAATGTCCGCGTCTGATCCAAACTCTAAAATTGATTTATTAGAAGAACCAAATGTTGTTAAGAAGAAGATCAAGACTGCTTTCTGTGAACCAGGTAATGTTACAGATAATGGCTTATTATCCTTTATTGAATTTGTGTTAATGCCAATTTACAAATTGAAGAATGATACTGACAAATTCAAATTTCCAATTCAAAGACCAGAGAAATATGGAGGGGATATAATTTATGAGTCTCTTGAGAGTCTTAAACAAGACTTTGCCGATCAAAAATTGGCACCTGTTGATTTGAAGTCAGGTGTAACTGATGGTATTAATGACTTATTAAAACCAATTAGGGATGAGTTAGTTGATAACCAAGAATTCAACGAAACTGCAGAAAAGGCTTATCCGGTTGTCGAACAAAAGAAGAAAGCAAAAAAGGTAAAGAACAAGGGTTCCCGTTACCCAGGTGCTGCAAATACTGACAATTCTTCAGCTGAAAAAGCTGCAGAAAACTTGGAACAAAAGTTGGAAGAAACCTCTTTGGACGAAAAGAAGTAAGAGTAAAAGTACTTTGTAGTTAAAAATTACAATTATACGTTTAATATTAATGTATTCATTATGTCAGTCGTAAGAGTTTTTTTTAGGTACTAATATTCGAACCGGCTAGCTTGATAGAAATATAAAGCTATAAACTTTATGCTACACAAAAAAACATAAGATTCTAATACAAAAATCACAAAAAAAAGCTTAAGCTTCTCACAAGGTTTCCCAACCACCAACATCAACCGAATTTTCTAAATTTCGAATAACATAGTTAGCACTATTATGCTGCAACCAAATATTGTACATGAAATCTTGATATTTTCTCTCATTTAAATAATAGGGCTGCATATGCTTTGATCCTAATTCTTTCAAACTGTTAGCTAGTTCGCCATGCTCATCATAGTAAGGAGCATCATAAAATGAACCATTACCTTTGTAGAGAACTAAAATAGAGATATGCTTTGGAAGGAAAAACAATCCACAATTTTTTAAGCAAGACTGCTCATAATGAAGGTTGCACTCACCTTTAGATCTCATACCAATAGAATATTGCTGGAACTTTACAACCTTCCCACAACAAAGGCAGACAGCAGGATCGTAATTCACCAGATCATTAAAGTTCTGATAGAAGTAATCAACAAAAAATGAGTCAAGCCTCTTTGGTAATTTAATCAATTCAGTTTTTCCAGGATATTTAATCTGTAGCTTATTAGGAGTTCGTGAAAAGGTATTATTTTCTTGAATCATTTTTTTAGATAATTGAAGAAAGATCCTCCCTTCAAAAGTATTTGGGTTTAGCATTTGGAAAATAAATGTTGACAACATAGGTACATTCAAGAATTTGGTTAATTTTTCTTCCTCGTTAGTACAAGATTCCAATGAAGCTATTCTTTCATCCTCAAGCACTGGTGCATTGATGTAAGACCATATAGCACACTTGCGTAGAAATGGTAATATGCATTTCAATAACATATTAAAAAATATTGCACCGACTGAAATATTATTTATTAAGTATTCCGGAATTGTGCAGTTGTTGAATATTAATAACTTGTCCATCAAAATCTTCGAATTCTTTATTGTTTCATCATCGGTGTAACTCGAAGCCAGAAGTTTGTAAAAATTACTATCATTTTTGATGAAATCATGCTTGCTTATTATTCTACTTACTAAAAGAAAAGAGTTTTTCAATATCTCACCGAATAAACACATGATCATTATACTATTGAATGAGAATCCCATATCTCTCATATAAAAGCATTCAACTAAGGTTTCAAAGTAGTCAACATTTTCAAATTCAAAAAACTCTTTTGAGCATATAAGTTTGAAAGAACTCAAATACTTATAAATAATATTATCCTTATTTGATTCCAGGATCTCACATTCAAACAATTCACTGTTTTTCTTGAATTCAGAAAGTATTCTTAGATTTGTTAAAACTTGATTAGGAATTCTGTCTAGGATAAACTCATCGCAATACTGATTGCAACTTAAATTTCCAATACGCAATAAAATTTCAGTGGATTCAATAGTATTAGCCAACAAGAGAGAAATGTTATCATCCATATAAGATGATGTGATATATCTTAAGGCTTGATTCAGCCCTGTTAACATGTCATGAGTTTCTTCTAAAAAAGCACGGTCTACCTCAATTCCACAAGAGTGAAATAATTTATAATACTTACTTTGTAAAGTTCCAAGGGTGCGCTGCGATAAAGCAGTATATATCCCATCATAATAATTTTCACCCAAGGATTTTTTGAAATTCTCAAAAGGATAATGCCAAGTTGAATCGGAATTTGGTTTCACAAAGCGGGCTAAATCATTTCCATTGGATTTAGATAACATAGGAATTAAGCAATTACAGAGGCCTTTGCAAAGAGGGCATATGAATTCTTTGTTAGATATATCTTCCGGTAATGTTTTAGTAAAATGAGTCAATCTTCTGCGTGTTGTTTTGAGGTGATGTTTAAAACAAGAAAGGTGCATTCCATGGCCGCATCCTGTGATCACATGCTTGCTGACTGATGAGAATGGCTTCTCTGCTGGAAATCCAGGCCCGATCACACTCTTCTCTTCTATCTCTTTCAAAGAATGACAAACAACATTATCAGTATCAGAATCATCACTAAATGCTTTGAAAGTCCAATAATTACTATCTGCAGGAATATTACGGAATTCCGAAGATTCAGTAACATAACACAAGGTACCAAAGACATCACTTTCGTCGCTTGCCGGCATTTGACACAATATACATGATTCTTCCGGGAAATTCCAACATTTTTCTATATTAAGAGAAGAAAAGCTGCACGAGCAATCAAAGTTATGAGTTGCAACAGGACATTCGTTTGTTGATTCTTCTCCAAAAGATTTAGAAACATGCAGGCAGGATAAATCTTCGACATTAATACTATTTTTTTCCATAAAAGAATTTTGTTGTTTTTTCAATGCAGCCATGATTTTAGCTCTGCGCTCAGCAGCCTTTAGTTTCTTCTTTTCAAATTCTGAAAGAGAGGACGACTTTCCAGAATCATTCTGCTCAGAATCATGGCGAGAACTATTCCACGGATGCAATGTAATATCCATGTCATATTCAGAAATCTTTTCAGATAGGTAAGAGTCAAAATCGGTAACCGACTTTCTCAAAATCCCAAAAATAGCTCTTATTTTCCCAAAGAATGGAGAAATAGTAACAAAATAATCCTTGTCACCTGGAATAAGAAGAAATTTGTACAAAATCAAGACGATGGTATTCAGCGAACCATCATTCTCAATATATGATTTAAGACACTTTTTTGCAAACTCCCCATTCAAAGAATTATCATTACAAAGACAAATATGAATGAGATGTAATGTAAATCTTAGGATTCCATCATAGCTAATGTTATTCAGTAAAACGGTTGAGTAAATCTCACCACTTTCTTCAACATTTACTTGACAAGAAAATGTACCATTTTGAAAGCAGATGATTAAGCAACCTCTTAAGAAATTGATAAATGTGTCTGATGAGGTGAAATCAAATAATGAGCTAAAGAAAGGACTAAGCTCTACTTTTTTCGGAGAAATAAACGTATCGTTTAACGTCAATGATTTTTTTATGTCATCATCAATTTCAGGGTCTTTTTTCATATTCCTAAGTTGAATATCTTTAAGTAGTTTTTCAGCATCATCTCTTTTATTAGAATTATAATGAATATAATACGGGTTAATATCATTAAAGTATTTTTCTTTTAACTTGTATCTGTCAGTGAAGCTCATATCTGCATGTTGAGTTGAAGATAAATCTTCCATAGATTCAGTGATTGATTGTGGTCCATAAAAATCGGCAAGCTTATTCAAAATAACATCAAACATTTTATCGTTGGATATGTGATCAGGTAGTTCTTTGCAGAGCTCTGCGAATGAACACAGTTTGAAACAAAGAAAATGCAATATTTGATTTTTGATAGTTCTTGAATCGACATCTTGATTATTTAGACCAACAAGATTATCATTTGTTTCTAAAAGAGTGATTAAAAAGATCACAAATTCTTCAACCATGAACTGAAGAGTTTCAACACAATCGTATACTAGTAAATTTTTAGAATATTCAAAATTTGCCCAATCGACCAATCCCCATCTATCTAATAAAGTTGCCATGAAAAAATTACCAGAATCTTTGAACTTTACTGTTGATATGCAACTATATGATTGTACTATATGTAAATCCCTTACAAAACCGAGTTCTCGTAGTCCCAAGTTACGATAATTGTAGAACTGTGATTTAATGCTCAATCCATTTCTTACCCAAAAACCTACTTTTATCTGTGATGCTAATACTATTGCCCTTAATGAGTAATCATGAATGATTTGAAATATGTTATTTTTATTCTGGACACGCTCTAAGTTATTGTCAAACAAGGCTCTAACTTCTTGATGAAAAGCTGGAGACAACCTCTCCGATTCGTTGATTAACAAAAGCACTTCGTTTATGGAACTAGTAGGTTCCATAGAACTTAAATTATCATTGTTGCTATTATTAGAACCGCTTGATTCAGTACACATTTCCAGATCACGCATAGATATATTATGCAAAATTCGAAGAAGCTCATCAGGAGATTCCATTTTACTTTGTTCAATTAAGTATGAAAGATAAGAGGATAATGGATGCAAAAAGCTGACATATCCCTCATGCACTTTAAAATCTATTATATCTTTGAAAGTCCAGTTGTGTATTGTAACACTATGGTATTTGATAGCTGGATAAATATCAGATTTAATTGATAAAAATTTATTAGTGCAGTTTTGTATTCTATTCTGGTTGATACCATTTCCGGTACTATCATCATTCGCGTCATCAACGTTAACATCCATTATAACTATATTTCTCTCTCCTTGTTGACCATTATTATCCTGAATATTCTCAGCATCAACATTAATAATCACATCATCATTCTGTGTATTCAAGGCTTCATTATAGCTGTTATTGATGGTTCCATCAATGATATCATTTTCATTAGGCATGTAATCTGCATCAGGCAAAGCACCCAAATCATTACTCTCAGTACTAAGGATCGAGTCCTTTTTCAACGAAGTAGTTAAACCGTCAGTCAATCTATTTAATAAGCAAATATCCATGAAATATAAGAATTTTTCAAGCAAACCATTGATGGCAAAGATGCATATTTCTTTTTCTTTTTCAGAAGACTTTAATCTTGAAATACTAGTAATCTGATTTTTGCAAAAAGTCATGACACTAGTAACAGCACTAAAATACAATGGATAATCATTGGACTCATATTGAACATGTTCAACTGCTTCTCTTTTCAACACCGGTAATCCCTGAAAGAATTCTAAGATATTATATAAAGAGTCCAATAAGCGCTTCTCAAATAGTTCCTGAGATTCATTTGTTCTGATAACGAGGAAATTGAGATCAAAGAAAAGCAGATTCCATCTTCTCAATTTTAAGGAGTCCAAACTAGCACATTTTTTAATAGTCCTGATGTCTTCAGATTTAATCCGATTGCTCAAACTAAACCATTCTGGTAAAATTTGAGATTTGATATGAAATGGAAATATATGACCTGTTAATAAAAAACCCTGAGCGACATTGAGAAGTTTCAATAGATCATTTCTCAACGGTGAGCAATAAATAGTGGCAATTTGAGAATTAGTGAATATTTGAACTGATAAATGATTTGTAGAATTCCATTCGACATCGCGATCTTCCATCATCATTAGTTCTGACAAAGTCGGATATATGTCTGCGTATTGACATGCTAACATCGATATATATTTTGGGTTGGAAACAGCCACTATATAAATTGATTGCGCATAAAAGCGAAATTTTTTCCATAAAGAAACATCAAGAATTAATAAGTATTGGAACCGGGACCCTTGAATTGGAGAAATGTTTGTATTTGAGAAATACGGATTGTAGCCACAAGCTTCACAAAATTTACTTGATAAGAACAGTTTATTACCAGAAATCAAAGATGATGAATTGGAAATTTTGTTTGAGAAGGACTTCCAATATTTCGCAGATTCTGTTAAATCTTTTTCAATCCCATGGTAATACATTGGAAATACTGGTATCTTGTTATTTATGAATTTACCAGGAAAATTTATATCTGATAATTCAGTACGATTATAAATAGCTAAGTTCCCAACTTCTTTTACACCAGGAATCCATTTACATGCAAGTGCCTTAGAGATCAAATTAGTAGTTAGTGTAAAATTTCCAAATACAGGACCTTTTAATAGATCATTCAACCATTGGCAAATTGTTAAACATATTTCTTCTCTAAAGAATTCTTCTCTTGTTTTAATCACAGAATAATATCTATTAGAATTATCACTGCTAAAACTATTATTATTATTGTTACTGAATGATGGGTCAATAGAAAGATTAGCGTTCAATATTTGTTGTCTTTGAATTAAAAAGTTCAAATCACTTGATGCTAAAACAATGGATCTTCCTTGCTCGTGACAATTTATGGCAACCATTTCAGCAAATTCTGGAACTTTCATAGTTACCTTTCTGATTTTACTTATTGCTTCATTTAAATGCTTGGATTGGTCGTTGTATAGTACGAGATAATAGCCCTGATTCTTATTCGCTGAAATACTATCAGTACCCGGATCAATTCCATAAGCTTCCGGATCTAAAATTTTGCTCTCTGAAGATATTTCAAAAGAACTATTTCTATCATAAAGGGAGTATGAGTTTTCTGTATTATTTTGGGAAAGGGATAAAACGTCGATGATATAATCCAACGCACATTCTATTGTAGAAAACATGGAAGTCTTTAAAAGGGTTGATATTTCACGATCCCGAACGTGTAACACCTTACTGTACTTACAAGGAATATATTCTTCGACGTCAGAATTCTTCCATGAATCAGCATCACCACAATCACATTTACCACTATTACTTCTTACACATATGAATTTCTTCACGTTATGGCCTACATGATACTGGGGATCAAAACAGTTATAACATAATGCGCAGGTATCATCTGAACTGCAAGTTAAACATCGGAAATATGGTTCATATTTTTGAAATATTTTTGAACAAACAGTATTTGGGTGGCCTGGTGTGTAGTTTTTGTTTAATTGGAAATCATATGATTCAGAATCACAGTTATTATTTGAGCCATCTTGGTTAATTTTATTTGCATATTCAACATTATCATGGTGATTATTGCTTAATTTAACATTAGATATCAGCGAAGAATGTAGAAGTTCATCTAAGGATTCAGGAAGTGCGCTGTCTGGATACTGTGGAAACAACTGTTTCAAATGATATGTATCGTTTGCAAAACATAAATATAACGCCTTCCTTATGATTAGTTTATAATTTATTATTCCATATTCGTTGACATCATTAGGTTTAAATTTATAACCATGGGAAAAGTTATACAAGAAGCTCTTTAGCATCGAATAACGTTCATGAGAACTATTTGGAATATTATTGGAGTCATCCATATTCGTGCAACTGTTATTAGTGACCTATGTTTTAGTAAAAAGAATGGGGAGAAAAAGAGAAAAAAAAAAAAAATAAAAAAAAAACTACTCCTTTGAGATAAATAAGCAACAAATTTATATGGATGCTGGTTTTGGTAGAAAATAGAAAAATGATGCCAATATTAATTTGGAAAAAAGTTACCTTCTTTGGTCTAGCAAGATTTGAAATGGAGAAGCTCTAAACATTGTAAACATTAACTGCATCGTCAGAAAAATAAAAAGTTTCCGGAATGCCGGATATGCACAGATTAATATCTGGCGGTACACATTCTAATTGAAATTTTATTAAGGAAACAGGCTTTTTAACCCACAATTAACAGGAAGTTTCTAAGTGGAAGTCCACTAGCATTTTGCAGAATCATTATGATTTACTCCTAAATCACTTTGTGAGGTACAAGTACAAAGAAAACCAGAAATTGCATTCACGTGTGGTATACAGAAAAAGATAAATATATAAAGTAGGATCTATTAAAAGCAGCTTTAGTAGTCCAAATGTACTGGAATTAATTATTATTCTGGGTGACACATAGATTATTTATAAATAAGTTAGATATTCAAGTGCGTAAATTCCCGCAGATTGGTTACCATTTTTTCCACGATATTAAGATTTGGCGCCGAGATCAGAAATTCGGATCCTTGAGGAATAATCAAAAAAAAAAGAAAAAAAAAAACGTATACAGGAACAAAGAGACAAACAAAGGTACTTCGTTGATTGACCAGGTGTCAAACATAATCGGATTTATTTGAACAACGTTTATTCTCTTTCTTGTAGATCATATAGAAATTTGGTTCGCTCCAATTATACACTGGAAAGATGAATATCTTCTCCAAGAAAGGTTCACATAAATCTGATAAATCAGAAAATGAGAAGAAAAGACTTTCAATGATCAAGAAAAAGGTGGCAAGTACCTTTTCATCATCCTCGTTGACATCCACCCATAACTCAGAAACCAAATCTGGATTTTCAGTACATTCGGTTAGCAATATTAGTTTGGATCCCACTACATTAAATGCGGTAAATAATTTTACGCATGCAAACGATTTAGCTCAGAAGCGCCATAGTTATTGCCCACAGCAAACTTTTTCAACTGATAATTACAATCAAAGACCAAAACAATACAATACTAAGTTAGAAGGCAATCAGCATCAAAACCAAAGGCGTAGCATTCAGGTAAGTTCAGTATCCGCCGCTCTGCCTCTGAGTTTCCCCCAACCTGGAAATTCCATAGCACAATCTTCAACTATGTCGTCTTTCCAGAGTAGTAAAATATCTGAAAAGCCTAATAAATCTAACTCTCAATCCCCTCTGTATAAAAACAGACAAGAAAAGTTACCAATTAATAATAATCCTATATCAACAAAAACAGCGGCTCCGTCATATTTGAGAAATTCATCACCTGCCAGTACATATAATAATAGTAATAATAATTCAAACCACAGAATTCCCATATATAGTGCAAGTGGAAGAGTTCCAAGTTACAATAATGTTAATTCCAAAAGTGATTTATCATTGGATTCCAAGCCTATGATGAAGATGAATTCAAAATATTTACAAGAGTTGAACTCAAAAGAAATCATTGAAAAATCTGCAGATACTACATACAGAGCTGAAGCCCATTATGTACCACAATCAACAAGCTCTAATTTGCTACCATCTATCACTGATTCTAGTGCTGAGAATTGTGATAATTTCGATTTTAATATCAAATCCTCTGCGACTTCAATTCATTCAAAATCAAAGTCTCCACAAATTTTTAAAACAGTATCTAGATCGAATCAAAGTCATCGAAGTGGCGCTAGTGTTACTGAGTTTGAAAATTCTGATGATGAAGAATCGGAGAATAAATTGAGGCAGAAGAATGCAGTTTCTCAATTTAGTGCTAATTTTGCTGCTGTATCAAATAGATTGCGCGAAAGGGGCGGAAGCTTTGTTGAAAGTGTTCATGATATTCAAAATGCAAATGAGTTCAAACATAATTATATGGATCTAGGAGATGAAATGCTATTAGAGAATAAGGATGCTAGTGTACAGTTTTTAGGACTACCTAAAAGTATTTTTACTGAAAGATTGTCTCATACTCCAGATAGAGGTGGATTAGCAACTTCACAATTTCCAGCCTATATTAGTATGCTTCTTCCAAATAGTGGTGTCTTTGATAAAGCTGATGTTTTATCAGAAGATCCTTTACCTAAAATTAATGATGATCATGTTAAACCATTTGAAGCATATTTAAATGAATCCTATACGAATGATGGTATTTTGAAAAGCCAGAATTTGCGAAATGAAGTGAAAAAGAATTCGGGTGATATCAATATTTTATGTACCCAGGAAGACCATGATCTATCACATAATCATGAAAAAGAGGTACAAGTTGATGAGGCATTAGGTGATGAGGCATTAGGTGATGTTGTTACCGCTCTACCGGTTTCACCAGTTTTTAATACCAGAACACCATCTGCTAAGCGTGAAGAAAGTTTTGATAGCAGCGCTTCTATTCGAAATTTCTTTGGTAATTTGGCTTCTACAGATACTGAAACAGCTAATTATGAAAAAGAACCAACAAGTGCTCTAATTGAGAACGCAAATATTCATCAAGATATTGATTCAATTTCTAGTTTGAAGCAAGAACTTAAGGAAGAAATTGAGAGTGATTTAAGAGAAGAAATAAAACAAGAAGTTATAAATGAAATCAGAGAAGAATCTAAAGATAAGGTTGCCGAAGTCTCTAAAAGAAATTCTCTTGCAGATTCTTATAATCTTGATGACTTACGATATGGTGATATAATTGAAGGAATTGATAGATTATCACTACTGAATGTTCATGATGAAAAGAGCGAGGCTAGCTCTATTAATGGAAAGCCTGAGAAACTCATAAGTCAAGACTTTCTCACAGACTCCGACTTATTGTATTCAAATGATTTAGAATCCTCAAAAGCCAATACATCAAATACGTTGGAACCTAGCTCAAAAAATGCTATTAATTTTTTTTTCAACCAAGACAATTCAAAAGACAGAACAGAAAATCTAAACCAAAACAATGTAACGGAACTAATTGTCAAATCTAATGCGGAAGAAAAGGAATACGTCAATATAGAACCTGTGAACGTTGAAAAATTAGTTCCAAAAGTTATTATTCCTTGTACTGAAAATATGAAAACATCTGGAGTGAACGCAGAATTGGAATTTCTGAATAACTCCACTACCAAAGATTATAAAAGAGAGCAAGATACAACCAATTTTGTCAATAATTCAATAAGTGACGGTTCTACGTTTACGAATAAGATTGAAAGTAATGAATCTAAACCAAATGATGACCTTTCATCTGATCTATTACCAGAAGAATCAGGTATCTATCCAAGCCAAACAATCATTCGCAAGAAAAAATACTTGTCTGAAATTGAAGCCCTTGCAAATGAAAGTTATGATTATTCAGATAATGATTTTGACGACGATAATGACGATAATTATTCTAATTATATCCGTGAACATATCAACAATGATAAATCCATAGACTGCATGCTGAATGATGATAAAAATGTTGATACAAACCGAAGATTAGCCTATAATGCTAATGATATAAATCTTTCTCCTGAAAACAAGACTTATACTGGTGGACTTACAGTTGAAAATTATAATGACAAAATCAAGTGTCCTGTGGTGAGAGATGAATCAAATATTGATGAATCTGAACACTCGAAGAACGATAGTTTTGACTCTGATGAAAATATTTCATCAGTCTCATGTGTTGCATCACCAAGCCTAGATCAGCCGCTCAAAAAGAAGCTTACCCTCGCTGAAATCAACAAAATGAAAACTATAAAATATGTTAGAAAGCCATTGCCAAAAGATGATGAAGCGGATGTTAATTCGTGCCGCCCAAAGATTTTTTCTAAGTGCGAAGAGGATAATATTTCCTCAAATAGTCATCACTATCATCAAAATATTCTCCATGATGGAACTTTAATCTACACCGGCCTAAGCGGAAGTCATGAAAATACAAATGATATAATTAATCCTAGTTCAACGTCAGGAAATTCATCTAGATCATTAAATAATAAGAATAATAATAATAACTTTGATCACTATAATGTTCGTAGAAGTTTAACTGCGAAGCAAAATTATAGCTCATCTCTACAGACGTCTTATAATGCTGTCAAAAGATGCAAGAGCAGTCATACCAAAAGTCAAGCTAACAAATCTCCTATTGGAATTTGCGAGCATAATACAAATTTATCCAAACTTTCGATTTCTTTGATCAAGGAGGAGCATTTTGCCAAGTGCGAACGCATTTATAAAATTAGTGAAGTATATTTGTGGTTATGTGAAATAACAAGAGACTTTGAGGTGACAATATTCACAATTAGAGAACTCTTGATATTATTTATTTCTTTAGTCCAATATCATTTCCCATGTTTCGAGAATAATTATACAAAAGAAATGGCAAGCGCCATTGTTCTGGAATTGATAGCACAAAGATGTTTTTTGGAGCTTCCAAATTCATCCAATTTGAAAGATGAAAAAGTTATACAATTAATGGATAATAAAAAACCATCTGGTATATTAGTGACATTAACTCCATGTTACTCTGACTCAGCACAACATTCTAATTGTTATTCAGTTTTTTGTCCTTTCAAAAGTTGTATGGGTGAATTAGCTTTGTATGTTCATGATGAAGAACATGCGGAGATTGATGAGGATAGCTTGAAGAGTAGTTGGATTGACCAATGGAATATTAATGATCAGGAATTGAATTCAATGAACCGAGAAGTTATAGAACTTCAGAGTAGAATTTATGATTTGGTTAAGAAGCAACATGATTTCCTCTGTGAAGCAGAGTACATGGTGAACGTCTTAGGAAAAGCGTTTATGCAAAATCAAAATATTTCCTCTATGGTGTATCCACATTCTGTTAAGGAAGTATATTCCTTCATGTTCGAACCAGTGAAACCCTTAATTGTTTGCCATCGCAAATATTTGTTCGAGCCCATGAAGAAGATTATTCTTTCACAGGGTCAGTATGTTTTCAGTGGAATATTTTTACTTTATAGAAGATGGACAAAAGAAGCTTTCCCTTTATATGTGAAATACATTGATAGCTTATCAAAAGTTTTGTTTTTTATGAATTTTGAAAAGTCATTTAAGCGAGATTCACAGTTTCTTATATGGCTCAAGCAGTTTCCAGCAAAAAAAATATCACCCACGAAATTGCTTTCTAACCATTTTTTCTATGGGTTAGTTCAGTATAAGAATTCATTGGGTGATATAATGAAAATAGTGAATACAAGAGATCCGGAGTACGATGTATTAAAAACTTCTCATAAGCTAGTAACTAAATTTTGTGAAAAAATTGATGAAAGATTAGGTAGGGCTCAAGTACATACCCTATTTAATTCATTTATCTGGAATCCTACTAGCCAATGTACAAGCATTAATTTTGATATACAAAATATTGAATTATTACATGAAGAGAAAGTATTATTGGAAAGCAAAAATCCTAGTTCACATCAGTATAATATGATATTGCTTAACAATTCATTGTTTCTAGTACAGATCAATGTTGAGAACAGAAAATATGAGATAATGGATAAGCCATTACCTATACAGTTAATATTGTTTGATATTCCTAAAGGATTTAATAATATGCCAGTAGAGAATCCAGCAATAGGAAATTATGATTCTAACATACGTCTAACTATAACTGGTGTAGGCCTGTGGATAAAGTGGAACATTAAATTTATTAAGAGTAGTTCTCGTAACCAATGGATAAATCACATAAATGATGCTAAAGATAAAAGTATCAACGAAGCATCAGAGTATATGAAACTTTCTCTTGTTGCTTCAAGAATTCCAATGTCTGCAAATTTGAATCCTCATATTAATCGTATCATCATGGATGTGAACAGTAGGAAAAAGTTTATATCGGCAAGCTATCAGGTAGATGCTGCTAATAATTGTGAAACTGTTCAAAAAGTATTTTGTGCTATTTCATTTTCTTATGATGAAAAGAAATTTTATATCATGGGCACTGATTCAGGTATGTTTTACAGAACAAATAATACGCCGTGGAAATTGATTTCTGAGTGCCTTAATGTCACAAAAATTGAATATATTCCGGAAGCATTATCCATTGTATATCTAGCTGATAAGAAACTTTTACATGCCTACTGTTGCGATATAGAAACTTCAAAAAGCAGAATTACTTCTTCAAAATTATCCAAAAAACCAGTTGACCATTTTGTTACTGGTATTTTCAAAGGTATGCTTTCAATTTTTTACATGAAAGTTAAAGTGGAGTCTCCAATTTACACTTTTTCGTCCTTCAAGGCACTTATATGGGACTCAAAAAGAAATAGTTTTAAGGAGTCATTTCTAATGGAACTGTTTTTTATTCCAGTCGAATGCTTTGACTGGATGGTTTTCAACAGCATTCTTGTATTCAATACCAGTAAAGGTTTCCAAATAATGGATGACAATTTGCAACCTACTTCTCTCCCAAAATTTTTTGCTTTATCAAATAATATATGCGCAAAGGAATTTGAGATTTTCAAACAGTTGCAATATAGAGTATTACAAGAAAAAACTGTTGCTTCGTTTTCTGTTAAGTCAAACACTCAAATATTGTTGATTTTTACAACTTTTGCAGTATTCTGTAACGATAGTGGTTTTATAGCAAACACAAGTGTATTAAACTTTAATATTAATGCTGAGTCTGCCACCATATTTAAAGATAAATTTCTATTACTATTCAACGAAGTTACTATTGAAGCGTATGACTTATTTGAATCACCACCAAAGCTAATTGGAAATATTTTAGGGGAAAGCATTAAGCTAGTAAGTGGTAGAAATAGTCAAAGTACAAATCATTTATTATTTGAGACATTAACTCCTGATGATTCTACCGGCATGATACTTGAATTATTATCTTTATAGTATTTAACTTGAATGTTGTTGATGATAACTTTATTATTAGTAACTAGGTTACATTGGGTTTACATTAAAGGAAATAATATGGATAATAAGATTTTATTTTTTATTGTTTAAGTCTGATAATATTTTGGTATCAGGTCTAGTCCAATATATTTAATAATTATGTTATGGGAATGTCATATCCATGCTGGTTTTTCACTTTATCTTCTCTGCTTGTGAAAATCATTCAAAATTTGTGCGTCAACTGAAGCCCTGCTGTTGATCATACGAACCGATCCAAGTACTTAAGATCAATTTTTAGTTGACAGGGGAACATTATACGAAAGCCCTAGAGGTTAGACAATTTGTCCTCATATGTATATAATAGCTTATAGATATTTTTTGAGTAAACAAAATACAATATATAAACAAAAATATTAGAATACAATGAATAAAGAATTTGTGGATGATCTAGATATTGTAAGTTCTTTAGTTTAACTTTTTTGTTTTTTTTTCTATAGCTGAACAGTGATATTAATACCATACGTTCAGGATTATTCTCAGAAGGAGATCTATGAAACAAGCGGAGATGATAATTACGGAGATGAAGTTACTATATCTACTTTGACATATGAAAATTTACAAGAAAATACCGAAGAAATAGAGTTCCAAAGTGTTCGAGATATTCTTGGTAATTCGAGACGTATATTTGAGAATAATTTCATATCTGATATTAATAATGTTGACTTTTCTGGAAGAATAGATAAAGCTACTACTTTTGAATCGTTCAAAGTAAATGAAACTTATGACTTGAAACTTAAAAGAATCAGGAGAGAGTTAGAAGAACTACAAACATTGAAAGAACTCCCCGTTACCGATAGCAGGAAAATGAAATATAGTTTACAACCAACCAAAGATATTGAACAAAATGAACTTGTAGATTTATTAAACCTTTTACAGATAGTTGAATCTGATGAGAAACATTCTCCAACAAAATCTTTGTCTTCCTTTCAACTGGAAATAAAAATTAAGCCAAAAATTATAGAAAATACACCAACAACCAATGATATTGTACCATATGAAGAAGTTAAGTTACTTGAAAACAGAATATATAGATTGGAGAAATTGATCGGATCTAACGGATTAAGTTCTCTATCAAATTCAGACCTACTGAAAAATGCAGGATTCAGAAATATTGAGTCGATAATTAACGATCTTGAAAGAAAATTTAGAATGCTACTTAATATTGAGAATAATGAATACTCAGAAAAGGTATCTATAGGTAATGAAAATAATATATCACAACTTTTAAGTAAGATGGAAGCATTGAACAAAGAAATAACATTCAAGAATAAGAAGTTATCAGCAAGTCAATCATATTATTTGGGTAATGAAAGTAAATCTTCAAAAACTGATAATATTTATGAAAAGAATTTTATCGAAAAGGAAGAGCTCAAAAAGGTTGATATATTATTTGAATTATTATCACAATTCCGTTCAGAATCTTCAGTTACTGGATGTGATTATAAAGATATTACCGCTGATATAGTAAGAGGATTAATCAGGAGACTAGAGTCGCTAAATAGCCTTTTTCTTGAGTATAGCTCAGCAATGAATATTTCAAAAGATTCTAATAATATTCTATCAACCCTAAAGGAAGGCCTTGAAAAATGGCAGGATACTTTACATTCTGCAAATGAAAATCTAAAGCTTGTGATTGATAATATGGAAAATCTCAATCTGAGAGCACAAAATTGACTACAGCGCGTTTATTGTTTTATGAATCTAAAGAGCTACTTAATATAATTTGAAAGATGCTCTCAGTCTTATATATTCCATAACTTATTAGAGATCTTTAGGTTTGAAGCTTCCCAGGAAAGTGTACTGATGGATTGCAAATCCAGTTTATCATTCAAATCAGTCCCTGTGATTGTACGAATAATCTTTAGTTTAACATCTTCTGGTTCATCCTCAAATACTCTTCTTTCTCTTCGGTATTCTTTCTCCAGCACTGCATGGCCAATGGACATTCCAACTTTTATAAGCGTTTCAATACCCTTTGTAGAATTAGCAGCAATATCTGAATCAAATCTAACTCTATTCTCTGAAAATAATAACAAAAGTGTAGAGCCGCCAAACTTGAAATAACCCAATTCATCACCACGTTGAATGTTATCTCCTTCTTTAACGCTTAATATTGTTGATCCAACCATCATCGCTCCCACAGGTATAATGAATACTGTATCAAAAGCTTCGGTAAAAATTGGAATAATGCAACGAACATTTTCTCCGAATACATCCAATTGACTTCTAATAGCCATGGGGTTCACAGTGAAGTACTCACCTTCTATAAATTCTGGCTTACCTATAATTCCATCAACCGGACTATGAAATCTGTGGTAATCTTGAGGAGCCAATCTAAATATAGCTATAGAGCAATTATTTGTAAAATCTTTTAAATAAGTTGTATATTTACCAGAAAACAACTTCTCAACGGTGAAACCGGAACCCTTTATCCAAATTTTAGTTGCGCTATCAATTGAGTTAAAAGCAGTACACCTACAATCTGCTGCCGAACTAATAATATTGCAGTTGCCAGAAGCTTCAATAGGTCTTGCCCCTTGCTTCAATTTTCTAAAAAAGAATTCATTAAATGTTTTGTAATCCTTTATTTCTTCTAATAAGCATTCAGTTAAATCCAAATGATGAAATCTCGCAAAAGAAGGAATATCTTTAACCGAAGAAGGGGAATCAAAATATTTACCTTGTCTTAATGTCAACTTTTTCAATAATTTTTTAAAGTGTTTCATTTGAATGGCATTAGTTCCTTGATATAATACTCTTATACCCAATCTCACATATGCCATCATTTTCTCTTCCAATATTATACCAGTAGTACGATCCTGCACCAATATATTACCATTATTACTCCCTAAAGCTACTTTACCATACCCTAATTTTATAAAAGCTTTGCTGTACCATCTTTTACTAGCATATGTATGAGAAACATAACTTGGTTTTATTAGTTTTTCAACGCTACTCCAATCTTTGCTTCCACATATTGCAACATGGGTAATTATATCGAGCTCATCCTTATTGGACAAACTGGTCTTACCACAAATTGGGCATGCATCTATGCTTATAATCGCCTGCTGGTTCAAGTTATTATCTTTTTCTTTCTTTCTTGCAAAAATATCTTCTAGCGATTCTATAACCTCATTAACTGTTAGACTATCGTTACCAATATCTTTGTGAAATCTATCAAAAAAGTTTTCAACAGTTTGAATAGATAATGTAGAACCTAATGTCTCCAAAAAAGCGGTTAACTCAAGAAAATCGAAAGTTCCATCGCCATTACTATCATATGCCTCTAATAAGTATTTCCACAAATCCATTCTTAGTTTAAAGTAAGTTTCAAAACGACATTGAATATTCAAAAGAGGCGAATAATCTCCTGGATACGTTTTTTTCATATTTACAAGATCTAGTGGTAGTTCAAATTTCAAAAATTTTGTATCTTCTTCTGTTGATAGTATCTTTTGTGGCTTGATCTTTTTTCTTAAGATACCTGACCTGTGTGTTTTGTGCTTTTCAGTAGGCGATATAGGGGAAGAAGAATTAGATAATACTGGTGAATTTGAATCATTGGTTCCCGCAAGATCGCTATATTCATCATAGTATAAAAATTTTGTAGACATCTCTATAATGTCACTTACCGGTATAATTATTTCGCCAACTCTATCATGAAATGTGAAAGCATCTTTGTCCAAAACAGAAAACTGGATATCAAAATTTATTTCAGACTCCAAAACTTCAAATGCTAATCTTTCATGGAATACCGGGTTCAATGTATGTTTTCTCCAAGATGTTCTGAAAGTTCTCTTACCAAATGATACAACAACAAACGGATCCATATCAAATCCAGTTTTCATTAAATTTTTGAAAGGTGGTAGGCCTGATGCTGATATAATTTCTAAAAATAAAACGCCAGCTACTTCTCTTTTTGAGTTCATATCATAAGATATAATGTTACTGCTGGATTTCTTAAATCTTCTTCTCAGGCTACCTTTGGAATCAGATAAATCAGGGCTCGAGACACTGCTATAACTACCCGTATTGAGTTCTGGTAAATTCAGTCTTTCTATTACTTCTTCATTTGCCTTTGAATCCAGATTCACAGATAAATTACTTGACAGGTAAGAAAGCATAGATAATTGATCAGATGATTGTTCAGCATGTTTTACTTTGTATGAGTCAATAGAAATCTGTGGAGATATCAAGTTTTTGACAAACAAGTTCTTCTCGTAAGATCGATTAATCTGAAAATTTTCTGACGTGTCATAGAATCCTTGCTCATTAGGTTTAGATGTCTCCGTGTACTTTAGATTCTTTGACCATAACAAAAACTTTGTGGCAATTTCATTAATTGGAATCAAGTTATCTTCATCCTTTTGATCGTTTATGTGGGTGGGCACCTTATTTGTATTTGGATTACTATTGCTATCTGACTCTTGGGTTGAGCATGAGCTATTAAGACTCATATTGGAATTATTTTTAGATCTTCTTAAAATCTTCAAACCTTTCTTGTTATATTTCTTACCAAATAAAGAAATTTGTAACTTCAAACTACCTGTAACATAAGAATGGTCTGATGCAGACGAATATAACTTGAACCACTTTGCATCAGTAGTTATTGTTTTCTTGTTTGAGTCTTCATGTGTAAGTTTAGAAATTCTTATATTAAAAATATCAAGGATATTAATTCTGGTTTCTCCCAAATACGATTCACCCAATTTATCTTTATCCCAACAAAATACAGTGATATTAGAAGACACAGAGTTACTATCTAATATATAAGTGAAAGATTGATTCCATTGGGGTTCTGGTGATACTTTTGTCCTCTTGGTAGTAAAGCTATTCCCATTAAAATCAACAGAGCAAAACTATCACATAAGTTAGTAAAGAGTCCACGCAAAAAACAACAAAACAACCCAGCAAAATTCTCTTCATAGAAATTCAATAACTATCACTTACTAAGGAGCCGTTAGGCTTTGAAGAAGTTAAGGAGATATTTGATGCCTGTACTCTAATGTTAGTAAATAAATAAGGCTCAAAAAATATATAAATTCCACTACATCACTGTAGGTGATATTGGTCACTATTAGTGAAGTGAACAAAATCATATAAACCGTACAAAACAGAAAAAAAATGCATACCGAGAGAATGGCAACCTTCAAATATAGGAGATTGTTATCCTTGTTACTCATTATCAATATTTTCACCTTATTAAGTTTGCTTTATTAATAGATGAGATTTGTCGTATTAAGATTTCTTGAAAACATTGTAATGACCTTTGAAATGTCAAAGTAATGAATATGGCGTATGATCGACGCCAAAGCCTTACCAGCTATCAGCACGTCCTAAAAGCAACTATCCCGTACGGTTTTCCGGATAAGTATTGGTTTCTCTGAAAAACTGCAGTATTTTTAGAAAATAAATCTAACAAAAAATTTTACGTGTAATTTCTGGATTGATTGCAAAGCACAGGATTTCGTTTTTTCATTAATTGAGTTCAGCAAAATCTAATAATAGTGCTTCTGATTAGCGTGAGCTTATGTTATCAATTATCTACTTGAGATATATATACAGTTTATTAGACAATCGAGTTATACTTTTTGCTGACGAACAAAATAAAAGCATACGAAATATTTTACAATTAATAATATATGTACAATCCCGCTAATAACCAATTTGATGCTGCTAGTGCTGGAAATTTTCAGACTCAAGCTAGAGGAAATTCTAATTTCAATAGCCAGAATTTGGATTTTTATTCTTCTCAGTACTCTAGCAGTATTCAGCAACCGAGTCAAACAGGGGGACCTCCCCAATTTGCGGGCTTAGCAGGTCTGATGTCAAATCAATATATGTCAAATCCATCATATGGGGTAGGACAATTTCAAAATAGTGGTACCCCAAGTGATTCGCTGCAACTTCCGTCCGGTATTTTGGCCGCTTTCAGCACAGCTGGCTATCCTGGTGAACCATCTTTATTAGAGGAGTTAGACGTTAACTTCTCACACATCAAAGTCAAAACTTTGGCTGTATTAAACCCAATAGGCCTAAGTAAGCTATATTCTTATAATTCAAGTAGAGCAGAAGGCCAAAATATGAATATTCTAAATGATGCAGATTTAGCAGGTCCAATCTTTTTTGTTCTTGCATACGGTATTAACTTATTGTTGACGGGTAAAGTCCATTTTGGTTATATTTATGGATGCGGTTTATTAGGTGTTTTATCCTTGTATGCTTTATTTAAGCTTATGTCAAATAACGATATCAATAGCACTGCACAAGTAGCTGAGCAGGATTCTTCAGTTAATGGAAATAAAATTAATGATCTCGATTTTATTAGAAGTACGTCCGTGCTAGGTTACTGTTTATTACCATTAGTCATCCTCAGTTCCATCGGTATCGTAATATCTTTGGATAATTTTGGAGGCTATTTGTTTAGTTTATTTTGCACTATTTGGTCCACTTATTCTGCAAGTGGAATTTTTGTAATGGTGTTAAACTTGAGTAACAGTAGATTTTTGGTTGCTTATCCATTATTTCTCTTTTATAGCATTTTTGCTTTGATGGCTATCTTTGTGGAGAATGCTTAATGTTTTTATAAATTAGCCCAATGAAATAAAAAAGAATGCATCTTGATATAAAGTCATTTACTTGTGTTTTGCTGAAATTTATTATGTGTAGTTGATATTTTATATACAATTTTTTTCAAAATAAAGCGATAAACAATGCAATAATTAACTCTATGAATCCAGTTATCAAAATATTCCAAACAAAGAAAAAGAGGAGCTTTGGTGAAAAAACTGTCCAAATAAACAAATGATATCTCAAACTAAAACAGGCAATGGTTAAAAACAATCCAACGATAGTATAAAAAAATATCATAGTAAAAAATCTAACATAAAATATTTCCCATCTAATTGAGGTCGATGAAAACAAATGTTTGACAAAAGAAATTCCTGGAAACAGTCCTGAGTCAAAGTTAATTAAATTATTATTGTATAACCAAAGCAAGGAGTTAAAAGACCAGTAAATTGTTGAAGCAAAATTGGATACAAATGTGAGTAATCCCACAACGATCAAATCATAATTTCTAATACCATTGTAAGCATTTGTTAAATCAACAGTAGATAATGAATTTGTAAAAGCAAATTGAAAAAATGATAAATTCTGTAATATTATAGTACCAATAGTACCATAGAAGGCTATCTTCAAATGTGTTTTCTTCTCGTAAATAAGGAACAGTCTTGTACCTGCATCTTGCTCCATTTGAGACTTTTTTTCCAACTTATAGATAAAAACAGCTGCTATTTGACAATTATCAAATTCTTTATCAACAATATCATTAATATAACATGTAATTAATTCACGGATTCCAAAAAATACAAGGTACAAGCCTGCATTTTCTATCTTTGATTGGATAATTAAAAATACAGTTAATAAATTAGAAATATCAGCAATTAGCCTGTATTTCCCATCTATTAAAACTCTTCTTGTTTCTGTTTTAAAAGGTTTCTTATTCTTATTATTCTTTCCTTGAGTTTTCATAAATTGGGATTTGATAGAAGTTATTTCTGGTTCTTCGTCTATTTTTTCATCTATAACCTGGTGCTCTGATTCTATCACCTCATTAAGCCAATACATGCTGAATTTGCATAAAAGAATTCTTAAGAACATACATGAAAACAAAACTTTGAATGTTAATTGAGCCATATCTATAAGCAATTCCTTATTATCAGTATCCGTCTGCGGAAGTATCTTTTCAACGATCCACTGGAAAACTCTATCAAAGTTTTTACCACCTGTGTTTGTAAATTCAAAATTCACTTTAAATGTGACACATAAAAGGTATAACAATGATGGGATAACTAAGGCAACTGACTGATATAACAAGTTTAATCCACCTAAAGTTATGGAATGTATGTACACTGCTAAGGTAATGCAGAATAAATATAATGATAAGTTGATATTTTCTCCAAAATAATATGAAAGTTTCAATGTTATAAACTCTTCAAGGAAGTTGAATTTTTGACCAGAAGGATTCCAAAATCTAACTAACCTTAAAAGAGATATGAACCCAAGAAACAATGCACATGCTTTTGTTGATGAAATCTTGTAGCTCCAGTAAATGAGAGTTACAAAGATGGCATACACCAAGGAAAAAAACCACCAGAGTTGATGCTCTTCTTCAATCATCGAAGAAGCAAAAGTAGATGCACCAACTGTAAATGCTAAAACTAAATAAAATGCAAGAGCTTTCTTTGATAATGAGTAAAAGGAATAAATAAAGAGAGTAAACATTGCAATAAATGAAATACAAATAAGCACCAAAGCATATGTCAACAAAGGTAAATTATAATTTGTTGAAGTATTTTGTAAATACTGTTGTGTTTCATTTAAAAACAAGTAGAAATTTTCAACCATAAGTTCAAGTTCATCTTTAGTCATTGAACCCAATTTACCATTCTTATAAAGTTCCTCGAATTTCAATACTGACTGAGTGTAAAGAAAGTCAAGCAATGTAAATTCATCTTCTTTATCCATATTTTCCTCTTCAACATCGATAAATTTTTTGGCCAAAGACTTACCAAATTTGGCTTCAATCAATGTCTTGAATTGATAACAGTTTTCTAATAATTTATAAATAAAATTATTAAAATTCCCATTCTGCTGAAATTTCTTCAAAATAATACCTAAACTATTCTTTGGAATAGGTAAACCAAAGAAATAACACAATGTTGGTACTAAATCAATTTGATTAACACTTTCAAGATATTGATATTCATTATTCACTTCGATTGGGACATTTTCCTTATTTGATATATGCTTAAAGGAAGGAGATACAAATATTAGTGCAGAGGATGTTTCACTTAAAGAAGATCCTCCATGATTACCAATCTCATTCATGCCGTGATCACCCAATACTACCAACAAAGTATTTTGTCCATCACTCTCAAATTTAGGCTTCATATATTCGGAATATATTCTGAAGATGATATTATCCAATTCTATTTGTTTTTCAGGCATAAACACCGAATTAGGACCACTCTTATGACCGATATGA
Source organism: Saccharomycopsis schoenii (assembly GCA_010994365.1). NCBI lineage: Eukaryota > Fungi > Ascomycota > Saccharomycetes > Ascoideales > Saccharomycopsidaceae > Saccharomycopsis > Saccharomycopsis schoenii. The sequence continues at coordinate 275,118 of JNFU01000003.1, read as the reverse complement.
TCTAATCCCAAATAATGCAAAATCAAAGCATCCCAAGAATCATCCACTAACTGTGAGTCAATATGTCTTGTAACATTATTATCTACTTCCGTGAAATCCGACACAAAAAAACTTGAAGTTCCATCAACTTCATCAAAGAAACTTGGGAATAATTTCAACCAAGTATCATCTCCAAAAAAATTGATTTTTGATTCTCTTGATACGTGTTTATGCACCTGAAATTGTTTGACCCATGAATCTTGGTTTAGTAAGTTGGAGGAGCTGGAGGTATCATCTTCATGAATGTTCAAAATAGCATCTAAGAAACTAGACGATGATCCAGTTGTAATACCTTTTAACCTAGGTAGTGTGACTGTTGGTGGATTTGAAAAGGCTGTAAATCCAATAGCTGCATTTTCATTCAATAGTTGGTGCAAATGGTTCATACTTGAATTTTTGGAGAAAACGAAGTCCGATCTAAGTGCATCTATCACCACAAATATCAACTTATCATATTTTTCGGTTTCTAGATTAGGTTTTTCATGTAAGCTCTTCAAAATATCAGAGCTTTCATGTATAGATTCAAAAGTATTAATACCCTGGAGTAATATTTTCTGAGGGAAAAACCCTTTGGCAAATAACAAAAATCCAACATACTGAAGGATTGTGCAAAAAATCAAAATTGCCCACTTAAGACCTGCTTTCATTTTAATTATACAGATGATTCAATTTTAACTTTAATTTTAATTCTTGAGTCTCCTTTTTCGATATTTACTATGGGAAACTATTGGCGAATCTGATTTCTACAATTATTTCTTTAATATGTGTGTGAAACTTTTCACTTTTTTCCAACCCTGATAGGTTATTATTGTTGAGCGCAGTAAACGCGCGCATACTGTAAACCGAAGGATGAGATACATATGTTTCTGTCAAACTATGACTGAAATTTAATAAAAATGGTTAGATATGTATCCATGTATATACATATATAGTTATAAAGTGTTTAATGATATAGCCCTTTACTAAATTATTTACCTTCTTTAACTTTATTCAAAATAGTCTTAATCATTTCGTTACCAATTCTGTTGGCCTCCGTAAATTTACTCTTAAAAAAATTCTGTGTTTCTTCGAATTCCATCTGATATAACTTATAATCGCCATGTGAAACAATAGAACTCCAATTACGAGTTGCTAAAACAAACTCTAAGTCATCTCTTCTAAATCTAATATCAGTAACTGCAGCTTCTATCGCGGAGTCCAATAATCCATCTTTAACGAATAAATATTCCGTAACTCCCAAAAATATTCTAAAAAGTGGTGTCGAAATAATCATATGGTTATATGGAATCATCTGCAATTGAAACCAACTATCTACAATGGCCAACAATGATAAATGTGAATTTGAGCTGTCAATATTAGGTGGAATATTCGCTAAGGAAAATTTGGATAGTAAATCATCATTCAACAATAATTCATGTTGATAATCAGATTTGTGCAAAATATCTTTGAAAACATATTCCCGTGCTGTGTATAATCTATCTCTAAGTTCATCCTTCTTTCCTGCAATCATTAATGTAAACAAGTCTGTTGTAGATCTAGCATATTGTAATATTTGTTCGTGAGCATATTTATTGGAGATTGCCAATCCGGCATAAACGTGCCATTTGTTCAGATAAATACGTAATGCAATATTTGTCTTAGCATTTTCAATACCACCAACCCATCTGGATACAGTCCATGGATAAGTGTCAATTTTACTCCAAGCTTTCCCCATACTTAGAAATGCTGCATGAGTTACAGCTTGTGTATCGGCGGTTATTCGGTCATGTTGTTTGGCAGACAAGCTGACAACCTTAGATTTGAATATGCTGATCAACTCCATAACAAATTCACTGTTTTCTGATTTTGTTACTCTGTGCGGAATAAATACCAAAGGCTGGCCGACTGGGTCCACCTGAGGACCATGCATAGAGTGAACAGTGATAATATCGACATCAGATGGGGCATACTTCTCAAAAGCAGTAACTTCTGGAAGTTTACACGAAGTCTGTCCACCAATGACAGCACCAAATTTGGAAGAAGGTGCGTAAATGGATACAATTTTATCAATATTCTCAGCTTCAACGCTGTAAATAACATAATCGCTAATTCTGGAAACATAATGACCATTTTTTAAAACTTCAAACTTAAAGAGTGAGCATTTATCTCTAGTTTCTTCGTATTTATCCTCTCTATCACATCCAACAACACTGAAAAATATTTATGTTAGCAAAAGTTGTTTTTTGAGTGATTTTCAATTGTCATGCAACGTTCAAAGACTCATTTGAAAATTACTTACTTCCAACCTTCATCACTAAATCTTTTGGCATACATCAACCCCATATCACCGAGGCCAATAATTCCAACAGTTCTGGTCTGTTTGAAATTCGTCATTGTTTACTTGTCGATTATCTTGGAGTATCATTTTATTCATAAATGTTGAATGAAAATGAATCAATTATGACTTTTTTTTTTTAAATTTTCTTCCTATATTTTTTCATCCTAACCCGGTAATTATAAAAAGAATAAAACTAAGTGCGTTGCTACAAAGATTATATTGACAGTTAAGAATCACATTAATATTTCATTAATTCATGTTGAACTAGGTATATCTAAAAGTTGCATTGAGAAGATCGATTTGACTATACTACTTAGAGATATGCTGTCCGAAGATAGCAAAAATAAAAAAGTCTCACATTTTTTATACAGCGGTAAAATCAAGATTGCACAAGTCGAAAGAATTATTATAACTTATTTTCCCGATTTATCCAATATCAATGACATAGAATTAACGATTAAGAATAATAGTAGTATAACTAAAAGAGCCACGTATTTGGCAGGTCCTTTCACACTATATGTGGATGTTAGAACTGAATCATATTCGCATAAAGATTTAACTACTGATATACCAAAATTTGAACCTAACTTACAACCTGCCCTGAAATTCACACAACGCTTAAATCCTAACAGATTCGAAAATGTATGGATAGTTGACATAGTATCGCAATTGATTTTTTCTTCAGAAGCAGAGGTAGATTTTGAAATTCAGGTGGCTAGCAATAGTGCTGAGGATAATATAAAAGTTGAGAGGCTCAATACTGAAGCATTATGGAACATTCCGCCACCGATGCCTGAAAAACCTGTTCATTTAGTTGTTCTAACACATGGTTTACATTCAAATATTGGCGCAGATATGTTTTACATTAAAGAACAGATTGAATCAGTTGCCAAGAATGATAATATAATTGTTAGGGGTTATCCCGGTAATGTATGCAAAACAGAATGCGGTATAAAGTTTTTAGGTATGAGAGTTGCAGAATATATAATAAGTAGATTGTACAATCATAAAATTGAAAGAATATCGTTTGTAGGTCATTCCTTAGGTGGCCTTATACAGATGTTTTGCATTGCTTATATTGAACATAACTATCCTTGGTTTTTCCAGAAAGTGAGACCAATCAACTTCATATCCTTAGCTTCACCGCTATTGGGGTTAACTGAAACTGGATACATACAAAAAGCACTTAGTATGGGAGTCATAGGCCGCTCTGGTGTTGAATTATCTTTAATTCCAACAGAGATCGACAATACTAAGTGTCTTTTAGAACTTCTACCAACTGGTGCTACCCACAGAGTCTTGAGAATGTTCAACCAGAGGACATGTTATGCCAATATACTTAATGATGCTATTGTTCCTTTGAGAACAGCTGCCATATTATATCTTGATTATCAGGGAATCTTGAAGGTCCTTAATTTGGTAAACAATGGTCAGTTGACAGTTGATGTTGATCCATATTTTCCAAAGGCATATCCTATTAATCCTCTTGCCTCTAAGGTTATAGATATCAAACGCCCAACTTTTAAAGACTTCATGATTCCTACTACAACCCCAGTTGTCTCATTATCAAAGGAAAATGCTAAAGGTGATGTTAATAACAATGTAAGTATCCAAGATGTTTCCAGCTCGTTAATACTGAATCAAAAGATCCCTAACATGTCCACAAAGACCAACCATAATAAGCTTAATAAAAATAATAACCAGGATAGTGAATGCGCAGAAAATCAAGATAGCAATAGTATCGATTCATATTCATTCAATGATATCCCGAGTGGCAATATTGGTCAGATTCCAAAGATTAATCAATCACAAAATACTGAGAGAAATCTATCTTCATTTTTTCAACCTTTGCAGGATTCATTTACTGCATGGGTTGCTCCTCAAGCTGTTGCGGCTAATGAAAAAGATTTGGGGAAAGCTTCTATGGTTAATAGTGCCAAAAGTTTGTTACTCCCGACATTACCTAGCGTAGAATATATAACAAATCCAGAGGATAGAGACAGCTCAATTGTTCATGATCGAGTATATACGCCAGAGGATATTAAGAGGTACGATAGTCAAAATGATAATAATTGCACTACTATAAAAGTTGAGGATAATAAGATAGATAAAGGCAAGAGTCTGGAAATCATTAGTAATGATGCTATTGTTAAAGATGTCAATAAAAGTCCTTTTATTGATCAGCTTAGATTCAATTTTGACTCAACCATAAATGAAGTTACTGGAAAATTTAATGAAATCTTTAACAATACGACAAATGGAAAACAAAAGATTACTAAAGAAGAAGAAATAGCTAAAAAGTTGCATGAGAAATTATCATGGAGGAAAGTTCTAGTCAAAACAGAAGATGAAGCTCACAACAATATTATTGTTAGAAGAAGGTTTGTGAATGCTTATGGATGGCAGGTTATTGATCATTTGGTTGGTGAGCACTTTGTTAATAATCTAATACTTCCTAAAAAGTCCATTAATGAGACCGAAACTGAAATCGAAGCCATTGAAGCACATAAAATGATTGATAATATTTATGATCAGAAAGACGACGATTTCCAGGGTATTCGAAAAGACGATAGCTGGATAAATTGTAAAAATTATGATGTTAACTCTGTTTTCCAATTAGGGGCTGCTGGTGTACTATCGAATTTGAATGATAGATTCTCTAAAATGATATAACGTATATATATATATATATCATAATGATTATTTTATTTACAACCAAGAAATTAAATCTTGCATATTTCGAAACAGCATAAGAATATATATTTTCAAGCAAAATAAAAGAAGAAAAGCTACAATACATAGTAAAGCTAACAACAAATATTTACCGTACATACTACCAGTAAATTCCGTCAACTAGATCGATACTATCCAAATGGGAGAAGAAAACATCATCCACTGTAGGCTTTTCACTGAATGGGACTATCAAATCTTGAAATAAATTAAAAAATTTCAGTCTATCATAAGATATATCTAGCGTCTTATTCGCTAACTGAAATAATTTATATAATTCATAATATGTCAACTGCTTAGTATTTTCAACATCAGTTTCATCCTTTGTGAATATTTGTATTTCTGAACCCTCAGAAGCTGAAAGCCGTACTTTGAATCTATCTATATTAAACAGTAATAATTTCAAATATGATGACCAATAAATAATAGACTTTTTAGCAAATATTGAATTAGAGTGGTTCTGGAAAAATGCTAATTTATTTTTAATAGATTTATTTTTTTCATAACTCAAAACAAATCTGAAAAGATACTCAAATGGAAGAATATTATTTCTTAGCTTTTGCAGATTGGCATCTTCTCTTGCATTATAGTTATTTGATAATTTGAGTAAATGATCACTTATTAAAAAGATGACATAATTTTCATCATTATTACCAAACAATAAATTTTCTGAATTCAAGAATGATTTCCAAACATCTACGTTTTCTGGAAATTTTTGCAATAAAAGAGTAGACATATCGCGTACATTTAAAAATCTCCCATTAAAACTTTCCATCATAAGCAATAACTTTTTAGTGTTCAAATTTACGACGGGAAGAAATTGACAAGATTTTATAAGAACGTTTCTTGCATCTGAAAAACTTCCTAAATTGAAATAGAACCAGAATAGTCTTATCCAAAAACGATCGTATATGCACGTAGATATCAAGCATCTGTGATAAACCGATAATATTCTAGAAATAATATTCTTATAAATTACTGGTAAATTGTCTGCTAATTTCTTACTACTTGTACCCGTTGCGATATTGCCTAAAGTCATATATAGATTATTACCATTATTAAAAGCTAATAATTTGATTTCTAAGTAATTCAAGTAACTGTCCCAAACATCTAAATCTTGCACGGAAAGATATGTAGTATGGAAAAATTGTCTCTTTAGTTTACTTTCATAAGGATATAACTTAAAAACTTCATACTGGTTTGCGATATAGATATCTGTAAATATCTTTTTAATTTTGACTTTCAAATCTTTCAAATCCGTTTCCGATTTAATATCACGATTACCATTATTCCATTTCTTCAAATCGATCTCAGTAAAAAATTCACCCACATTCAGTAAATTTATTTCATTTTCCAAAAATGAAATAAATCTTTTATAATACCTCGCATACTGATAAATAGGTAGTTCAATCAATTTTCTTAAGATTAAATAAACTTCATATTTGGGATTTTCCATGTTATAATTTTGAATAAAGTCTAAATAAAGATCCCAAAATTCTGCAGAATGATAGTGATACCCAATTTTTTTCTCAGCATTTCTAAATACTAATATAAGATCATTATAACTGTAGTTAGATAACTGTATTGCATATTTTAAGTAACTAACCCATATTTTCAAAGATTGGGGAACTTCTTTTAATGCATTCAAATAGATAAGTTCGGCTGTTGATGCATTTCCAAGTCTGAATTCAACATCTGCAAATTTTATCCAATAATTTTCAAGAAATGGGAACCTCTTCAATAAAGAACTATAAACAGCTCTTAAAATTTTCTTCTCATCAATTGGAGAATTTTTGGATAATTCATTGACAGAGTCATTTTCTATCATATGAATGACATCAAACCATCTCTGCAAATTATCTGGATTCTTTAAGAGATATATCAACTTTTCATTATAAACATCAGACAAATCAAGATCCATTTCGTTTTATGTAGTTGTTATTATGACTAATATTATTCTTGATATCAATCTTTCATGACTTTATAAATACCAAAATGTTAATTGATCTCACCAAGTATGTTTTCAATAAAATATGATTGATTCTGAACAACGAAGTACACTAGCATTTACTCATTATCAAAAGTGATGGATTCTCTTAGTTTTTTTTTTTTTTCCTATTTTTTTTCTAGTTCTCTTTGACTCCTTTGCGTGTATGCGCCTCCAGTATTCGTCAGTGCAATTTTACTCTAACTAAGCTAATTATCATTTATGTCAGAAATTTTCTAAAACTCGAGAAGATATTTACATTTCTTAATACTTAACTTATATAATATTTTTGAAGATATGAATCTTTTATTAAGTAATTTTATAAAGGTCAAATTCAGTAAACCATATTTATATATTGTTGTTCTATTGGGTACAATGATATGTTACTATTTACAATGTTTTTTTTTAATTACTCTTGGGATGATGAAAATATTATTTATTTTTTCTTTTCTTCAGCAGCTGGTTCTTCAGAAGTTTCTTCAATTGCAGGTTTAGCAAAGACTGAGTTCTTCTTGATTTGATCATTAATTGTAAGTTCATTACCACTAACAAAAGTTTCAAATTTAGTAACATATGGATGAATCTTAGCCAAAATTTCATCTTTAGAATTCAATTTGACGTCTTTAGAGAGTTGCTCACTTATGTTTTTCAAAATAAAGTACTGGAACTGATGATTTGGAGATTTGAAATTAGATTTGTTTAGAGATTCAGCATCAATGGAAAATTTCGATAAATCTAACGATTCAACTAATTTTTCAATCTTTGGAGTGACATATTGAGCAGAATTTGAGTTAAGAGCAACGAAGTTTATAAGGGATGCAATAACTGATAAACTTGCAAGTGGGACTTCAGATAATGGTGTATTTGCTAATAAATTTTTGATTGGAACATATAGGGAAGGAACAAAGGTTGCCAAATTCTTTTTTTCTAATGCGTTAACTTTGAAGATACCATTTAAGATATTGATAAAAGAAACAGTCAATTCAGATGTGAATTTGTTCAACAGAGCTTTGTTGTTGTATAAGAAAGTTAAAACATGTGGTAATTTATTTAATTTAGCACCTTGAATCAACAAATTGATGAAATGCTCATCTTTTAAAACATGCTTCTCAACAGGTAAAGTATTATATTTGGCTAATTCAATGATTAAATTTTCGACTTTTTGTAAGTTTTCGTAATTTCCGCAGTTTAAAATCATCTTGTTAATTGTATTTAACTTGATTGTTCCATCGAATGTTTTTGGAGTATATTTATAACCTTTTTCAGCATTGTACATTTCCTTACTAAGTAAAACAGAGGCATTTTTAGGACGGTAAACCAAGTTTCTTAATGTTCTTCTTTCCTTATAGTAATCTAAGTAATAATTAAGTTTGTTTTCACACTCTTGGAAAATTGTAGCACTATCACGTTGAGCTCTCACAGTATGTAAAGTACGAATGCTAAGCTGTCCAGATATAAGATTTTTTGTGAAGTTCTTCATCTTTTTGATATTTTATTTGATTAAATATATTTTGTTTTTGGTAAGCAAAGTAATTTTAATGAAAATTGTGCTAGACGTTAATTCTGATTGTAATTAGCACAAAATAAGCATATTTTTTGAAATCCTTCAATATTTCACAGAACGAAATTAAGACAAAAAAATTTTCTTTTTTTTTTTTCAATTTTTTCTTTGACCAAAGAAAAAATCATTTTTTTTTTTTTCAACGACTTAAAAATAGTAAAGATTTAAGATAAACGCAACTGAGAAAAACACTCCGATCATATTCAACATGTAATAATAGTTACTATCATAATTACAATTATAATGAAGAATAAGAAAAAGTTTCAAATTGCTTACCCAATAAGAATGTATATGAAATAACATGACTAGTTAATAATTAGTTGAGTATTTTATTGACTATTTACTTGATTTGTTTTATTTTCCTCAAAAAGAACGAAATGTAATTATCTGATTGAACTGGTTTTATTTTCTTTTGCTTTATTTTATTATAAACCGTTATTTAAGGCATGAGCAGCCATTTTAACACCCCAATGGATTTTTCTGTCTTCATCTTTAATATCTTCGAAGTCCTTCAATGATAATTGTTTGGTATTCTTATTAATATTATCTATTTCACCTTGCATTTTTTGTTTCAATTCTTCATTTTTTGTCACTAAAACTACATTAGTTTCCAAATCTAAAGAATAAGATCTCTTAGTATAATTTGAAGATCCAATTACCGTAATGGATGGAATGTCTTCGTCAGGTGCAGAGATCCACATTCCTTTAGCATGATAAGACCAGCCATTTTCAGTATTAACAATCCCATTTTCCCATTCTTTAACAGTGATTTTTGAATCTTTGCTTAACTTATGTACATCTCTTAAAAATAATTCGGCCATATACAAATAAGCAGCTGGTAAATATTTGGAAATCCCGTTAGAATGGAAAAAGGAATTAGCTTTCGGGGATGCAGTGATTACATCACCGTGAGCAGCTGTAGAATTGAGCAATCGTTGTTTGATTTCAGGCTCCATATTAAAATAGCCTGCTGTAAATGTGTATTTTATGGATGATGAGTCCATGTATGATAAAAGACGAAGAACAGCTGGCTTTTCTGTACTTATATCAGGTTTCAATAAAGGTGAAAACTGTGATATTGGATATACAATAGTATCAAATTCAGTATCATGCATCTCTTGATTTTCCTTTTTTTCGACAGTCAGATCGTCTTGATCAATTTCATGTTTTTGATAGTTGTCTTCATTATAATGTTTGATTCTATTATCAAAAAGAATAGGTTCCAAAATATGTGTAGCTTCCAATTTAAATCTATCAATATCTAAACTTGGAAGAGCGGTCGAATTACTTGTAGGCCAGTCAATGATGATTTTATTAGTATGCGAGTTATAAATCACTTTATGACTAATTTTGGAGATAGCTTGAGATAGTTTGAAAAAATAATTTGTAATTTTAGAATCTTTGAATAAATAATATCTATCTTGACGATTTGTAAAGTAATCTTTAGATAAATTTGCACCTGATAAAATAACCTCGTCGTCAAACCCATAAATTTTCATATGCTGTAATCCAAAGCCTTCATTTAAGCGTTTGGGAGCCAACTTTTCAGTTATACCTTGTAAATTTGGAGTATGATACAACCGTAAATCGACTCTATGATTACCAAATTTTTTTAAAAGATTAGAGAGTAAAGTTAAAGACGATTTATTGGGGTATTCCCTAGTAGCACGAAGATAATCTACCAAGATATATAATTTCAAGCTTTTATTATTTACCATAGCACTTGAAATTTCATTAATCAAATCATCTTGATTTTTGCCCACGTACAAGCTAGATAAAAAAATTCGGGACTTAGCCGATTGAATTTTCAACTTTAAAAGATCATAAAAACTTGTTGGAGAAGTTAAAATTTCAATTTGTTCACTCTTAAGTAGAAATCGAGGTGCTAACATGTTCATTTGTGAAATTACGGAGTTTAATCTTGGATGGAATTGACTATTTGTAGAGTATTGTTTCTTAGAAACGTGTCCCACAATTGTGAGATTCTTCATCATTGGTGAACTCATTGTTTTCTATGTTTACTTGATCAAATCTGTTTAAGAAGGAAAATAACTTAAAGGCTGAAGAAATCGATTAAAAGGTGAAGTAGGTACTAGTTCAAGGAAAAATTAATATACATATACTTATTGTATGTAACAAAAAAAAGCACTCGTACAATAATTGATCTGCGAAAGTAATTTTTTCTTCTGAGAGAAGATTAATTAATTCCTGGGGAAAAACGTTTGTACTAAAAAAAATAGTAGGTATAAAGTAACCCTAAGGAAATAACCGTTGAACAAACTCTAGAAAAATTGAGAAATAAAATTTACTATATGCATTTGAATCTTACTTATTATAAGTTTTTGTTTACGAAATAAGAATAACTCAAACAAACAAATTTTTGTTTTATATGTGAGAAGAATTATTTTGGTTAATGATATCGTTTTTCTTCTTGAAATAAAAGTAACATCTGCTGTTGACTGTTCACATTGTAAAAAATGGTCCGAATAACACCTTTTCTTGTTTTGAAAAAGAGCTTGCTGATTATTTGTAGTGAAAAGTAAATTATCAGTTAATATACAATATATTTATTAAATAACCAGTTGAGAAAGGTATATATATATAATTGTTCATTATTATTATTAAAAAATAAAATAAAAAAAAAAAGAAAAAAAAAAAAAAAGAATCTAACAAAAATACACCAAAAGTATCACTTATAAACAAAATACAATAAGCTATGCTGCAACGAGCTTCATCCTTTCATCAACATCATCTTTAAGTTTATTGTTTGCCTCTTTAACTGCATTAATGTAATGATTTCCTAAAACACACCAATTAAAATTACAGAGTACTGCCATCTTATTGGCCAATACACTAATTTCTTCACCTACTGTTCCACCATTCGCACCTGTTCCTGTAGGCGTTAGGGAACCATTGTTATTCAACAACAAGGGATTAGTTTGTTTTTCCTTGGACATCATACTGTTAAGTAGAGAACTCGTAGAAGCCGAGGAAGCAAGAGCGGGTTTATTATTGTTACTGCTATTGTACGCCGCAGTCGAATCTGTGTTTGGAGAGTTTGTTCGGGATGGGATTCCATCGATTGATGTTAGGGATGACATCACACCAAATAAATTGTTATTGTTATTAGAAGATGATGAAGAATCATTATTATTAATTACAGTTGTCGATGAATTTAAAGTTCCGATCTTCCTTTTTTTAGAAACATGTGAATTCTCAATATCTGAATCGCTTTCATCATCACCTTCATTAGTTCCTTTGCTACCTAGTTTTCTCAAACGACGACCAGGTGATGGAGTACCCCCATTTGAAGAGGAATTCGATAAAGAAGAATTTCCAATATTAACAGCAGTATTATTACTACTATTATTATTATTCACGATTGAACAAGATTCAAGAACCGATATAATTTGAGAACGAAGTTGTGCAAATGTTCGCTCTTCCATCAATTTGTAAACGTCACTTTTTGGTTGTGTTTGCTTGAGCAACCAAGAATGAGCAAATGTGACGACTGATTCAGGAGGTGGAGCTGCAGTTGAATTACTGCTACTATTATTGATAGATGATGATGATGATGATGATAGAAAGGTAGGAGATTCTGCTGTGGCTCTCTTCGCTAGTTGAACAGCTATGCTTGGAATATTCCTGGTCCACTTAACATTGCCATTATCATCCGTAATCAAAGCTAAGATTTCAATTTTTATATCTAAAAGCGTTGACTTATTGAGTAAAGTGAATTTCATCTTTGGATTATAAATTGATACCAATTGTTTGTACAAATAAAGACAAATTTGTAAGCAAACCAACTGTCTTACATCGGCACGAAACAAAATAAGTCTTGAATGATCAAAGCAAAGAGTAGAAGGGAATTCAGTAGTCATTTCTCTGCACGATAGAAGTTGGATAACAGCTGAGATTAGCACATTTCTTAAATATATCGGTGACTTTTCGAAGAAAGAGTCACGTTGCAACTTATCAGGAATCAATAATTTATACTTATTTGATCGAGAATCTTTAATGAGTTGCTTCTTGTAGGAATTTACGTACCAAGTTAATGAATCGGAGATTTTCAATTTATGAACGTTAATCATTTGATTAAAATAATCCCTTTCGAACTCCACAGCATTCTCAACAAGAATAGGTCTGTAAACTCTTATCTGATGATTAGCCACATCCAATTTCATAGCCTCTAAAATATTGAAAACCAATCTTAAGCCTTCAACTAATTTTGGGATTGAGTTTTGACGATGAGCATCGATAAACTTTTGCTGCATTTCGTCTACCCAAAAATCTCTCATAGGAGCACAATTAGCTTTGAATACGGAGGCCAACCAGGTGGATAAAGATACAAAGTCAACCACGCCTTTTCGAAGCTGTTGTAATAGAAGATCGATATCCATAATTTCAAAAACAGTGGCCTTTTCATCGGGTTGTAATAAGGTAAGAAGAATATCTCTTAAGGTATGGAAAAGTTTAGGTAGTTTGGTCCCAACAGGATTATTATTATGTATCTCAAATGAAGAAGGGCTATCAATTGAGTTGACTTTTTTAACAGCAATATTGCTATTATTATTAGAAAGTTGGAAATAATTGTTACATTCAAGCTGAATATCTTTCCAGTATTTATCAACGATGACTTTTTTCCTTTTGCCACGTTCGCCATCCAAGTTTGGACGGAACTGGAGTTGAGGATCAAACAAAATATCGTGACGAAGCTGGGGATTCTTTACGATTTCAGATAAATCTATTTCTTTCAAGCTCTGAATATTGACAGGGGGGAGATCAGTATTGTTGGAGGACGAGGATAACGGAATAGAGCAAGACAAGTTAGCGCCAGCGTTACGAAGGCCACGGTGATGATGGCGAGTGCTGGAAGAGGATTTTTTTTTCAGACAAGAAATGTGTTTGTTCTGCTGCTTGTAGAAGCTGGAAGAGTGCTGGTGATGGTAGTGGCGGTGGCGGTTTCTTCTTGAAAAGTTGATATTGGGAAGAGATTTGGATCTATATTTTCTCTTTATGGAGCAGGCGGCAGCGGTGCTGGAGAAACGAGCCGCTGGGTCGCGGGCACTGGAACCCTCGACATTGGCATCGGTGTTGGAGGCCTTAGCACGGACCGCCTGGCTTGTGACGGCGGCGTCCTTGAGGACGGGAGGCACCGCGGTGTCTGTCTGGACCGCGCCGGCAGACACGGTGGCGTTTCCGGGAGCGTCGGCGGGACGGGGGGCAGCAGTTGTTGTCGCAGGGGAGGCAGCGCTTTGCGGCAAATGATGCAGAAGCAGTGGCTTCTTCAGCGAGGCCATCACTGCAGCGGCCTGGGCGTTTTCGGCGGCGGTGGCGGCAGCTGGGGCAGCAGACGACTGGGCAGCAGACCCTGCAGCGGCGGCGGCGGCAGGCACTGCTGCTGGGCCGATGTTGCCAGCGCCTTGCTTGCTGGCGCTTTGCTCGCTGGCACTGCTGCCGCTGCTGGTCGCTCCGGAAGCGCGGGCGTTGGCGCGGGAGTGGGTGTCGGTGTCGGCTGGGGTGTTCATTCTGGACGGAAGAGCTAGACAAGCGGCGGAGGTTACGGTGTGGTGGTGGCGGCACTGTCGTTGAGTGTTACTGGATACAATAGTCGTACAGAACAACACTTTGTAGAACTGCAGATTCAGAAATCTTGAAGACATGTATTTTTGGGAGATGGTGGTGTCCAAGTGCGCTGGTAAGAATGCTGGCCGGCGGATCGACCGCGCGCGGCCGCCCACCGTGCCTGGTCGCAGGTCCCAGAACCAAGATCCCCGATCGCAGATCTGCTGCCCAGCCCCAGGGCTCGTAAGCCCATTTTTGCCGTGCTCGTACGGCCGGCCGGACGGACGGCTGGCTGGTGTGCCTCTCTGCAAGGCTGCAAAACAGAGAAAGAACCCTTTGTGCTGCTGCTGTTTCTTTTTACGGCGAGCGCGTCTTCGCGCGCGCAGGTCGCGAGCCCTGTGCTGGAGATGTCGGGGTGTTGCGGTGCACTGTCGGCGCCAAGCAGCCGCCAGCCCAGCACGTGTGCCCTGCGTCTCCCGCACAACAAAGCGCTCCCGCGAAAGCTTAATTGGCAAACTCCCAACCATTCTTCCTCACCATCGCCAGAAAACCCCCAACAGAAATTTCAAGCGAATACAGCAGCCACTCATCGATCGTCCAGCCGTCAGATCGCATCAGGCCTTCCAACACTTATTTGCTTATACGAGCACCTTTTTCTTACTTACTTATCTACTTGAATCTACCTGCATATGGTGAGGATCAGAAACAGAAAAGAAACAGGAAACAGAGAAAAAGAAAGAGAATAAAAAAAATTTTCTCATCTCTTCTCATACATTTTGTGATTTCCAGGATTTTTTCTTTTTTTTTGGTTCTTTTGGCCTGTCCTTGTGGCCTTTTCTTTTGGCATTGCTTACTTTGCAGCATCCCTCTGCAGAACCGCTTTGCAGAATCACCGTTCCGCTGACTCGTTCCACACAGACGTATATATACCATTGGATTCCCTCTCTCGCCCCTCCCTGGAACCACACAGCGCTCCCCCTTTGTCCCTCACACCACACAACAACCGACCCACGATGTCTGCCTCCACCACCACGCTCACCAACGACAACACAACCGACAGCACCGCCTTCAAGAAGCACTTGCGCGCCGTCGACACCTACGGCAACGTCTTCGAGGCCCCTGACTTCTCCATCAACGACGTGCTCAAGGCCATCCCTGCGCGCTGCTTCCAGAGATCCGCGCTCCGTGGCCTCTTCTACGTGTTCCGCGACATCGCCTGCATGCTTGCCGCCGGCTACGTGGCCCACTCCTACATCCCCTTGGTCACCAAGGCCGGTCTTGGCGTGTCCTTTGGCTCCGACGCCGCCTTCACCGTCGCCAGGGGTGGTCTCTGGTTCGCGTACGCCGTCTTGCAGTCGCTCTTGGGCACCGGTCTCTGGGTCTTGGCCCACGAGTGCGGCCACCGCGCCTTCTCCGACTACGAAGCCGTCGACAACGTTGTTGGCTGGATCCTCCACTCCTACTTGCTCGTTCCTTTCTTCTCCTGGAAAATCTCCCACAGAAAGCACCACAACGCCACAGGCCACTTGACCAAGGACATGGTCTTTGTCCCAGCCACCAAGGAGGAGTACATTCATTCTTTCAACGACTCCAAGATCCAGAAGTTGGCCGACATCGCTGAAGACTCTCCTATTGTCTCCCTTATTTATCTTCTCAAGCAGCAATTCGGTGGTTGGATCGCCTATTTGCTCACCAACGTCACCGGCCAAACCTACCCAGAGTACGCAGACAGCTCCGCCTTCTGGGTCAACCATTTTAACCCAAAAGCTCCAATCTTCGACAAGTCCGACTACTACCTCATTCTCATTTCCGATCTCGGTATCCTTGCCCAGTTCACCGTTCTTTATTTCTGGTTCACAAAGCTTGGTAAGTTTTCCTTTTTCATTGATTGGTTCTTACCTTACATTGGTGTCAACCACTGGTTAGTATTTATCACTTTTTTGCAACACTCCGATCCAAAAATGCCTCACTATGATGCTTCCCAGTGGAATTTTGCTCGTGGTGCTGCTGCTACAATCGACAGAGAATTTCCATTTATTGGTCCATACATGTTTCATGATATTATCGAGACCCATGTTCTTCACCACTACGTGTCCCGTATCCCATTTTACAACGCTCGTGAGGCTACTGTCGCCGTTAAAAAAGTCATGGGCAAGCACTACATGTTTAGTGATGAAAATATGTGGGTGTCTCTATGGAAATCGGCCAGAATGTGTCAGTTTGTAGATGAAACTGTCACTGAAGGTGGTGATCACGGCATCAGAATGTATAGAAATGTCAATGGATTTGGAGTGAACCCTGTTGATTTGGATGGTAAAGTTTTACAAAGAGGTAAACTCAACTCTTCTAAGAAAGAAAATTAATACTTTTAAAAAGGTATTAGTCTGATTTCGAAAAGTATCTCCAATCTATTTTTTTTTCTTTTTAATATTCACTCATTATAAATACATATAATGATAATAATAATATTGCTTACCTTATCTATTTATTATTTTTGTAAATATTGAAATATGTTCACTCACTCTATTAGTAATAAATAAACACATACACTTACTTTAATTTTCTAACAAGGAGTTAACTATGCTTTAATTTTGTCATCATGTCTGATTTCCCCCCGTTAAAAAACGCCATAATACTGTATTTTCTTTTGAAAGTATTATAGCACTTAAAAAAAAAAAAAAAAAGTAACTGAAAAATAAAAGCAAATATAACGATAACTAACACTCATTTATCCGATTAAGCAATAGCAATAACCACAGATATTGCAGGATATCGACTATAACGCAGATTTTATGATAAAACAGCAGGAGTAAAAGGAATAGAGCAATAGAATACAAAAATGGCAAAGCAGAGAACTTCAGCATTAAAGAATAATAACAAAAGAACAAAAATATCTTCATCATCGAATAAAATCAAGAAAAATTCATCACCGCTTAATAGCAATAATGTCAAAAAAAATCAAAAGTTAAAACTGAAGCTATTCAAAAACTCAAAAATTGTTACAAACCTAAATTTTGACGAGTCGCTTCTTCAAGATACCATTCGCTCTACATCGACAAATTCAACATTAGCAACTTCGCAACCTAATAAAAATCCAAGTATCATAGAAGATAAGGAATTCAACACTAATACCGGTTTGACTTTGAACAATAATAATGAAGAAAAATTAATAGGTCAAGGAAAGGAAAGTTTGAAAAATTTGAAAAATTTAAATGATGAAGATTTGAAGTTTCTTGATCTGAAAAAGAAAAAGTCTCAAAAATTTAATGATGACTTTACCAAACAATTGGAATTAATGGGAGATATCAGAATTTGAAATTAATTTATGCAACTACATATCATTGATATTGGCGGGAGGAATGATTATTCCATCAGCTTTTAGCAGTTTCCCATTTTCTTTTTATTATATATGCCTATATACATTTACATTATTTTTTTAATAGATTTATAAATACTGTGTTTCAATACTTTCTTGCTACAGGTATTCGAATGATAATATAACCACCTCAAGTAAATCCTCAAGTAAATCAAATTACATATGTTTCGTCATTTGATTCAACGGCACGGCATCACGGAGACTATCAAATTAGACTAAAATTTTCTTTATTTTTTTTTCATTTCTTGATTGATGAGATGAGCCTTTTTTTTTTATCCTCACAAAAAAAAATCAAAAAAAAAAAAAAAAATAACAAGCAATACTGGCATTACGTTGACTTAAAGTATATCATATATCGTAATATAATTGATTTTGAAAGATAAAGGTGTATTATAAACATATACTATTAATAATAGCAGAAATGAGAGTCAGAAGTATGTTCAACAGTTTAGCGTATCTTTGAATTATAAATTAACAAAATACTAACTTTAACACTTTTGTCTATTTATGCAGAGCCAACAAGTAAACGTACAACTACTCGTATGAGAGAAGGTATTAAAAAGAAAGCGGCAGCCCATAGAAGAAAAGAAGTCAAAAATGCTAAAAAAAATATTCAATGGAAATCTAAAAAGCCAAAAGATTTGGGAATCCCTTCAAGTTTCCCATACAAAGAAGATATCCTAAATGAAATTGAATCTAAAAGACAATTAAACCTTGAAGAACGTGAAAGAAAGAAATTAGCAAAAAAACAAAATGCAGAAAAAAGAATGAATAATGACGATGATGATATGATGGACATTGAGGATGATGATGATGATGGAAGTAATGGACTAGCTGCGCTTGTTGAATCTGCACAACAAGCGGCCAAAGAATTCGATGGCGAAGTGAATAATGATGAAATGGATCAAGATGTTGATGAATATGAAATTGAAGATTTGGATGTTGATGAAATTTTAAAGGGCAAAGATCTTTCATACATGGAGGATGACGAACAAGTTAAAGATAATCAAGATTTAGATAAATCTATGAAGGCATTTAGTAAATTTTTTAAAGCCGTTGTTGAAGCTTCAGATGTAGTCTTATATGTGTTGGATGCTAGAGATCCTGAAGGTACAAGAAGCAAAAGAGTGGAAGAAAACATATTGAACTCTAAAGATAACAAAAAATTAATTTTCTTATTGAATAAAGTTGATATGGTTCCTAATGATGTTGTTACAAAATGGGTTAATTACTATAAGAATAAATTCCCAGTAATTCCAATTAAGGGTTCTTCGAGTTCTTCAATTGCTGTGGCTCACAACTTCAATAAAAATTTATCTCAATCTGTTACTGCATCGGCCTTAATGACAAGTTTGAAAAGCTACGCAAACAAATCAGATTTGAAAAGATCAATTGTAGTTGGTGTGGTAGGCTTCCCAAATGTTGGTAAATCTTCCATTATTAATGCTTTGACTTCCAAACATAGTAATTCTGCTAAAAAGGTATGTCCTGTCGGAAACATGCCAGGAGTCACCACTTCACTTAGAGAAGTCAAAGTTGATAATAAATTGAAAATTATTGATTCACCGGGTATTGTGTTTCCACCGCCTATTAAAAATTCAATCGATACAAAAAAATTGAGATTACAACAAGAAGCAAAATTGACACTATTAAATGCATTACCTGTGAAATTAATTAAAGATCCAACTTTATCCATTCAATTGTTATTGAAGCGTTTACAAAGAAATGAAGATAGTTTTACTACTTTTAATAATTATTACGATATTCCTTCAATGCCATACACTGGTGATATTGAAGAATTCACTAAACAAATACTAATACATGTCGCTCGTAATAGGGGTAGATTAGGCAAAGGTGGTATCCCAAACTTACATGCTGCATCTCTTTGTATCTTAAATGATTGGAAAGATGGAAGATTTGTTGGTTGGACTGTTCCTCCTGAGAACAAGCAATTGGAAGTAGAAATCAATAAAGATACTACTATTAAGGTTAAGGGTAAGGTTGATAATGTCTCTATTGTACAGCAATGGTCTAAAGAATTCGATTTGGATTCATTATTTGCAAGTGCCGGTATTGATACTAGTACTGATTAATCTTTTCTCTGTTCTAAATTAGTTTTATATTTTCAATTTATATATGTGTTCTCAGTGCAGATAAATATACATTCTATTCTTTTTTGTTTTGTTTAGCAGGTATGCATGTTCTTTTTCTATACCTGTTCTTGCATTTTTTGTATATATTGAACCATTTTGATTCGTGAAGACTGAATTGCCTCTCTATTTGTTTTATCCTCTTCATCAATTTCATCATCATCTAAATGTAAAATCAAATCAGGATCTTTGTATATACCGGTATACGGCACTCTTAAATATTTATAATCTTTAAATAATAAATTCTGTAACGCCAATCTAACATCACTGAATTCATCATTTAGATCATCTTGATTTGACAGAAAATTGCATCTGTTTTGACAAAATTCTCTCAAAGTAGACACTTTTTCCTTATTTTGTTGCTTCTGTTCACTTTGAGGGAAATAATTAGTCAATAAATGAATTATACATTTGCATAGAGCCGTTAAATTTCCTTTCATCAATATAGTGAGATAATTGCTGAATTCAAAAGTTTCATTTTCACTAACTGAAAATCTTTGTAAAAAAGTCAGATTATTTATAAATTTCGAAAGTGAATTACTATTATTCAAACTTTTCTCATTTTCCAAATAATCGTATTTGTTGATTAGAAGATTCAAATCATAATTACTTTCAGCAAAGTCTGCAATATAATCGGGATTAATCATCTGGCCCGTCAAAGAAAACAAATAAAAAATGATATAGAGAATCGTACACGTAACATTTCCAATTGAATCATAATAAGAATTAATGTCGTCATCTTTGTAATCACAAACAACCCTAACTTCATTGTCAACCACCAGTACTAATGATTTCGGATCTTGGCAGATCTCAAATTTTGTAATCTTGAACTTATCTTCTAACTTCCCATTATATTTTTCAAATATATGGTTTTTCAATAGTTTGCATTCCGTGTTTCCGAGTAAAAAACTGGCTTGTACTTTACCGCTATCTGGAATACTCTTATTCGCAGTATCTATTTTACCGCCGAGCTCTTTACAGTAAGTACGACAAGCAGACATAACCTTATCAAAAGTTTCATTCAGTAGTACTTCTTTCTGTTCTTCTGTGTAATTTACACTTTTGCCTGACAAACCATTACTTTTTGGAATAGAATCTAAAGTCTCAGTGATTTCCTGTATTAGAGGTTGTTTAGGAAGTTGTTTCTTGGTTGCCTTATTTGCTCTAGGTCTACCTCTTTGTGATCCTTGTCTTTTCGGTGGCATCCTGTATTTCTGTTCAATAAGTGGTATATTATAATTGTATCAGCTTTATTGATATTGAATGTATGTATGTATCTATTGTTGTGTTACTTTTATACTCTTTGAAGTAAGATTCTCTAATATTCAGAATCTAAAAAAAAAATGGTTTATGGCCCTGTAATATTTGAGATTATGCTGCGATGGTCAAATGTTTCAATTATTTTTTTTTCATATTTTTCAAAATACGCACATCATCTCATTTTTTAAAAAAAAACAAAAAATTTGCGTCGAAAAAAAATGAAAAACTTTTAGTATGTTTTCGCTATTTGAGCATCGCTTATGACTTTCATTTCATATTTATTATTATCCATTTAGAGACCTTAAGAAATATATTTACATAAATACAATAAAATAAAATGGGTAGTAGTAGCAGTAAAAAGAGCAAGAAGGAATCTAAGAACTTAGTGAAGAAGGAAAAATCTTCGTCCAAGAGTGAAAAGCCATCTAAATCTGAAAAGACATCCAAATCTACAGATGATGATTCTCTTTACGAGTCCAGATTACCAGCACTAGTTCCATTTGCCAAGCCTTTAGCCTCCAAGAAATTGAATAAGAAAACGTTGAAAGTTGTTAAGAAAGCATCTAAGGCCAAGCATGTCAAGAGAGGAGTAAAAGAGGTTGTTAAAGCCTTAAGAAAAGGTGAAAAAGGTTTAGTTGTTATTGCAGGTGACATTTCTCCACCAGACGTTATAAGTCATTTACCTGTTTTGTGTGAAGATTCCGGTGTCTCCTTTGTCTTTGTTCCATCTAAACAAGAATTGGGTAGCGCAGGTGCAACTAAGAGACCAACCAGTTGTGTGATGATTGTTCCAGGTGGTGGTAAGAAGGGAAAGAATAGTGAAGGTAAAGAAGAATATCAGGAAGCTTACGATGAAGTTGTCAAGGAAATTGCCGCTTCTGCTTAAAGGACTTAAATTGTGATCAGAAAAATCAATTCCTTTTTATTTAATTCATTTATTTTTTCTATCTCATTCTTCAAAAAATTCATCGTTTCTATTTGTTTCTTCTCTTAATTTATAGTAAAATTGATTTTTGTGATCTAACAACAGACTTATAGTCCAGACCTAATAGCTGATAGAATTATTGAAATGATAGAATATTATTATATGAATAAAACCTAATGAAAAAGTATCAAAAGAGAATATTCTCGGCATTCTCCAAGAAATGATTTATTATAAAGTATTCAATTTTCCTGCATTTTTTTTATTTCACTCATGTTTATTTATGTTTCACTAAATGCCTTTTTTTTTGTTATTCTTTTTTCCTCTTTAATGGAAACATATTGTTATTTGGAGATAGTGGTATAATTTGTTTAGAAGGAAAATTAAAAAAGAAGCAGAAGAATATATATATAGATATATATATAATTAATGTATTTACAAAGTTTATCTATTTTAATCTGCGTGTTGAACTTCGCATAATAAATTCATTTAATGCAAATCTATATTAATAATTCCAAACATAATCTGACATTTCATTCAAATAGTAATTAGATCCAGATATGTCTTCATCTATTAATAGCATTCCATTTTCTAATCCAATGTATAAAATCTCACTTAATATATTAATATTCAAATTGAAATGATCGACCAACATTTGAATATTTATACCCTTGATTTCATCGTTATCATTCGTACTAACATCATCTGTAGACGGTTTAGAAAGATTTTCAAAATGTTCCGTATCGGTGAACAGCTGTAATTTAAATCTCTTGGCAACCAACAAATCAATTACTTCATTCAATATTTCTTCATCATTGCTTTTAGCATCCTGAATGACCATCAATCCATTCTTTTCAAATTTTCTAAATTTTAGTGGAAGTTTCAACGATTCAAACAATTTAACGGATTCCAATAGATCATTAGGCGAGATCAAATTATTATTGAACCCTAAAGATCTATTGTACAATGCGTATAAATCTATTAGCAGAATGATTCCTCTTGGGTACGCATCAGTAATTAATTTTTCTTTATTGTTATCCAGTTGAAATACATAATTAGATAAGAACACGGATATGTTTCTTGCTAATTCTCTATAAAAAATCTCTTTATCATGTATCTTATTTAAGAAATTAAAATTGTTACTCAAGATAATCTTTTTGAAGGCTTCATTTGAATTAATCCCTAATGCATCTTTTGATTCACTCAATGTTTGTAAATATTTGTGATTGTTATTATTATTCGCATTTTGATTCTCTTTTTTTAAAATCTTATCAAAAGACTTTACAAGTTCCTGCAATTGTTTAGCTTTATCCATTAATGAGTTTAAATCCTCCAATGAACTTTCCAAAATAAACTCATTTTGCGAAATTATATTCTTTTGTTTAGATTCAAGCGCTGCGATTCCCGATTTTGTCAAGCTACCAGATCTATTAGATTTTTGAGATATTATAATTTGTTGAACGTTTTTATTCTGCTCGACATTCTTATTAATTTTATCTAAGCTTAGCTCAAAAAGATTCTGTTGTAAGTTAATTAGAAATTTCTTTATCAAACTCATATTTCCATTATGAAAACTTAGTTTTATAAAATCACATTGTATACTTTCATTGTCATTTTCAGTATTCAAAATTATGAAATCCCGACTAATGTTTTGGTTATGCCCAACTCCTTTGTTCTGCTTCGATTTCTGATCATCTGAACTCTTAACTCTATCAGTTTCTAAACCAGACCCACAAACTTCGCAATTTTGCATTAAATTATGATTGACAAAAGTGCAAACTCGGCATTGCTTACCCAGTTGTGAATAACCAAAATTCTTATCGGTCTTGACTGATTCTTGTTCTTGTTTAACTTTTTCCGAATTGTTTCGAATATATTTCTTTATTGCATTAATAACCGTGTTCTTATTACTTTTCATTCCACAATTCACACAGCATGGAAATTCAATTATGCCATTCAAGTTCAGATTTATCATGAGATCGAAATCATAATCGTTTGACAGTATTTTATTCTTATGCATACAAATTTTACATTTCCATGTAACTTCTATAATCGCCTTCGATTCATTTTTTT
Source organism: Saccharomycopsis schoenii (assembly GCA_010994365.1). Taxonomy (NCBI): domain Eukaryota; kingdom Fungi; phylum Ascomycota; class Saccharomycetes; order Ascoideales; family Saccharomycopsidaceae; genus Saccharomycopsis; species Saccharomycopsis schoenii. Next base: position 251,138 of record JNFU01000003.1, on the reverse strand, counting down.
TGTTATCATTTAAATCTTGGTTATTCCTTTGATCAACAAAATTTGGATCTTGATGGAACATTATTGTAACTTTAGGTGAACTTTTAACAAATACCATAGACGGGTTATACACTTCCATATTTCTTTCATGTTTTACATTTATATCAGATAATTTGAAAAAAACACTGTTGTTTATCATATCTTCGTTATCAACGTAGAATAGTCGCTTGGTGGTTAGATAGATGCGACCATTTTGTCTATTCACAACTTTGAAATTACCTTGATAAATTCCAACGTCTTCAATTATCTGCGTTATTGTTTCTTCCTCATCCAATAATTTTGGTGTATAAGATTCAGTCAAAGGTGCATAATTCCAAAAGTATGGTGGTGAAACCATATTACGCGTATTCTGTAAGTCCAATGATTTAAATTTATATGTCATGTATTTGGAAATAATTAAGCACTGATAAAATGTTGACTGATTTTGTTTATGATTAAACTGAGATATTCGACATGTTTTCTTTGTGTGTTGAGTTGTCCCCTCGCTCATAATTTGTTCATTCTGAATAATTGAAATCACATTGACACTAGATTTTCAACATGATTGAAATCTTATTTCTGCAAAAGGAAAAAAAAATAAGAAAGTGATCTGTCTACTTATTTAAAAGAGCAAAAGATATTGAAAAATGTAAATTTGCCTTAAGTATATAAATATAGAATTAATAATATGTTAGTTCAACATTTTTTGACATTTTGATGTTTATAGTCAGTTTTATAGTGATTAACATTTAGATAAAATCAGTCCGTACATATACTTAGAGTTTTTCTAATTTGAAGCTGTTACCGATGAGTGGTATTGAGTATTCAATAATAAAAGAACGCTGGTCTATGTATTCAGAAATAACTAAGCTTTTTGCTTTTAGCTTTATCACCTGACTAAACGTATGTTACATTATTGGCGAATTGTCTATTTATTAAAATGATTACACTGTAAAATATTTGTATATCTTGAAGGGGAAGAAAAAATAAAAAAGTAATGACAGACTAGTACTGATATTCAAAATGCGGACTTTTATCACCAAACATGATACGTTCTTTATCACCCTTAGAATTCCAGTTTTGAATGTACTTGCTAGATCTTTTATATCTGTTAATATAAAATAAATAGACAGCATACACCAAGGACGATGCAGCAGCAAGGTACAAAAAGATATAAGATTGGATGAATCCCATGCTTTCATATGGATCTGTAACAACCATACTCAATCGAAATATACTCCAATAACAGGCAATGGCACCAAGAGAACTAGCAGCGATTTCCAATGCGACTGCCAAACTTCTTCTTAAGTGACCAAGTAAATTCATCGTTGTCCAACAAATGATCAATGGCATGGCTGCAAAGCTTGTAGCAAAAATCACTAACAATAATGCAAATTTGGAATTATTACCATACATGAGTGACTCACTAGCGTTATGTGAAAAACCGACAGTACAACTAGCTGCTATTAAGAGATTAACTACAACAAAAGGAAGTCTAATATTCAACAAATCGGAGGCTATAGAGTTTATGATTGACCAAATAAATGCTGCTAACCAACAATAGATTGTTCTTCTAGCTAATTCTAACTTAACAAAACCAGCAGTAAAGGTGTAAAGAGGTTGAACAACTGTCATACCATAACAGGCATATGCTGTGAAGAAACTCATAAGTATGGGGATCCAAATCAATGGATCTATTAATGTTTTAAAATATGTAAAGATATCGGCTCTTATTCCATATCCAGAATTACCACCGTAAAGTTCCAATTTTCTAATCAAAAAAAGAGATTCATTATCATTAAAAAATCTTGCGCCTTCTGGAAAGTCAGGGAATGTAAAAAATAAGATAAATCCTGAGAAAATGGTTATGGCACCTTCGATGATAGACAACCATTGCCAAGTTTCAAGACCACGCTTATTAACCATTTTGTAAGCTACACCATAATTAATTAACGCCAATACAATCCCACTAATTGAAGACATGGAATAGATTAAACTGAAGCGCTTTTGCGATTCTGGCTTGGCATAGTAATGAGCAAGAATATAATAGGTTGCTGTTTCTGTACCTGCTTGAAGTAAACCATGAATGCAAGCACAGAAAACGAAGACACCGTAGGATTTGGCATATGCTGATCCTATGGCAACAACGCCATAAAGGATGACAGTAATAGAAATCCAAAAATGAGGTCTGATGTATTTTAAGATTAAATTACTAAAAATTTGCAATACCATGTATGGAATAAAATATGCTGTATAGGTGTATCCAATTCTAACAATATTGACATCAATGTTAGTCACACCATTGATTATGAAATACCCAAACAATGATTTATTAAACCATGAGACGAAGAATAAAAAACAACAGGCAGGAAGCAAACATAAATCTATCTTTCTAATAATTTGTTTGTTGTCTACGTTGTATGCCTGTTCTAACTGGAGAAGCTTTTCCTTTCTCAATTCAACATTCGAGAAATCTTCAAAACGATCTTCATTTTCAGACGTCATCATAAGATTTGAATCTGTGTATAATTTCTCCTCTTTGTTCAAAGCAAGAGTATTGAGATTTTCTGCAATCTCCTGATCCAAGTTTAACAATGCTTCATTCATTTTTGGTAAGCGTTAAATTGGTAAATAAGCTAGAATGCAACAAGTAGAATTCAGTGTGGTTACTATTTTTTAAGGAAAAAGAGTTAATCTTTTTGGAGAAGAAACCATTCATCTTTTATAGCAAATGTCAAAGTTGCTGGACAGAAAAAGGTTTGACTGACACATAACTTTTAACAATAAATGGAAAAAGAACAAAGTACTTGAACATTCACAACTTTATTTCTGTTATGGTTCTTTGTTCAATGCTTATCATGCTTCTGCTTTGTAGTTATAGTGGTATGTATTGTTACATTATAATACTTGCAGCCATATCAGGCATAGACTAGAATACCAGAATTGTATTACAGGCTTTTGTAACTTTATTTGAATAATTTAGATTGTAAATTAATTATAATATTTTTCTATTTTAGCGAGGGGAAGTTTTACTTCCATCTACGATGTTGAATGTTTAGGACTTTACGCATTATGTGTATGAATGTAATGCATGTACTTTAATATTTATGCACTTTTGCGTATCTGGCGCTAGTACAATATTAATCAAACAGCTACTACGACTTCAAAGTTCTGTTAGGTGAAAGCGATTGTAACCAGAAAAAAAGCAAATAGTCTAGGTAACGAAAGCTTGGTCATGTTCTGTGATAGCCGCATTTATACTTTATCACACACCGATATTTCCTTTTTTGATAAATTGTATAATTCTGTTGTAGATCCGCATAAAATACATACGTATATATGGTTTCATATGTACGTAACATAACTTTTTACCTCATCAATGCATGATATGTACATGTTACGCTGCAATATCCACCTAGGCGTGTCCCTTTGTTCCTATTTCAAATTCATGTGCGATACATCTTTAACGATTATCATCCAAGTATTAACACTTATACATATTATTTAACTTATTTGCTTGCGGTGGACTACGACACTTTTACTTTTTTTTCTAGTTCCTTAATATGTGGAATCTCACAACTGTACGGCAATGCAGCTCTTTTTTACCGAAATAAAACGGGAGTTACTGTTTTCTCCAACGATTATCGAAAAACGGTATCCAGACCCAGCCCCTGAAGATTATCCAGAGAATGGATATCATCGGCTTGATACTGACAATACTCCAGGCTGTGCTGTAGAAGAAATTTTATGAACGAATATAAAGTGAACGGTTCAAGAAGCCTTCCAGCACTCGTTCATGAAGAACATGTGACCCTAGACTATGTGTGTTAGTCTGAAGTTTTCTTAGGGCATTCTTCTGCTATCTCATCTACATGCAAATTTCACTGGATAAATATAGTTCTTTCTATGAACCATATTTTGCCTGAACTGACTGGCCTATTAAAGAATTGGAAGATTAGCCGTTTTGAAGTTCTCCTGTGAACAAAATAAAGCTAAACCTTCTTGCATCAAATATGTTAAGTAATGATATGAAGGCCTAATTAAGTATAGTGCACATTTCTGCTGGGTATTTTAGAAAAGTTATTTCAGTTTAAGTGTATACTCAAATATATAACATATAATGTAAATGTATAACTCAAGTTGTCTCAGCAAATGGCGAATAAGTCAACATAGACAAATTCTGGGAGCGAATAAAAAATTATCTAGGATTTATTCTAGCAATTTTCAATATGAGAATTATAATATTTAGTAATTATTGTTGAGGCGTAATCTCTTGCTGACTTTGCGGAGATTCATCCTCATTGTCTGAATCACTATTAATGTTAATAGTCATACTTAATTTGAGAGAGATAATAAATGTATATTATTGTCTATATATATTTCTGTCTATCTCCTTCTTTCCCTTCTTCTTTCTTCCTTCCGTATTGGGATAAATGTCCATATTTATCTTATTTCTATATATTTTCCTATGTATTCCTTCCATCCTTCTTGAGATACAATCTAAGAATACTTAGGGAAATGTGAGCTTCTTATATACATATTGTTTATTGCCAGTAAACTTGTATTATATATAGTCATGCAATATTCAAGTGATCTCCCTTGATTAAGATGATCTTCAGTGATCTTAATTAATTAAGATGATTTTTATTATACAAGGGACCTACCGTAGGTATATCCTGCCTCGGCAGAAAGAGATGACAAAAGAGTATAAGGAAGTAATAAAAAAAAATAAAAAAATGTAAAGAATATTGTAAAACCAATTTTAAAAAGTGATATTGGCCTTTGTCTTTTGTATGGACTGGATAATTGAAAATGTTGGTTCAAGCTTGATTGGTTGATTTAGCTCTGAATCAATATTTTTTATTAAATAATTTGTAATTCATACTATTGTAAAAGAAAGGTTACTTATTATAAGTTGAATATATTCTATGTATCTTATTTTCTCTATCCTTATTCTGAGATATAATTTAGAATAATCTTCTGTATTTTCAAATACATATATAAACTAAAGATTATTATAAATAATCTTACCTAAGAATGTTAATATGAGTTATGAAAGACCTAAATGATTCTCTAACTCGTTAAATTTTTTTTTCTAAACCGCTTACATCAATCAAAACTTATAGAAAAATTCTATATTGATATTTTCTAGTAAAATATGATATCCTTAAGGCAAGCAAAAATTGTAACCATAAAAAAGCATTAACTTTATAAAAATATTATTTAAGTGTTTATTGAGTTCTTTCCCAAAAAATATCTGAGTGTTTTGCTCATCTAGTAATAAGTTGACATATTCTACTTGTCATATACTACAAAAATAAACACAACTAAGATAACTTTTCAATATGCCATATATAGGTGACTTCTCGCAGGTAATGAAATCACCATTATTGATTCCTTTTTGAAAGAATGTCTTCTTAAAACAAATAATTCTTCATTGCTAATTTTTCATCAAATAATACTTCTTTAAAATAGAAAAATGACTTCAGTATAAAAAATTCGTCTTACTCTTAATTCTAAATAGAAAAAAAAAAATCCAAAAAATTAGGAGTACTTTTCTATTAACATTTATGCACCCTGTCATAAATCTGAAATATTGCCATAAAAACTGAATACTAAGAACTTGTGGAGAGAATTTATGTGCGTTCTTTTGCAATCCGAAATCATAGTATTGAAAAAGCAGAGACATATAATAGGGGAAAACAAAGAGAATCATAAATGTTGCTTTACCTAAAGAGTGAAGTGAATACACCAGCCAAAAATGCAGGATAAAGAAGAACTTACGATCATTGGAATTTGCAGTGAAATATAACCCCCCACTTATAAGGAAATTACCCGGAGAAGTTACATTTAATTAATAAAGCCATCGAAAACAATAAGAATAAATCTGCGAGAAAAGACTATATTGAACAAAAAGAATACCCAAGACGCTATTAGTTCGTCCTCCAGTTTTTCAATGGAACTTTTATGTAGGGAGACATGTAGGTTTATGAATGATAAACTTATCTATGGTACAGGGTTATATCTCAATAATTTAATACGATCATTGCATCATCGTATTTCAAATGCCGGATTCTATCACCTCATCATAGAGCTTTTTTCAAATTACCTGACGTGATTCAAATTTCAGCCTTATAATAGATTTTGAAATCTTAATGTTTCACTTAAATTTAATCAAATCTGTATTTTTTCCTGTCTATTTCTCGCTTTCTTTAATTTATTCAAATGACAAAATTAAAGTGTGCTTTGTGATGTTGCAATTTTCATTATTTTTAAGTTCCAATTTGATACCTTAACGCTCTTAGAAGCTTGAAAACACGAAGAACGGAACATAATCCTTTATTAATTTATTTTATCTATTAGAAAGCACTAAATCTGAGCACAAACTACATTACCTCTATATGATCTACAAAACATAATCAGGAAATCATCAAATTTCTATAACATTGCTTTTTTATTTAAGTTTCACTTTTATTTACTTAAGGCAGTTTTATGCTTTTCAATAAATATGAGTTTGCTCAGGTCACAGACTTTGTACTGAATCATTTTTCACTCGTGGTTAACCTGCCTGTGCTGTGTAAAAAACCAAATATATGATGCGAATATCGGATTATCTGACTAGTACAGATATTTAAAATGAGGATTCTTATCACCAAAAATGATACGTTGTTTATTGGTTGTAGCATTCCAATTTTGGATATACTTATTTGATTCTTTTGACTTGTTAAGGAAAAACAAATAAGCAGAATAAATTACTGCAAATCCAGCAGCAAGATATAAAAAGACGCTAGATTGAGTAAATCCAATTCCCGCATACGGATTTGCCAAGTTGAACATAGGCTTAAACAAACTCCAGTAAGCTGAGATAGCCCCAAGAGAACTAGCAGCGATTTCCAATGCGACTGCCAAACTTCTTCTTAAGTGACCAAGTAAATTCATCGTTGTCCAACAAATGATCAATGGCAT